>CM075770.1:24165000-24167500 GCA_037974665.1 Ehretia macrophylla
GGTTTCTGAATCTACGAAGTAGTCTTAACCTTTGCCTTGTTCGACAAACTGTTCGTCACATTTGTGAGGCGAAATAGATTAATCGGTTTCCCAATCCATCCAAAACAAATTGTAATGCCAAATATCATGTAAACTTATTAATTTATGAATTAATATAAATTCCCTGAATTTTCTAGTATTTTTTGTGATTTTTCCCTATTTTTCATAATTTTAAACTATTAAAAATTATTTTTTTGAATAAAATATTTTTGCATATCATTTAACAAATTAATGTATGAATGAATATAATTTTTTTTTTGAATTTTCTACTATTTTTTCTGATTTTTTCCTATTTTTCGCAATTATTAAATATTAAAAAATATTTTTTGGAAAAATTTTTTTTTGAAGCATTTGGATATCGTATGATATGAATGAGGAGCAAGTTGGGTACGAAGATCATGCCATATGGGGCCTTTTATTGTGTAAAACACCCATTATGAATCTTTGGCAAAATGTACGCCACTGTTGTCACTTGGGTTTTTGCATCTAAATGTATTATAGGGGGGTATGTGGTGTCAAGCCTCCTGGTCGAGGGCCATGCGGAGGGACGTTGTGGGCACTTCGTGGCACATTGTGGGCTATATCGTGGGCTATATTGTGGGCGGGAATGCCTACCGAGTGAATCACGCTGAGGTATTGCGTTGCATACCCGTGCGTTGGGGCCGTGCCACCCCCGCCCCGTGTCCCCAGGCATGTCCCTCAGTGCGGCACCAGGATGGCTAATGAGGAACGTGTTGGCTTCCCTAGCCCCTCATTATCCATCTTGGTGCCGCAACACCGTCAATGTCATTAGGATGGCTAACGAGGGGGTGAGTGGTTGCCCAAGCACAAAACTAGCCATCCCCGTGCCATCTGCTAGGTACACATTGGGGGATGTTCGCATCCCCCGATGTGTCGTTGGGCCTGCGCGATGCGCCAATCGCCTAGCACACGAAGCCATGGTCGTAGCCGAGTGGATGCGTGTGGCCATGGTCTAGTGTTGTGGCGATCCAAGCACCGCGTGGGCTTGGGTGGCTCTTGGGGGACGATGGGGGCAAGCGTGATGCGCGAATCACCTAGCACACATGGCATTGGCTTTCGTTAATCAACGACGCGAGCGTTGCAATGAGACGATTACTAATTTTTCAATGTCGTGGTGATCCAAGCACCATACGGCCTTGAAGCCGTCCCCCGGTGGGTTCTGACGTGTCTGTACGATGCGCAAATCGCCTAGCACACGACGCCACGGTCCTCGCTGAGTCGTAATACGACGGACGTGGTCTAGTGTCGTGGCGATCCAAGCACCTCGTAGGCAGGAAGGTAGTTTGCTTGTCCTATTCCGTGCATATGGGGGCACGGTGGAGGGCATGCGTGATGCGCGAATCGCCTAGCACATGTGGCATTGGCTTTCGTTAAGCAACGACACGAGCGTTGCGATGAGACGATTGCAGATGCTTCAATGTCGTGGCGATCCAAGCACCATGCGGCCTTGAAGCCGTCCCCCAGTTGGTTCCGACAGGCCTGTACGATACGCGAATCGCATAGCACACGACGCCATGGCCCTCGTTGAGTTGTAATGCGATGGACGTGATCTAGTGTCATGGCGATCCAAGCACCGCGTAGGCTGGAAGATAGTTTGCTTGTCCTGTTCCGAAATAAAGGTGCATACAGGGGGACGGCGGGGGGCATGCGTGATGCGCGAATTGCCTAGCACATGTGGCATTGGCTTTCGTTAAGCAACGACGCGAGCATTGCGATGAGAGGATTGCTGATGCTTCAATGTCGTGGCGATCCAAGCACCATGCGGCCTTGAAGCCGTCCCCCGGTTGGTTCCGACGGGCCTGTGCGATGCGCGAATCGCCAAGCACACAACGCCATAGTCCTCGCTGAGTCGTAATGCGACGGATGTGGTCTAGTGTCGTGGCAATCCAAGCACCGCGTGGGCAGGAAGGTAGTTTGCTTGTCCCATTCCGTGAATACAGGTGCATAAAGGTAGATGGTGGGGGGCATGCGCGATGCGCGAATCGCTTAGCACATGTGGCATTGGCTTTCGTTAAGCAACGACGTGAGAGTTGCGATGAGACGATTGCTGATGCTTCAATGACGTGGCGATCCAAGCACCATGCGGCCTCGAAGCCGTCCCCTGGTATGTTCCTATGGGCCTGCGCGATGCGCGAATCGCCTAGTACAGGTCGCCATGGTCCTTGCTGAGTCGTAATGTGACGGATGTGGTCTAGTGTCGTGGCGATCCAAGCACCGCGTGGGCAGGAAGGTAGTTTTCTTGTCGCGTTCTGTGCATACGGGTGTATACAGGGGGATGGTGGGGGGCATGCGTGATACGCGAATCGCCTAGCACATGTGGCATTGGCTTTCATTAACTGACGACACAAGAGTTGTGATGAGACGATTGCTGATACTTCACTGTCGTGGCAATCCAAGCCCTGTGCTACCTCGAAGCCGTCCCCCGGTGTGTTCTCACTAG
>CM075770.1:24172500-24180000 GCA_037974665.1 Ehretia macrophylla
CCCAATATAAAGGTGAACGGCACTTACGACCGTAAAGAGCTGCAAAAGGTGCCATCCCAATAGTAGCTTGATAACTATTGTTATAGGCAAACTCGGCAAGTGGTAGATGTTTCTCCCAGTTCTTCCCAAAGTCCAGAACACAAGCCCTAAGCATATCTTCTAGAATCTGAATAGTCCGCTCAGACTGACCGTCGGTCTGTGGATGATACGCTGTACTGAAGTTCAACTGAGTACCCAAAGTCTCCTGAAGTTTCTCCCACAAACGAGAAGTAAATCGAGGATCTCGATCAGAGACAATACTAGATGGAATACCGTGAAGTCTAACAATCTGATCCAGATAAAGATCCGTCAGCTTTGTAACCTCATCTCCTAACCTCATCGAGATAAAATGAGCTGTCTTCGTCAAACGATCCACGACAACCCAAACTGCATCATTACCCCTCGGTGATCTAGGCAAACCAGTGACGAAGTCCATCGTAATATGCTCCCATTTCCACTCTGGTATAGCCAACGGTTGAAGCAAACCTGCTGGTCGTTGATGTTCGGCTTTCACTCTCTGACAAGTCAAACATCTAGACACAAACTGAGCAACCTCCCTCTTCATGTTGTTCCACCAATAATGCTGTTTCAAATCCCGATACATCTTGGTCCCACCAGGATGAATAGTATATTTAGAATTATGAGCTTCCTCCAGAATACCTCGTCTCAAGCCCGGTTCATCGGGAACACAAACCCTGTTCCGAAACCGAAGAATACCATCCTCATGCACTTTAAAGTCAGACTGATCATCCGTGATCTGATCCTTGATCTTCTGAAGGTTAACATCAAGCTGCTGAGCTTCCCTGATCTGAGACAACAATAAAGGCTGAATACGGAGATGTGAACACATCACCCCAACCTGAGTGAACTCTGGTCTCCAATAACTAAACTCCTCAAGAACCTCCCACTTCTTGACAACCAAACAAGAAATACTAGCCTTCCGGCTGAGAGCATCTGCCACAACATTTGCCTTACCAGGCAGATAATTGATAGAACAATTATAATCTCCAAGAAGCTCCATCCACCTCCGCTGGCGCATATTCAACTCCTTCTGTGAGAATAAATACTTAAGACTCTTATGATCAGTGAAAATCTCGAACTTACTGCCCCACAGATAATGACGCCACTTTTTCAGTGCGAAGACAACTGCTGCCAACTCAAGATCATGAGTCGGATAATTCACCTCATAAGGCTTCAACTTCCTGGAAGCATAGGCAATAACTCGGCCATCCTGCATAAGAACACATCCCAAGACCTCCTTGGATGCATCGCTGTAAATGACCATATTATCGGTCCCCTCTGGTAGAGCAAGTACTGGAGCGGTAGTTAACCTCTTTCTCAACTCCTGAAATCCACTGTCACACTTCTCGTCCCAATTAAAGATAGTCCGTTTCTGAGTCAACTTAGATAGTGGCCCCGCAATCTTTGAGAAGTCCTTGACAAACCTACGGTAATAACCCGCCAAGCCAAGAAAACTACGGACATCAGTAACACTCTCTGGCCGCTTCCAAGACATCACCGATTCAATCTTAGTGGGATCTACAGAAATACCACTCTGTGTAATAACATGGCCAAGAAAAGAAATCCGTCGCAGCCAAAATTCACATTTGCTGAACTTGGCAAACAACTGATGCTCCTGCAACTTCTCTAATACAAGCCGTAGATGTTGCTCGTGCTCCAATTCAGATTTAGAATAGACCAAGATATCATCAATAAAAATCACCACGAACTGGTCCAAGTACGGCTGAAAGACTCGATGCATAAGATCCATGAATGCTGCCGGTGCATTAGTCAAACCAAAGGGCATAACAACAAACTCATAATGCCCGTACCGAGTCCTGAAGGCAGACTTCGGAACATCCTCCGAACGAATCCGAAGCTGATAATACCCCTGCCTCAAATCAAACTTAGAGTAGACTTTGGCTCCCTGAAGTTGATCAAACAACTCATCAATCAGTGGCAAAGGATATTTATTCTTGATAGTCACCTGATTCAAACCACGGTAATCTATACACAATCTCAAGGTACCATCCTTCTTCTTCACAAACAAAACAGGAGCTCCCCAAGGTGAAGAACTCTGCTGAATAAATCCTTTCTCCAACAACTCCTGTAACTGAGTCTTCAACTCCTTCAACTCAGCTGGTGCCATCCGGTATGCCGATTTAGAAATAGGTTGAGTACCGGGAACAAGATTAATCACAAACTCGATATCCCTATCTGGCGGCAATCCTGGCAACTCCTCGGGAAATACATTAGGATATTCCCGGATAATAGGGACTTCCTCAAGCTGTAGCTTAACAGATGGCTTGTTGATCAAATAAGCTAGATAACCCGAACACCCCTTACTCACCAACTTAACAGCTTTAGTTGCTGAGATAACAAAACTCGTCTTAGCACCCCGGTTACCCGCTACCTCAACTACTGGCTGATCTGGCAAACGAAACTGTACTACCTTGGTTCTACAGTTCAACTGGGCATCATACTTAGAAAGCCAATCCATACCCAAGATAACATCATACCCCCGGATAGGAAATAAAATAAGGTCCGAAGGAAAATTATGCCCCTTAACATGTATTATACAATCCTTACATACTAAGCCAGTAACATACTTATCAGTCAAAGAGGTACTAATCTCAACCACATAAGGCAATCTTTCAGGTTGCAATTTAACACGTTGCACACAAGCAGGAGTAATGAAAGAATGCGTAGCACCAGAATCAATCAACACTTTAACAAGTTGATCAAGTATAAGAAAGTTACCTTCCACAACTGCAGTCTCCTCAGGCATCTCCTCTAAGTCAACTGCATAAGCCCGAGCCTGAACCCGCTGCTGCTGTGGTACACTGCCCGTAGGCCTACCCTGATAACCCTGAGTCGCTGCCCGACCCTCAGTCCTCACATACTTAGGGCAATCCCTCACCCTATGATCGATGCTACCACAACCCAAACATGTCCCTGCCTTTACCCTGCAGTCGGACTCTACATGCCCTGAGCGCTTGCAGTAATTACACTGCGATGATGTGGCACTAGCACTGCCCCTAGAATAACCAGAAGCTGAAGAAGCAGCTGATACAGCCTGCTGCTGAGGTCTCACCACACTAGGCCTGTACTGACCCTGAGACTGGGCTGGCCTAAACTGAGTCTGAACCTGATATGGCCTCTGCTGAAACTGAGGCCGATAATAACTCTGCTGACTCTGTGGCCTAAAAGAACCCTGCTGGGCAGGTGGCCTGTAGACAACCTGTTGTACTGGAGGCCTATATAAAACCTGCTGGCCCGGCGGTTGATACGGCCTCTTACTAGGCTGACTGGAGACAATCTGATCCCCTTTCCTCTTCTCCAATCTAGAAGCTGCATCAAAAGCCTCAGTGAAAATATCATAACGATTCAGAGCCATCACATCCTGAATCTCGGGCCGCAACCCTAACATAAACCTGCGAGTCCTCCGCTCCTCGTCTGCCACATACTCCGGTGCATACCGGGACAATCGAGTAAATGTGGCCTCATATTGAGCCACTGTAGCATCTCCCTGGACCAAGGCTAGAAACTCGGCCTCTCTCCGTTCCCTGCAAATCCTCGGGACATACTTTGCCCGGAAAGCCATCAGAAAGGTACCCCAAATATAAGGAATACCCTGTGCCGCCCAGCTAGTCCTTACCGTGCGCCACCACTCCTCTGCCTCGTCATCTAACAAATACACGGCAAAAGAGACTTTCTGCTCATCAGTATAGCCAAGTGGATCATAAATCTTCTCCAACTTGCTAATCCATACCTCCGCCTTCCTATCATCCGGCTCCCCCTGAAATCTCGGTGGGTGATATCCTAAAAAGTCCTTCAGGGTACCACGCCCGTGGTTACCACCCTGAATATTCAGAAGCTGAGCCTGCATAGCCTGATTCTGGGCAGCCTGCCCTGCTAATAACTGTGCCTGACTAGCCACTAACTCTGCAATCCGCTCCATAGCGGCTCCAAATCGGTCATCACCCCCGTCACGGCCCGGTGCCACGTTACTCGGAGTCTCATCAGTCAACTCAGGCCTACCTCTGGTTCTCGGTCGACCGGCCATTCTACTAATCAAAGAGTTATCACAGTTATAGCACGTAGACAGGTTATAAACAACTATTAACACATAAATAACAAACTCATATAAAACACATAAACAAATTGATCACATAATCACATAAGCACTTAAATCACATAATCACTTAATCAATTAATCATACCAATACATATTTCATTTTTCTTTCCTTTCATACATATTTCATGCTAAGACCATTACCCACATTCCGAGAATACCCCGGCTGACAACTAACATGAGCTCTGATACCACTTAAACTGTCACGCCCCAACTCGACCCCACCTACGATCAGTCAGGACGCAACGGAATTTCGGCGGCATAACGACAGTAAACAGATTTCCGAGGTTCTAAACCAACCTCATAAAACATCATACATCCCGTAATTCCTCAATATAAACAACAACATACAACACAACCATATTATACAATAAAACATCCTCGTTATACGCCTCCGTTCCAACATGACATACAATACCTCAACTTTATCATACATTTCAAAAGTAAGTTGAGACACAACTACAATTTAACCATAGACAAAAGGAAACCGCTAAGTTAACATCATTTGGTTCATCATCTTTTCAATATCTATTACATTAAGAACCGTAAAGCATATAAAGTCTATTAAACTAATATACAAGACATTTAACAATATAAAGTCATGGATAAGACTCGGGAACATATGACTCATCCACAAAAGGCACATTTTCCACATTCTCCTCTTCAGGAGGCACGTACCCGTAATCTTGTGAAAGTACACCTGAAACATGCATTAATAGAGAGTGAGCTTATATACATAAGCCCAGTGAGGATCCGATAGATCTCGACAGTATTCACTACGCTCCTTGGATTTAGTCCTTTGAGCAAGTAAACACACAACAACAATAATAACATAAATAAAGCTATCATCACATAACTATATGACCATTCAATAAGGATACTCTATTTGGTGTAGCTCCAAACGCCATCACGATCTCAACCGTTCTTCTTATAACTCCCCATTACTCACGCACCCGAGGTACCTCACTATCCCCTTCCCTCCATGACATCTCCGTCATGCGAGCTGGGGGTAGCCTATGGCAGTCATGCCGGTTTCAACCCGACAGCCCGACGCTGCCCGAGAGGTGGCACACACATACCAAGGCTCCATATTCATCAATCATCATGCAAGCATAAATCGATCAATCAATTGGGAGATCAGCAACAAGAGTACCCGATTCCCCCATTCAATAATAATCAATCAATAACATCAATATAACATCAATATAACATCAATATTAAATTAAACATCAAACAACGTAGTTAGATGACAAAGTAGGCCATCTAACCGGACATGCATAATATTCATAATTAAACTCTAAATTACTCAACAACAACTCACCATTCATCACTCGAACACTACCCAACCATCTAAGGCATCGTTCAAGAAATTAAAGAATGACAACCTAACTTCTAAAATTCATAACTTACAATCTACTAATCCAAACATTGCCAAATCAGTTCCTATCACTCACCCATTCAACCTACTACATTAGCCCTCTCGGAAATCCACCATAACACCTCCAAAACATGCCCGATAACCCTAAAACCCTATGACGTCATGGCTGGATTTTCCGGATTTCCACACAAACAATGTAATCGAAAATTCGGCATTACAACAGCGCTAACACATAATTATCAAGTATTTAGAAATCGACGGCAATCGATTTCGAGCAACGCAACTCAATTAAATCATCCTTAAACATTTTATTCAAAACTAAATACCCGGAAAATAAAAATTATCCTATATCCGACAGAAACTCGTAGTATTAGTATATAATGATCCCTAGCATGCAAGGAGCAATAATCTAACATCAGATTTCAATTCTAACGGTTCAATCTTCATTTATACGCAAAAACACAAAAATGACATTTTGAGATCTAGAATTTTTCTCTCACCTTAGATGCGATATAAGCCTAGGAATGCGTGCAATGCGTGCCCAACAAGCAAAATCCAAGTCGGTGCGAAGTTTCAAGAAAAAAAACTAGGTTTTTCTTTGAAAAATTGGATTGACAGCTTTAGTTTTTCTCTTCTCTTTTCTCTCCTCAACCTCTCGGCAATGTGTGTGTGTGTGGTGGTGTTTTTGTGTTGTGTGAGTGTGTGTAGGTGACAATAGCTTATAAGGTCAATTTTTTTAATTAAAGTCAAAGTTATTTTAATAGGTATTTTTGTGTTTTTAATGTCTTTAATTGCATTTTAGTGATCACCAAGTTAAAATTAATTATGCAACCCCCAAGATATCTCAAGTGAGTTATTTTTAGGTGACAAGAAGTTTTACATTCAAAGAATTCCACCCGAGTCGGCTTAAAACTCGATTTTCGCAAAAGTCGGTGTAAAAACCCTAATAAATTCTTAAGCCGATTTTAAAACCGTTTTCATCAAACACAGGTCTATTAAAGTCCGTGGACTAGGTCTAGAAGGGTTAAAAAGACCAGTTTCAAAATTATAGCGGACGTGTTTCGAAAACACTATTCACTGAAAATCGACGATAAATTTTCTGACTCCGTTTTTGATGAAAATTTCATGAATGCACATTTAGCACGTATTAGAAGTATTGAAATCAAAATTATAACTTTCTAGGTCCTATAGCACATAAACAGGTTATATGCACGCAAAACGAGGTAAAGCACGTAAAACGAGATAAGCAAGAAAGTGGGGTTTCACAAACTATGGTCACAAGGCTGAAACTTAAAGGAATTGACGGAAGGGCACCACCAGGAGTGGAGCCTGCGGCTTAATTTGACTCAACACGGAAAAACTTACCAGGTCCAGAAATGTAAGGATTGACAGACTGAGAGCTCTTTCTTGATTCTATGGGTGGTGGTGCATGGCCGTTCTTAGTTGGCGAAGCGATTTGTCTGGTTAATTCTGTTAACGAACGATACCTCAACCTGCTAACTAGCTATGCTAAGGTATCCCTCCGCAGCTACCTTCTTAGAGGGACTACGGCCTTTTTGGTCGCGGAAGTTTGAGGCAATAACAGGTCTGTGATGCCCTTAGATGTTCTGGGCCGCATGCGCGCTACACTGATGTATTCAACGAGTCTATAGCCTTGGCCGACAGGCCCGGGTAATCTTTGAAATTTCATCGTGATGGGGATAGATCATTGCAATTGTTGGTCTTGAACGAAGAATTCCTAGTAAGCGCGAATCATCAGCTCGAGTCGACTACGTCCCTGCCTTTTGTACACACCGCCCGTCGCTCCTACCGATTGAATGATCCGGTGAAGTGTTCGGATCGCGGCGATGTGGGTGGTTCGCTGCCCGCGATGTCGTGAGAAGTCCACTGAACCTTATCATTTAGAGGAAGGAGAAGTCGTAACAAGGTTTCAGTTGGTGAACCTACG
>CM075770.1:24190000-24205000 GCA_037974665.1 Ehretia macrophylla
GAATCTCTGGCAAAATGTATGTTACTGGTGTCACATGGGTTTTTGCATCTAAATGTATTATAGGGGTATGTGGTGTCAAGCCTCCTGGTCGAGGGCCATGTGGGAGGACGTTATGGGCACTTCGTGGCACATTGTGGGCTATATCGTGGGCTATATTGTGGGCGGGAATGCCTACTGAATGAATCATGCTGAGGTATTGCGTTGCATACCCGTGCATTGGGGCCGTGCCACCTTCGCCCCGCGTCCCCCGGCATGTCCCTCAGCGCGGTACCAGGATGGCTAATGAGGAACGTGGTGGTTTCCCTAGCCCCTCATTATCCATCTTGGTGCTGCAACACCGTCGACGTCATTGGGATGGCTAATGAGGGGGCGAATGGTTGCCCAAGCACAAAACTAGCCATCCCCGTGCCGTCGGCTAGGTACACGTTGGGGGACATTCCCGTCCCCCGATTTGTCGTTGGGCCTGCGCGATGCACGAATCGCCTAGCACACGAAGCCATGGCCGTTGCCGAGTGGATGCGTGCGGCCATGGTCTAGTGTTGTGGCGATCCAAGCACCGCGTGGGTTTGGGTGGCTCTTAGGGGACGGTGGGGGCAACCGTGATGCGCGAATCGCCTAGCACACTTGGCATTGGCTTTCGTTAAGCAACGACGCGAGCGTTGCAATGAGACGATTGCTAATGCTTCAATGTCGTGGAGATCCAAGCACCATGCGGCCTTGAAGCTGTCCCCCGGTGGGTTCTGATGTGCTTGTCTGATGCGCGAATCGCCTAGCACACGACGCCACAGTCCTCGCTGAGTCATAATGCGACAGATGTGGTCTAGTGTCGTGGCGATCCAAGCACCGCGTGGGAAGGAAGGTAGTTCGCTTGTCCCGTTCTGTGCATACGGGGGGACGGTGGGGGGCATGCGTGATGCGCGAATCGCCTAGCACATATGGCATTGGCTTTCGCTAAACAACAACGCGAGCATTGCGATGAGACGATTGCTGATGCTTCAATGTCGTGGCGATCCAAGCACCATGCGGCCTTGAAGCCGTCCCCCGGTTGGTTCCGACAAGCCTGTGCGATGCGCGAATCACCTAGCACACAACGCCATGGTCCTCGCTGAGTCGAAATGCGACGAACATGGTCTTGTGTCATGGCGATCCAAGCATTGCGTGGGCAGGAAGGTAGTTTGCTTCTCCCGTTCCGTGAATACAGGTGCATACAGGGGGACGGTGGGGGGCATGCGTGATGCGCGAATCGCTTAGCACATGTGGCATTGGCTTTCGTTAAGCAACAACGTAAGCGTTACGATGAGATGATTGCTGATGCTTCAATGTCGTGGTGATCCAAGCACCATGCGGCCTTGAAGTCGTCCCTCGGTTGTTTCCGATGGGCCTATGCGATGCGCGAATGGCCTAGAACACGACGCCATGGTCCTCGCTGAGTCGTAATGCGACAGACGTAGTCTAGTGTCGTGGCGATCCAAGCACCACGTGGGCAGGAATGTAGTTTGGTTGTCCCGTTCTGTGAATAAAGATGTATACAGGGGACGGTGGGGGGCATGCGTGATGCGCGAATCGCCGAGTACATGTGGCATTGGCTTTTGTTAAGCAACGACGCGAGCGTTGCGATGAGACGATTGCTGATGCTTCAATGTCGTGGCGATCCAAGCACCATGCAGCCTTGAAGCCGTCCCCCGGTTGGTTCCGACGGTCCTGTGCGATGCGCGAATCGCCTAGCACACGATGCCATGGTCCTCGCTGAGTCGTAATGCGACGGACGTGGTCTAGTGTCGTGGCGATCGAAGCACCGCGTTGGCAGGAAGGTAGTTTGCTTGTCCCGTTCCGTGAATACAGGTGCATACAGGTGGACGGTGGGGGGCATGCGTGATGCGCGAATTGCCTAGCACATGTGGCATTGGCTTTCGTTAAGCAACGACGCGAGCGTTGCAAAGAGACGATTGTTGATGCTTCAATGTCGTGGCGATCCAAGTACCGTGCTGCCTCGAAGCCGTCCCCCGGTGTATTCCTATAGGCCTGCGCGATGCACGAATTGCCTAGTACATGACGCCATGGTCCTCGCTGAGTCGTAATGCGACGGACGTGGTCTAGTGTCATGGCGATCCAAGCACCGCGTGGGTAGGAAGGTAGTTTGCTTGTCCCGTTCCGTGCATACAGGTGCATACAGGGGGACGGTGGGGGGCATGCGTGATGCGCGAATCGCCTAGCACATATGGCATTGGATTTCGTTAAGTGACGACACGAGTGTTGCAATGAGATGATTGTTGATGCTTCAATGTCGTGGCGATCCAAGCATTGTGCTGCTTCGAAGCCGTCCCCAGGTGTGTTCCCACTGGCCTGCGCGATATGCGAATCGCCTAGCACACGACGCCATGGTCCTCGCTGAGTTGTAATGCGATGGACGTGGTCTAGTGGCGTGGCGATCCAAGCACCGCGTGGGCAGGAAGTCCAGTTTCGGTTGGTACCTCAGTTGCGTGTAATCGGTGCATGGTCGGGCACCACGATGTAGGCCCTTAAGCTTGCGACATGCGGCCTGGTCATGCACCTCGTGCTGGTCTTGTCCCGTGTCCCTCAGAAATTCTTCGTGCCTAGTTGTGTGTGCTCGGGCCATCTCGTCGGTTCCGTTCTCCTGAAGGGCTTCGTTTGCCTAGGCGGTGGGGTGGTTAGCGGCTTGGTGGTCTGGGCATAGAGAACGTGATAGCGCGTGAGTGGTGGTTGGATTGTGTGGGTCGGTTGGATCCCTGCTTGAGCAGCGACGTTCGCCCCTGCTTGTGTCACGCCCCGACCCAACCCCCAAGCTAAAGGTTAAGTCCGGACCCGACACACGGACAGAGTCTCCCCTGTACCACGGACATTCCAAAAACCTGTAAACACTTAAACAAAGTCCCAACAATACAATACAAGCTTTTCTTAATTAAACAACAAAGCTATAAGGCCATCCGAGCCTTATGGTACACAATAGCTCCAAAACACACAAGCATGCGAGAACTTGTTGTCAGCATAGTTTTATAATCATAACATTCTAGGAAATCAATAAAACAACTTAAAGGATAATGCATTCTACATTAACCATCCACTCCCAAGTATGCAAGGAAATAAAGGCAAGAATAAAAGTTATTACAAGACATGGCTTCCAATTCTACACCACAATCTACTATCCTTCAATTTGCACAACAAACATATACATAGCCCTTAGGCCACAAAATAGTACATAAAACAATTAGTTGAACTTTCCACATAGCAGCAAATTCATTAACCACCTCAAGCTATCAGGCACAACAACTAAGGTAAAGGCTCAATCTGAACTTCTTCTTCCTCAACTAACTCAACAAGCTGGGGATCACCCACAGCATCTCCTGAAACAGATATCGAGGTATGAGCAACCACTGTTGCCCAGTGAGGGATATAGTCCCGGGGCGTGCAATGCAACACATAATACAGTTATACAACAATATCACTTAGACAAATTAAGAAACAATGATAACTTAAATAACCACACATTTAAAAGGATACATTTCACACAATCCCCTATACACCAATCTTCACAGGTCTTCAATCACGATCCACGAACCACGAGCACGATCACGATAAGCCGGCATAACCCCAAACACTCCAGTGGGTGTACTCCGGATGTACCCCGATAATCCTACGACCCAACATCCCCTGGCAATCTCCGGACCAGGCGAATGAGGGAATAGGGCACGGAGTTTGAATATCCACCGGCAAGCCCTCTGCCGCCCAGCCGATATTCAACACATCCGCCCCTGACACTATGGTTGCGCAACCACTATGCAATGCACTTAACGATGGCAAGTTAATAGCAATAATATAAGCATTAACACATATGAGGATCAACAAAGTAGGTTGACCTCGATGCAATCAGAATAGAACAATTATATAAGCAAATATGCAGTTTTGCAAAGAGATATTACAAAATAACCATAGAATTATACCAAAAGCTCCAAATCAACTTAATATCAATCTCCGGACCAGGCGAATGAGGGAATAGGGCACGGAGTTTGAATATCCACCGGCAAGCCCTCTGCCGCCCAGCCGATATTCAACACATCCGCCCCTGACACTATGGTTGCTCAACCACTATGCAATGCACTTAACGATGGCAAGTTAATAGCAATAATATAAGCATTAACACATATGAGGATCAACAAAGTAGGTTGACCTCGATGCAATTAGAATAGAATAATTATATAAGCAAATATGAAGTTTGCAAAGAGACATTACAAAATAACCATAGAATTATACCAAAAGCTCCAAATCAACTTAATATCACATATAAACACTCAAGAAGTCATGCCGTGAGTTTAGAAGTGTGAGACAACCGAAATTGCACTTAAACCCCTTTATTTTACAAACTATTTCTCTTCCAAACCAAAGTTAATGATTTCATTTTCAAAGGAAACTCTCCCAACCTTCTAACTAACCCTCAAGGTACCCTCTCAACCCTCTAACTCATTCAAATGCCCGCGATTACCCCGAAAGTCCCAAATTCCCTCTTATGGCTTTAAACTACACATACAATGTCCGGGCTTCAACTAAGGGATATCAAGCCTTCTCTAGCACCTTGGTAGCCTAAGGATACTAGCATTGAAGCCCGAATCCACCAGGATTTGCATTAACCCCGAAAGCCCCAAATTAAAGTCGGCTATTTTCTATTTTTAGGCGATTTAAGGGCAATGCAAGTGCACGGGGCTAAATCTCGGGCGTCACAGCTTGCCTCTTCATTCGCGGGCCGAGTGCTTACGTTGCCTCGGTCGGTAGGTCAGTTTCCTGTGTTGTGTACCTACAAAGAAGGCAGTCCCAAGTCACATCGTCCATCTTTTGCCTTGCATCTACCTCCGTGGACGACGTAGGGCGAACCCCTAAGCACGTCCCGTGTGAGGCCCGACCCCGAATAACATGTGTTACCTCGATTTATGTGCCTTAAACCTAAAATTATATTACTGATCTTAGATTGCGTGACCTGTCTTGGTTTTCATGCATGCATCGTCATACGTGCCTTGACTTAGAATTGTTTGCCCTAATCCTCGATGCATTGCATACCTAGATATATGTGTCCTGACCTTGAATTACGTGCGAGACCTCGATTTGCGTGCGATACCTCATTTCGTGTGCCCTAACCTTGAACTGCGTACCTCAACCTAGATATAGAGTCATGCCTTGATTTGCGTGCCTTGCATTGGTTTACGTGCATTCACCTAGGATTGAGTGCATTAGTCTTGAAGTACATGCCTTAGTCATGAAGTACGTATCTACCTCGTAGTTCGTGTCTATCTCGTGATTCGTGCCTCGTATCGATTTCTGTATGTGTCTCGTAGTGCGTGCCCTAGACCTAGAAAAGCATGCCTGCACGCTAATCAATAAAGAATCCTACACAAAACACTAGACTATAAAATAATCTTACAAACACCACTAACTATTATTATAATCCTAATTCAAATCTCTACAAAATCCACTAACACCTAAATATTATATTTTAAACTCACTACAAGACAAAATCTCACAAACCTTTAAACATATCCTATATTCTATTCTACCTAAAATCCCTAAATACCCAACATTCTCTTACACACATCCTAAAACAATTCAAAAGATGACACAAAATCAGATTTTTGCATGCCCAAGGCCAACATTTGCATCAACAATTGCAAAAGCTTCTATTTTCTCTCATTTCTCTCACACTCCTCACATTTCTCTCTCTCCCTCTCATTCTTCTCTCTCAATCTCGGTTTTGGCTGAGTTTCTTCATCCCTTAGCTCATCTTCATCATCCTATGGTGAATCAAGACAAACAACAAGCAAAGGAACTCAACCAAGCTAGCTAAGTTGCAAGAATCACACATGCAAGCCCTTTGAGTCACCATTTCGGCCTTGGTGAGTTTGCTAGCTTCCATTTCTTTTCTTCTTGTTCTAACCACATGCATGTACTAAGAACTTGGTCACTAAGCTAGGAAAAATAGAGAAAATCAAGTTGGAATCTCGGCTAGGCAAAGAAGAAGAAGAAAATTGTGTTTCAACAAGTTTTGAGCATCTTCTTGGTTGATTGCTAAGGTGAGGGCTAAAACCTTTTGAAAATCCTTCAAAAATCCACGTGCATGTTCATTAAAGTATGTATTTGCTTCTGTACTTGAGTTATATGTTCGTTCATAAGCTCTTGCAACCATGCATGGCAAGATCTTGGCTTGAAAGTGATGATAGGTGAAGTCGGATTGTTGACAGCTCTCTGACCAGCTTGTTTCGAGGTAAGTTTAGCTAGGCAAATGATGTTAAAAATGCATGAAAATTTGTAGGTGACTATTTTTTCCAGTTTTGAACATTTTTCACAGAAATAGGCCGAAGCTAATTTTGAATCTAAGGTATTAAAAATAGAAAATCTTTAAAATGTGTCCAAATCTGGAAATCTGGAAAAATGAAGCAGGTTTTGGCAGATGCACTGACCTTGTAAAATGAACAAGATTTGACTTAGTAAATGATGTACAAAATGCATGAAATTTGGTGAACTGCTAGATTTTTCAGTGCTGGACATTGTTGTCAGAAATGGACTAAGGCTAAATCTGATTCTAAGGACCTCAAAAACGTCAATTATTGAAATGTGTGCAAATCTGGACAGTTTTGTGCTATTCCACTGTTTCGGATATAACTAATGATCCTGAACTCCAATTGATGCAAGGTTTTTTCCTGATTTTAGTTCACTTATTAAGATTTAATTTGACATCTTATTCACTGGAATTGGAGATTGTTTGCTTGTCTTAATGTTTGTGAGAAAACAGCCTATTGCAGTAAGGGTTTCACTTAATGTTGTGCTTAGAAAAATTGTTGTAACCTCTCTTGTGGTGTTAATTGCTTGGAATTGTGGTGTTGGGATGTTTTGAGGACTGTTTGAGAACTTGAGGATGTTTGAATTAAATGATGCATGACTTCAGATTGACTTTGAGTTGACTTAGGGTTTAATCACACGGTTAAGCATGAAACGGAAACCCTAATGACTAGGTAGACTTGCTAAGTGTTGATCATTTGGATATTGTGTGGAATTATATGCTTAGTAGGTTGCCCGTAAATGCCTTTAAAGTCCTAAATGTGATTCTGATCATTGCATGTTGACAAATGGGCTTTTCTAGCATTCAAACCCACGTAGATGTTATTGCATGCTGAATAATCTTATTACTTGATCACGTGGGCTTCGTAATGAGTTATATGGCTTGATTTACATGTGTTACATGGCTGCCCGTTTAATGTTCATATAACTCTATATGCCTTTCAAGTGAAATTACCTGTTTTATCATGCCCTGCCTGTTTACTTGGTCAATGTGTAATCTTATAACTGTCCGGAGGCAACCTACTTTGTTGTCCTCCTAACGTGATATGTTAATGTCATAAATGTGCACTGCATACAAGGTTGCAACCTTTCCTGTCGGCATGGTACCGATCACGCACACCGGGCGGCATCGGACTTGCCGGTGCACCCGTGACTACCATGGTCCCATTCCCTCTGTCGCTTAGGGGCTAGACTCCCTCGGAGAGTTGGGTCGTACGATTTCGGGGTACATCCGGAGTACACCCACCTGGCGTGTTTGGGGATGATTCGAAGTCGGCCGCAACAACTGATTCTGAAACTGATCTGAGAGCAAAAGCTCACTGTATCTTTTTCACCATGTGTATAAGTACTCTCGCTTGGTTCCTAGAGAACCTCAGGGAGGAAAGACCGGTATTTCTGTTCCTGTACTTATATTATTGTTATATTCATGCTTGCAAAAGGATTTTCATAAGTTGAACCGAAAAATGAGTTTCAAAACCTATTTCTCGTTCCCCCTCGCTGAGTTCATAAGGACTCACCCTATTTTATCATCTCAGGTGAAGAAGATCCAGAACAGGTACCCGAGGACGGTGTGCCTAACGATGAATCCTTAGAGTGATTGCTTGTTTTGTGTGCTTTGCGTGATTGTGGCTACTTGTGAACTCTATGCTACTTGAAGACTATTTCTTTTACGTTGCTTGCTATTTGTAATGTAAAAAAGACCCCCGTTGTAATTTGGGGTCTAATTTTGGTTTGTACTGATATTACTAGACAGACACTAGACACTACTGTGATCGTTTTGCTATTATTACCGCTAGTATCTATCATAGGTTACGACGTACTACTTAAGGACTAAGAAAATGAACCTATCCAATCTTAAACAGGTACTCGCTATTAAGCTAAGATCAACAGGTACTTTTGTAACGACGATAAACAAACAAACGAGACATAGCATCATGCTAGGTTATAAATCAAACGAGACGTTGAAATAACCAATAGGCAATTCAATTGATATTAAATGGTAATCCTAGTTGGAAATGAAATTAAGATTGGAAAAATTTGAGGCGTTTAGAGAATTAGGCCAAACCAAAGAGCCCAATTACAGCCGTTATGCTGCCGATTTTTTGAAAAATTTTGGAGTTTAAGCCAAAACGTTAAGTGTTAAATCTTCATGAACGGTTAAGTACGAGACGTGACTTGAATGTTTAGATCACACCCTAGTCTAACCTTTGTAGGCCGGGTTGGGGCGTGACACCTTATATAAGAATGGTATCAGAGCTTAGTTTACTAACTAGGCGTTAGTCGGGTTCAACTCTCGGACCATGGGTAGAAGCCCTAAGGTAATTATGATGTCTTGTTTATATGTATGAATGTGTGCTAATGTGCTTTAATTGCTTTGAATATTATGTGCCTTTGTGGACCATATGTATTATGTGTCATGCACACTGACACGTTAGTGACCTCGATAATGCATGCATGTTTTTAAACTCCTTCCTTGAAACATGTGCATGTTATATAACCGTGAATGACTGTTTATACACATAGATAGTTAGGATTAGGACTTTTAGAGAAGTGAATTTGTACAGGACAAACGAAAAGGCTCGGTTAGAGATTTCTCGCATCTTTACAGGTACTTGATGGATCGTATGTATTATTATATATGCATATATAAAATGCGTAGCACATGTATAAATGTTGAGGTAAAGTTATCCCCTTATCTTTGGAATACTCATACCCATGATTAAGTTATCAATTTTATGGCTATGAAGTTTTGATTCCGTTAAACCGTTCTTCTCATTTTGGTTCAAGTATAAAGGATAAAGACATGCTACTTCCTTAGATATAAGGGTATACTATTAAATATGTAGAGTAGTATATATTCTCATGTGCTGATAGTGGAAGTTGACTTGGAGGTTTCTTTGAATCCATTTCTCACATCTTAAAATTGGCTTGATAGACTATCTAAGAAGTTAGCAATATACTAGTATGATTGAATCCTTACTTGATTAGAATTAAGCATTGATGAATTTGATGTGGTGTATACTAGCGAGTTTCAAGTTCACTAAGTGTTGAGATCATGACCTAGAAATTAAGAGAGGAATTCGTGGAAGTTGACAATAATTTACTTTTAGGGGTTAGATTATTAAGTCATGGATAGCGTATTTAAGTGAGTTAACAATGGATAACCTCAAGACATGTAGGCCGCTATGGAGACTGAGTTTAACAAGGTTGATGATTCTTTAGTATAACAAGGTATAGGAATGTTGGAATCAAGGAATTCACGTAGCTAGAACTCGTGTTTGGAAAACTACACCTAAAATGTTAGGTTGAATGAGAGTGTAAGGTATTGAATTATGTATTAGATGACTAATGTTGCTAAGGTCCTAAGTTGGATATTGGTGATATTAAGAATCATGGTATCAAATTGTTGCCCCTCGGATTTAGTTGTGATTATGCAAAGTAAGTCATTCTATACACTCGTTATTTGGATACCCTAAAGGATATTAGGAAGCATATATCCCTAAGTAATACCGATGGACCTATTATATAAACCATGGAAATAAGATTAAAGCATTCGGTTACAAAGTGGAGTCGTTAGGGTATGATTAGAAATCCTAAATAGCTAATAGTGAGTATGCATGATGATTCATGGTGAACCCTAGGACCTAAAGTGGATGAGTCTTGATGCTCTTAGCTAGTTGAATATGTAAATGAGAAGAGTAAGATTTCATAGAGTTAAGATAGAGATGAATTAGAGTTATAATGACCCAAGAGACTATTGTTAGACCACCGTATCTATGTGCACCGTTTCACATCTAGAAACTAGCGATTGGTAGACTTCAAATTGTGGTCGTTGAATAAGAGGGGTGAATCTTGTAGTGATAGTTAAATAAGTGGTTGGTTACTTTTGAAGTTCTATTAGGTTATGTTGAAGGATGCCTCGTGGTCATAATTCTTATAGTGATACAACCTTGAAGTTATCTCGTGTAAGTATTTTATGAGCTCGGTCATTTCGGCACCCATTTATAGTCCTAGGATTGTTGTTGTACGGCCGGTAACCTAGTAGAGCATTGATATCGCTTACATGGCGATGAACCCAGCTTAGTAACTTTAATGTTGGAGATATATTGGCGGGCATTAAGTGTTCGAAGGAATGACTAGATCACTAAGTGAGTAGGACCATTGTTCTTCTTAAGTATGACGTAACCTTGGATTGAGATGAGTGGAATTTATTTGAGGTTAAAACTATTCGCCTTAGGAGACTTGGTTAAGATTAAAGGAAATTCCGAAGCTTCGTGACTTGAAGATAGAGATTTGAATAAGGAAATAAGTTGTGGATCACGAGTTGATGAATTTACTTGTAAGAGTTGAACTAGTGCAACATGATCGGTTTTCCCATGCAATTTCAATGGCAATTTGTTAGTGGTACCTAATAAACCTTAGAGTTTGAGTTTAACGAATCTCAACGGTCTTTCTCCTTGATTACGAGTGTAAAGGTTAACGGAACTGGGGAAGAATGTTAATGAATAGGAGCTTGTAACCGGGAGACTAGTCATTAGAAGACTTGCTAATCTAATGTACCTACGAGATAAGGACTATGATACTATCAATGGATGACGATTTGAGATGGATTAGTTGTTTTGTGGGTTCTTCTTGAAGATAGCGTCATATTGTGGAAATGATCCATAACTTGTTTATATCCTACGTGTTAACAATTTTGGAAGTTAGTTGATAGGATATGTAAATCAGATATAGACTTATCATCCTGAAATTAGTGTATGTTATCATAGGATCATGGTGTTATTGTGATATTCCTTTTGAGGTATGAATGCAAGATTGACACAACATGAGTCATGGTTTTGGAGTTATAGTTATATTGTTAGAATACCGATGCAACTTTGATGACTATGTTTGGATATTTTAACCTTAGTTAATGAACTTGACCTTAAGATCAAATGGAGAATAGAGTCGTTCAAAGGAAAGAACTGTAAATGTAGAGGTCACACCGAATTAAATGATTGGAGAAACGTAGGAAATGAATTGGTTGTGGTAAGAGATCACCAAACATGGGACGAACCGGAGTAGGAAGAATAACAAAGGTTAGAATCCGTCTAAATGACTTCAATGGGCAAGAATGAATTTCGGGACGAAGTTCTTTTAAGGAGGGGAGGATGTGAGGCCCGACCCCAAATAACATGTGTTACCTCGATTTACGTGCCTTAGACCTAGAATTATATGACTGATCTTGGATTGCATGCCCTGTCTTGATTTTCGTGCATGCGTCGTCATACATGCCTTGACTTAGAATTGTGTGCCCTAATCATCGATGTACTGCATACCTAGATATACGTGTCCTGACCTTGAATTACGTGCGAGACCTCAATTTGTGTGCGATATCTCGTTTCATGTACCCTAACCTTGAACTGCGTACCTCAACCTAGATATAGAGTCGTGCCTCGATTTGCGTGCCTTGCATTGGTTTACGTGCATTCACCTAGGATTACGTGCATTAGTCTTGATGTACGTGCCTTAGTCATGAAGTACGCATCTACCTCGTAGTTCGTGTCTACCTCATGATTCGTGCCTCGTATCAATTTTTGTGCGTGTCTCATAGTGCGTGCCCTAGACTTAGAAAAGCGTGCCCGCACGCTAATCAATAAAGAATCCTACACAAAGTACTAGACTATAAAATAATCCTACAAACACCACTAACTATTATTATAATCCTAATTCAAATATCTACAAAATCCACTAACACCTAAATATTATATTTTAAACTCACTACAAGACAAAATCTCACAAACCTCTAAACATATCCTATATTCTATTCTACCTAAAATCCCTAAATACCCAACATTCTCTTACACACATGCTAAAACAATTCAAAAGATGACACAAAATCAGATTTTTGCATTCCCAAGGCCAACATTTGCATCAACAATTGCAAAAGCTTCTATTTTCTCTCATTCCTCTCACTCTCCTCACATTTCTCTCTCTCCCTCTCATTCTTCTCTCTCAATCTCGGTTTTGGCTGGGTTTCTTCATCCCTTAGCTCATCTTCATCATCCTATGGTGCATCAAGACAAACAACAAGCAAAGGAACTCAACCAAGCTAGCTAAGTTGCAAGAATCACACATGCAAGCCCTTTGAGTCACCATTTCGGCCTTGGTGAGTTTGCTACCTTCCATTTCTTTTCTTCTTGTTCTAACCACATGCATCTACTAAGAGATTGGTCACTAAGCTAGGAAAAATAGAGAAAATCAAGTTGGAATCTCGGCTAGGCACAGAAGAAGAAGAAAATTGTGTTTCAACAAGTTTTGAGCATCTTCTTGGTTGATTGCTAAGGTGAGTGCTAAAACCTTTTGAAAATCCTTCAAAAATCCACATGCATGTTGATTAAAGTATGTCTTTGCTTCTGTACTTGAGTTATATGTTCGTTCATAAGCTCTTGCAACCATGCATGGCAAGATCTTGGCTTGAAAGTGATGATAGGTGAAGTCGGATTGTTGACAACTCTCTGACCAGTTTGTTTCGAGGTAAGTTTAGCTAGGCAAATGATGTTTAAAATGCATGAAAATTTGTAGGTAACTAGTTTTTCCAGTTTTGAACATTTTTCGTAGAAAGAGGCCGAAGCTAATTTTGAATCTAAGGTCCTAAAAATAGCAAATCTTTAAAATGTGTCCAAATCTGGAAATCTGGAAAAATGAAGCAGGTTTTGGCAGATGCACTGACCTTGTAGAACGAACAAGATTTTACTTCGTAAATGATGTCCAAAATTCATGAAATTTTGTGTACTACTATATTTTTCAGTTCTGGACATTTCTGTCAGAAATGGACTAAGTCTAAATCGGATCCTAAGGACCTCAAAAACGTCAATTACCGAAATGTGTGCAAATCTGGACAGTTTTGTGCTATTCCACTGTTTCGGCTATAACTAATGATCCCGAACTCCAATTGATGCAAGGTTTGTTCCTGATTGTATTTCACTTCTTAAGCTTTAATTTGATATCTTATTCACTGGAATTGGAGATTGTTTACTTGTCTTAATGTTTGTGAGAAAACAGCCTATTGCAGTAAGGGTTTCACTTAATGTTGTGCTTAGAAAAATTGTTGTAACCTCTCTTGTGGTGTAAATTGCTTGGAATTGTGGTGTTGGGATGTTGTGAGGACTGTTTGAGAACTTGAGGATGTTTGAATTAAATGATGCATGACTTGAGATTGACTTTGAGTTGACTTAGGATTTAATCACACGGTTAAGCATGAAACGGAAACCCTAATGACTAGGTAGACTTGCTAAGTGTTGATGATTTGGATATTGTGTGGAATTATATGCTTAGTAGGCTACCCGTAAATGCCTTTAAAGTCCTAAATGTGATTCTGATCATTGCATGTTGACAAATGGGCTTTTCTAGCATTTGAACCCACGTAGATGTTATTACATGCTGAATAATCTTATTACTTGGTCACGTGGGCATCGTAATGAGTTATATGGCTTGATTTACATGTGTTACATGGCTGCCCGTTTAATGTTCATATAACTCTATATGCCTTTCAAGTGAAATTACCTGTTTTATCGTGCCCTGCCTGTTTACTTGGTCAATGTACAATCTTATGACTGTCCGGAGGTAACCTACTTTGTTGTCCTCCTAACGTGATATGTTAATGTCATAAATGTGCCCTGCATACAAGGTTGCAACCTTTCCTGTCGGCATGGTACCGATCACGCACACCGGGCGGCATCGGGCTTGCCGGTGCACCCGTGACTACCATGGTCCCATTCCCTCTCTCGCTTTGGGGCTAGACTTCCTCGGAGAGTTGGGTCGTAGGATTTCGGGGTACATCAGGAGTACACCCACCTGGCGTGTTTGGGGATGATTTGAAGTCGGCCGCAACAACTGATTCTGAAACTGATCTGAGAGCAAAAGCTCACTGTATCCTTTTTACCATGTGTATAAGTACTCTCGCTTGGTTCCTAGAGAACCTCGGGGGGGAAAGACCGGTATTTCTATTCCTGTACTTATAATATTGTTATATTCATGCTTGCAAAAGGATTTTCATAAGTTGAACCAGAAAATGAGTTTCAAAACCTATTTCTCGTTCCCCCTCGCTGAGTTCATAAGGACTCACCCTCTTTTATCATCTCAAGTGAAGAAGATCCAGAACAGGTACCCGAGGACGGTGTGCCTAACGATGAATCCTTGGAGTGATTGCCTGTTTTGTGTGCTTTGCGTGATTGTGGCTACTTGTGAACTCTATACTACTTGAAGACTATTTCTTTTACGTTGCTTGTTATTTGTAATGTAAAAAGACCCCCGTTGTAATTTGGGGTCTAATTTTGGTTTGTACTGATATTGCTAGACAGACAGTAGACATTATTGTGATCGTTTTGCTATTATTACCGCTAGTATCTATCATAGGTTACGACATACTAGTTAAGGACTAAGAAAATGAATCTATCCAATCTTAAACAGGTACTCGCTATTAAGCTAAGATCAACATGTACTTTTGTAACGACTATAAACAAACAAACGAGACATAGCATCATGCTAGGTTATAAATCAAACGAGACGTCGAAATAACCAATAGGCAATTCAATTGATGTTAAATGGTAATCCTAGTTGGAAATGAAATTAAGATTGGAAAATTTTGAGGCGTTTAGAGAATTAGGCCAAACCAAATAG
>CM075770.1:24212500-24215000 GCA_037974665.1 Ehretia macrophylla
AAGTACGATGGTCCTCGCATGGGGCGCGCTTGTGGCCCGCATGCCGCACGAAGGTGCGTACATGGGGAGCCCATGTCGCACGATGGTGCGCTCATCGGGCGCGCATGCCGTACGATGGTGCGCACATGTGGCCCGTATGCCGCACGTAGTATGCGCATGGTGTGCCCATGCCGCACGAAGGTACGCGTATGGTGCGCCCATGTCTGCACAGTGGTACGCTCATCGAGCGCGCATGCAGCACGATGGTGCTTGCATGTGGCCCGCATGCCGCACGATAGTGCGTGCATGGGGTGCCCATGTCGCACGATAGTGCGTACATATAGCCCGCATGCTGCACGATGGTGCGTGCATGGGGTGCCCATGTCGCACAAAGGTGCGCGCGTAATGCGCCCATGCTGCACGATGGTACGCGCATCGGGCGCGCATGCCGCACGATGGTGCTTACATGTGGCCCACATGTCGCACGATGGTGTGCGAATGGGGTGCCCATGCCGCACGATGGTGCGTGCATGTGGCCCGGATGCCGCACGATGGTGCACGCATAAGGCGCCCATGCCTCACGAAGGTGCGCGCATGGTGCGCCCATGCCGCACGATGGTGCACGCATGTGGCCCGCATGCCGCACGAAGGTACGCGCATGGGGCGCCCGTGCCGCACGATGGTGAGTGCAAGTAGCGCGTACGGGGCGCTCAAGGGGAGCTGTTGGGGCACTGTTGGGGCACGGTTGGGGCACTGTTGGGGCACGGCTGGGGGACGGTAGGGGTACACTTAGGGGATGTTGGGGGACGACTTTGGCACTAGTAGGGGATGTTGGGCACGACGGGCAATGTTATGCATTCGGGGGAATTGGGCATGCGAAATTTATTATGACACGAATGTAGGCATTGATATTCTTGTACAAGTAGTTTCTGAATCTACGAAGTAGTCTTAACCTTTGCCTTGTCCAACAAACAAGTCATCACATTTGTGAGGCAAAATAGATTAATCGGTTTCCCAATCCATCCAAAACAAATTCTAACGCCAAATATCATGTAAACTAATTAATTTTTGAATTAATATAAATTTTCCTGAATTTTCTAGTATTTTTTTGTGATTTTTCCCTATTTTTAGTAATTTTTAAATATTAAAAATTAATTTTTTGAAAAAATATTTTTGCATATCATTTAACAAATTAATGTATGAATTAATATAATTTTTTCTGAATTTTCTACTATTTTTCTGATTTTTTTCCTATTTTTTCACAATTATTAAATATTAAAAAATATTTTTTCAAAATTTTTTTTTTTTGAAGCATTTGAATATCATATGATATCAATAAGGAGCAAGTTGGGTACGAAGATCATGCCATATGAGGCCTTTTATAGTGTAAAACACCCATTATGACTCTCTGGCAAAATGTACGCTACTGCTGTCACTTGGGTTTTTGCATCTAAATGTATTATAGGGGGGTATGTGGTGTCAAGCCTCCTGGTCGAGGGCCGTGTGGGGGGACGTTGTGGGCACTTCGTGGCACATTGTGGGCTATATCGTGGGCTGTATTGTGGGCTATATTGTGGGGGGGAATGCCTACTGAATGAATCACGCCGAGGTATCGCGTTGCATACCCGTGCGTTGCGGCCGTGCCACCCCCGCCCCGCGTCCCCCGGCAAGTCCCTCGGCGCAGTACCAGGATAGCTAATGAGGAACGTGTTGGCTTCCCTAGCCCCTCATTATCTATCTTGGTGCTGCAACACCGTCGACGTCATTGGGATGGCTAATGAGGGGGCAAGTGGTTGCCCAAGCACAAAACTAGCCATCCCCGTGCTGCCGACTAGGTACACGTTGGGGGACATTCCCGTCCCCCGATGTGTCGTTGGACCTACGCGATGTGTGAATCGCCTAGTACACGAAGCCATGGCCGTTGCCGAGTAGATGCGCGCGGCCATGGTCTAGTGTTGTGGTAATCCAAGCACCGCGTGGGCTTGGGTGGCTCATGGGGGACGGTGGGGGCAACCGTGATGCGTGAATCACCTAGCACACTTGGCATTGGCTTTCGTTAAGCAACGACGCGAGCGTTGCAATGAGACGATTGCTAATGCTTCAATGCCGTGGCGATCCAAGAGCCATGCGGCCTTGAAGCTGTCCCCTGGTGGGTTCTAACGTGCCTGTGCGATGCACGAATCGCCTAGTACACGAAGCCATAATCCTCGCTGATTCGTAATGCGACGAACGTGGTCTAGTTTCGTGGCGATCCAAGCACTGCGTGGGCAGGAAGGTAGTTTGCTTGTCCCGTTCCGTGCATACGGGGGGACGGTGGGGGGCAAGCGTGATGCGCGAATCGCCTAACACATGTGGCATTGGCTTTCGTTAAGCAACAACGCGAGCATTACGATGAGACGATTGCTGATGCTTCAACATCATGGCGATCTAAGCACCATGCGGCCTTGAACCCGTCCCCCGGTTGGTTCCGACAGGCCTGTGCAATGCGCGAATCGCCTAGCACACGACGCCAAGGTCCTCG
>CM075770.1:24220000-24222500 GCA_037974665.1 Ehretia macrophylla
GCGGTGGCCAAAGCCCGGGCTGTAGATATGCCCGCGGAACGCCGTCGCCTCAATCGTGGCGGGGCAGCGCGTGGCTTCAGCGTGCTTCGGCATCTGCGCGCTCCCGGTGCTGGCCTGCGGGCTTTCCATTCAACCCGTCTTGAAACACGGACCAAGGAGTCTGACATGTGTGCGAGTCAACAGGTGCGTAATGTCACGCCCCAACCCGCCTATAAAGGTTAGACTAGGGTGTGATCTAAACGTTCCGGACACGTCTCGTACTTAGTCGTTCATGAAGATTTAACACTTAATGTTTTGGCCTAAACTCTAAAATTTTTCAGAAAACCGGCAGCATAACGGCTGTAATTGGGCTCTTTGGTTTGACCTAATTCTCTAAACGCCTCAAAATTTACCATTCCAGATTCATTTCCCACTAAGATTACTATTTATCATCAGTTGATATGCCTATTGGTTGTCTTGATGACTCGCTTGATTAATAACCTAGCATGATACTATGTCTCGTTCGTTTGTTAACCCTTGTTACGAAAGTATCTGTTGATCTTAGCTTAATAATGAGTACCTGTTTAAGATTGGATAAGTTCATTTACTTAGTCCTTAACGTCATAACCTATGATAGATACTAGCGGTAATAATAGCAAAAACGATCATAGTAGTGTCTAGCGTCAGTCTACTTAATATCAGTACAAACCAAAATTAGACCCCAAATTACAACGGGGGTCTTTTACATTACAAATAGCAAGCAACATAAAAGAAATAGTCTTCAGGTAGCATAGAGTTCACAAGTAGCCACAATCACACAAAGCACACAAGACAGGCAATCACTCCAAGGATTCATCGTTAGGCACACCGTCCTCGGGTACCTGTTCTGGATCTTCTTCACCTAAGATGATAAAAAAGGGTGAGTCCTTATGAACTCAGCGAGGGGGAACGAGAAATAGGTTTTGAAACTCATTTTCCAGTTCAACTTGTGAAATCCTTTTGCAAGCATGAATATAACAATAATATAAGTACAGGAACAGAATTACCAGTCTTTCCTCCCCGAGGTTCTCTAGGAACCAAGCGAGAGTACTTATACACATGGTAAAAAGGATACAGTGAGCTTTTGCTTTCAGATCAGTTTCAGAATCAGTTGTTGCGGCCGACTTCAAATCATCCCCCAAACACGCCAGGTGGGTGTACTCCGGATGTACCCCGAAATCTTACGACCCAACTCTCCGAGGAAGTCTAGCCCCCAAGCGAGAGAGGGAATGGGACCATGGTAGTCACGGGTGCACCGGCAAGCCCGATGCCGCCCAGTGTGCGTGATCACTACCATGCCGACAAGAAAGGTTGAAACCTTGTATGCAGTGCACATTTATGACATTAACATATCACATTAGGAGGATAACAAAGTAGGTTGCCTCCGGACAGTCATAAGATTGCACATTGACAAGTAAACAGGCGAGGCACGAATGGACAAGTAGTTTCGCTTGAAAAGCATATGGAGTTATATGAACATTAAACGGACAGCCATGTATCGCACGTAAATCAAGTCATATAACTCAATTCAAAGTCCACGTAATCAAATAATAATAAGATTATATAACATGCAACAACATCTACGTGGGCTCGGACGCAAGAAAGCCTATTTGTCAACATGCAATGATCAAAATCACATTTAGGACTATAAGGGCATCTATGGGCAGCTTACTAAGCACATAATTCCACACAATACCCAAATGATCAACACTTAGAAAGACTACTTAGTCATTAGGGTTTCCATTTCGTGCATATCCGTGCAATTTAAGTCCCAAACCAATTCAAAATCAATCTCAAGCCATGCATCATTTAATTCAACATCCTCAAACATTCAAAACAGTCCACACAACATCCCAAAGCTACAATCCCAAGCATTTATTTCAACAAGAGAAGTTACAACAATTTTTCTAAGCATAACACTAAGTGAAGCCCTTACTGCAATAGGCTGTTTTCTCACAATCATGAAGATATGCAAACAATCTCCAATTCTAGTGAATAAGATGTCAAATTAAATCTTAATAAGTGAACTAAAATCAGAAACAAACCTTGCATCATTTGGAGTTTGGGATCATTAGTTATAGCCGAAACAGTGGGATAGCACAAAACTGTCCAGATTTGCACACATTTCAATAATTGACGTTTTTGAGGTCTTAGGGTCAATTTTAGCCTTAGTCCATTTCTGACAAAAATGTCCAGAACTGAAAAATATAGTAGCACACAACATTTCATGCATTTTGGACATTATTTACTAAGTTAAATCTGGTTCGTTCTACATGGTCAGTGCATCTGCTAAAACCTGCTTCATTTTTCCAGATTTCCAGATTTGGATACATTTTAAAGATTTGCTATTTTGAGGACCTTAGAGTCAAAATTAGCTTCGGCCTATTTCGGCAAAAAAATGTTCAAAACTGGCAAAACTAGTCACCTACCAATTTGCATGCATTTTAAACATCATTTTCCTATCTAAACTTACCTCAAAACA
>CM075770.1:24232500-24235000 GCA_037974665.1 Ehretia macrophylla
TGTAAAACACCCATTATAAATCTCTGGCAAAATGTAAGCTACTGTTGTCACTTAGGTTTTTGCATCTAAATGTATTATAGGGGGGTATGTGGTGTCAAGCCTCCTGGTCGAGGGCCATGCGGGGGGACATTGTGGGCACTTCGTGGCACATTGTGGGCTATATTGTGGTCGGGAATGCCTACCGAGTGAATCACGCCGAGGTATTGCGTTGCATACCCGTGCATTGGGGCCGTGCCATCCTCGCCCCGCGTCCCCCGGTATGTCCCTCGTCGCGGCACCAGGATGGGTAATGAGGAATGTGGTGGCTTCCCTAGCCCCTCATTATCCATCTTGGTGCTGCAACACCGTCGACGACATTGGGATGGCTAATGAGGGGGCGAGTGGTTGCCCAAGCACAAAACTAGCCATCCCCGTGCCACCGGCTAGGTACATGTTAGGGGATATTCCCGTCACTCGATGTCTCGTTGGGCCTGTGCGATGTGCGAATCGTCTGGCACACGAAGCCATGGCCGTTGCCGAGTGGATGCGCACGGCCATGGTCTAGTGTTGTGGCGATCCAAGCACCGCGTGGGCTTGGGTGGCTCTTGGGGGGAGGTGGGGGCAAGCGTGATGTGCGAATCGCCTAGTACACGTGGCATTGGCTTTCATTAAGCAACGACGGGAGCGTTGTAATGAGACGATTGCGAATTTTTCAATGTCGTGGCAATCCAAGCACCATGCGGCCTTAAAGCCGTCCCCCAGTGGGTTCTGACGTGCGTGTGCGATGCGCGAATCGCCTAGCACACGACGCCATGGTCCTCGTTGAGTCGTAATGCGATGGACGTGGTCTAGTGTCGTGGTGATCCAAGCACCGCGTGGGCAGGAAGGTAGTTTGTTTGTCCCGTTCCGTGCATACGGGGGGACGGTGGGGGGCATGCGTGATGCGCGAATCGCCTAGCACATGTGGCATTGGCTTTTGTTAAGCAACGACGCGAGTGTTGCGATGAGACGATTGCTGATGCTTCAATGTCGTGGCGATCCAAGCACCATGCGGCCTTGAAGCCGTCCCCCGGTTGGTTCCGACAGGCCTGTACAATGCGTGAATCAACTAGCACACGACGCCATGGTCCTCGTTGAGTTGTAATGCGACGGACGTGGTCTAGTGTCGTGGCGATCCAAGCACCGCGTGGGTAGGAAGGTAGTTTTCTTGTCCCATTCCGTGCATACATGGGGACGGTGGGGGGCTGGCGTGATGCGCGAATAGCTTAGCACGTGTAGCATTGGCTTTCGTTAAGCAATGACGTGAGCGTTGCGATGAGACGATTGCCGATGCTTCAATGTCGTGGCGATCCAAGCACCATGCGGCCTTGAAGCCAACCCCCGGTTGGTTTTGACGGGCCTGTGTGATGCGCGAATTGCCTAGCACAAGATGCCATGGTCCTCGCTGAGTCATAATTCGATGGACGTGGTATAGTATCGTGGTGATCCAAGCACCGCATGGGCATGAAGGTAGTTTGCTTGTCCCGTTTCGTGAATAAAGGTGCATACAGGGGGACGGTGGGGGGCATGCGTGATGCACGAATCGCCTAGCACACGTGGCATTGGCTTTCGTTAAGCAACGACGCGAGCGTTGCAATGAGACGATTGCTGATGCTTCAATGTCGTGGCGATCCAAGCACTATGTGGTCTTGATGCTGTCCCCCGGTTGGTTCCGACGGGCCTGTGCAATGTACGAATCACCTAGCACACGACACCATGGTCCTCGCTGAGTCGTAATGCGACGGACGTGGTCTAGTGTCGTGGCGATCCAAGTACCGCGGCGATCCAAGTACCGCGTGGGTAGGAAGGTAGTTTGCTTATCCCGTTCTGTGAATACAGGTGCATACATGTGCATACAGGTGGACAGTGGGGGGCATGCGTGATGCGCGAATCGCCTAGCCCATGTGGCATTGGCTTTCGTTAAGCAACGACGCGAGCGTTGCGATGAGACGATTGCTGATGCTTCCATGTCGTGGCGATCCAAGCACCTTGCAGCCTTGAAGTCGTCCCCCGGTTGGTTCTAACGGGCTTGTGCGATGCGCGAATCTCCTAGCACACGACGCCATGGTCCTCGCTAAGTCATAATGCGATGGTCGTGGTCTAGTGTCGTGGCGATCCAAGTACCGCGTGGGCAGGAAGGTAGTTTGCTTGTCCCGTTTCGTGAATACAGGTGCATACAGGTGGACAGTGGGGGGCATGCGTGATGAGCGAATCGCATAGTACATGTGGCATTGGCTTTCGTTAAGTGACGACCCGAGCGTTGCGATGAGCGATTGCTGATGCTTCAATGTCGTGGCGATCCAAGCACCATGCTGCCTCGAAGTCGTCCCCCGATGTGTTCCTACTGGCCTGCGCGATGTACGAATAACCTAGTACACGACGCCATGGTCCTCGCTGAGTCGTAATGCGACAGATGTGATCTTGTGTCGTGGCGATCCAAGCTCCGCGTGGGCAGGAAGTCCGGTTTCGGTTGGTATCTCAT
>CM075770.1:24242500-24247500 GCA_037974665.1 Ehretia macrophylla
GAACGAAGATGCGCGCATGGGGCGCCTAAGCCGTACGATGGTGCAAGCCTGTTGCACGAAGGTGCACGCATGGGGTGCCCATGCCGCTCGATGGTGCGCGCATGTGGCCTGCATGCCGCACGAAGGTGCGTGCATGGGCCGCCCATGCCTCACGATGGTGCGCTCATCGGGCGCGCATGCCGCACGATGGTGTGCGCATGTCGCACGATGGTGCACGCATCGGGTGCGCATAACACACGATGGTGCGTGTATGTGGCCCACATGCCGCACGAAGGTGAGCGCATTGGGCCCGCATGCCGCACGAAGGTGCGTGCATGGGGCGCCCATGTCGCACGACGGTGCGCGCATGTGGCCCGCATGCCGCACTATTGTGCACGCATGGGGCGCCCATGCCGCACGAAGGTGCGCGAATGGTGCGCCCATGCCGCACGGTGGTATGCGCATCGGGCACGCATGCCGCACGATGGTGCTTGTATGTGGACCGCATGCCGCACGATGGTACGCGCATGGGGTGCCCATGCCGTACGATGGTGCGCACATGTGGCCCGCATGCCGCATGATGGTGTGCGCATGGGTCGCCCATGCCGCACGAAGGTGCGCGCATGGTGCGCCCATGCCGTACGATGGTGCGCGCATGCTGCACGATGGTGCTTACATGTGGCCCGCATGCCTCGCGAAGGTGCACGCATGGGGCGACCACACCGCATGATGGTGCGAGCAAGTGGCGCTCGCGGGGCACTCAAGGGGCGCTGTTGGGGCACTGTTGGGGCACGGTTGGGGCACTATTGGGGCACAGCTGGGGGAAGTTGGGGGTACACTTGGGGGACGATTGGGGATGTTGGGGGACGGCTTTGGCACTAGTAGGGGACGTTGGGCATGACAGGCAATGTTAAGCATTCGGGGGAATTGGGCATGCGAAATGCATTATGACACGAATGTAGACATTGATATTCATGTACAAGTGGTTTTCGAATCTACGAAGTAGTCTTAACATTTGCCTTGTCCGACAAATAGTTCGTCACATTTGTGAGGCGAAATAGATTAATCGGTTTCCCAATCCATCCATAACAAATTATAACGCCAAATATCATGTAAACTAATTAATTTAAGAATTAATATAAACTTTCCTTAATTTTCTAGTAATTTTTTTTATTTTTCCATGTTTTTCGTAATTTTTAAATATTAAAAATTAATATTTTGAAAAAAATATTTTTGCATATCATTTAACAAATAAATTTATGAATTAATATAATTTTTTCTGAATTTTCTATTTTTTTCTGATTTTTCCCTATTTTTCGCAATTATTAAAGATTAAAAAATATTTTTTGGAAAATTTTTTTTTGAAGCATTTGGATATCATATGATATCAATAAGAAGTAAGTTGGGTACGAAGATCATGCCATATGGGGCCTTTTATAGTGTAAAATACCCATTATAAATCTGTGGCAAAATGTAAGCTACTACTGTCACTTAGGTTTTTGCATCTAAATGTATTATAGGGGGGTATATGGTGTTAAGCCTCCTAGTTGAGGGCCATGCGAGGGGGCAATGTGGGCACTTTGTGGCACATTGTGGGCTATATCATGGGCTATATTGTGGGCGGGAATGCCTACCGAGTGAATCACGCTGAGGTATTGCGTTGCATACCCGTGTGTTGGGGCCGTGCCACCCCCGCCCTGGGTCCCCCGGTATGTCCCTCGGTGCGGTAACAGGATGGCTAATGAGGAACGTGGTGGCTTCCCTAGCCCCTCATTATCCATCTTAGTGCCGCAACACCGTCGACGACATTGGGATGGCTAATGAGGGGGCGAGTGGTTGCCCAAGCACAAAACTAGCCATCCCCGTGCCGCCGGCTAGGTACACGTTAGGGGATATTCCCGTCACTCGATGTCTCGTTGGGCCTGCGCGATGCGCGAATCGCTTAGCACACGAAGCCATGGCCGTTGCCGAGTAGATGCGCACGGCCATGGTCTAGTGTTGTGGCGATGCAAGCACCGCGTGCGCTTGGGTGGCTCTTGGGGGACGGTGGGGGCAAGCGTGATGTGCGAATCGCCTAGCACACGTGGCATTGGCTTTCGTTAAGCAACGACGTGAGCGTTGCAATGAGACGATTGCTAATTTTTCAATGTCGTGGTGATCCAAGCACCATGCGGCCTTGAAGCCGTCCCCCGGTGGGTTCTGACGTGCCTGTGCGATGCGCGAATCGCCTAGCACACGACGCCATGGTCCTCGCTGAGTCGTAATACGACGGACGTGGTCTAGTGTCGTGGCGATCCAAGCACCGCGTGGGCAGGAAGGTAGTTTGCTTGTCCCGTTCCGTGCATACGGGGGGACGGTGGGGGGCATGCGTGATGCGCGAATCGCCTAGCACATGTGGCATTGGCTTTTGTTAAGCAACGACGTGAGAGTTACGATGAGACGTTTGCTGATGCTTCAATGTCGTGGCGATCCAAGCACCATGCGGCCTTGAAGCCGTCCACCGGTTGGTTCCGATAGGCCTGTACAATGCGCGAATCGCCTAGCACACGATGCCATGGTCCTCACTGAGTTGTAATGCAACGGACGTGGTCTAGTGTCGTGCCGATCCAAGCACCACGTAGGCAGGAAGGTAGTTTGTTTGTCCCATTCCATGCAAACAGGAGGACGGTGGGGGGGCATGCGTGATACGCAAATCGCCTAGCACGTGTGGCATTGGCTTTCGTTAAGCAACGATGCGAGCGTTGCGATGAGGCGATTGCTAATGCTTCAATGTCGTGGCGATCCAAGCACCATGCGGCCTTGAAGTCGTCCCCCGGTTGGTTCCAACGGGCTTGTACGATGCGCGAATCGCCTAGCACAAGACGCCATGGTCCTCGCTGAGTCGTAATTCGACGGACGTGGTCTAGTGTCGTGGTGATCCAAGCACCGCATGGGCAGGAAGACAGTTTGCTTGTCCCGTTCCGTGAATAAAGATGCATATAGGGGGACGGCAGGGGGCATGCGTGATGCACGAATCACTTAGCACATGTGGCATTGGCTTTCGTTAAGCAACGACGCGAGCGTTGCGATGAGACGATTGCTGATGCTTCAATGTCGTGGCGATCCAAGCACCATGCGGCCTTGAAGTCGTCCCCCGGTTGGTTCTAACGGGCCTGTACGATGCGCGAATCACCTAGCACAAGACGCCAAGGTCCTCGCTGAGTCGTAATTTGACGGACGTGGTCTAGTGTCGTGGTGATCCAAGCACCGCATGGGCAGGAAGGTAGTTTGCTTGTCCTGTTTCGTGAATAAAGGTGCATACAGGGGGACGGCGGGGGGCATGCGTGTTGCACGAATCGCCTAGCACATGTGGCATTGGCTTTCGTTAAGCAACGACGCGAGCGTTGTGATGAGACGATTGCTGATGCTTCAATGTCATGGCGATCCAAGCACCATGCGGCCTTGAAGCCGTCCCCCGGTTCGTTCGGACGAGCCTGTGCGATGCGCAAATTGCCTAGCACACGACCGCATGGTCCTCGCTGAGTCGTAATGCGACGGACATGGTCTAGTGTCGTGGCAATCCAAGTACCGCGTGGGCAGGAAGGTAGTTTGCTTGTCCCGTTCTGTGAATACAGGTGCATACAAGTGGACGGTGGGGGCCATGCGTGATGTGCGAATCGCCTAGCCCATGTGGCATTGGCTTTTGTTAAGCAACGACGCGAGCATTGTGATGAGACGATTGCTGATGCTTCAATATCGTGGCGATCCAAGCACCGTGTGGCCTCGAAGCCGTCCCCCGGTGTGTACCTATGTCCCTGCGCGAAGCGCGAATCGCCTAGTACACGACGCCATGGTCCTCGCTGAGTCGTAATACGACAGACGTGGTATAGTATCGTGGCGATCCAAGCACCTCGTGGGCAGGAAGGTAGTTTGCTTGTCCCGTTCCATGAATAAAAGTGCATACAGGGGGACAACGGGCGGCTTGCGTGATGCGCGAATCGCCTAGCACATATGGCATTGGCTTTCGTTATGCAACGACGTGAGCGTTGCGATGAGACGATTGCTGATGCTTCAATGTCGTGGTAATCCAAGCACCGTGCGGCCTCGAAGCTATCCCCCAGTGTGTTCCTATGGGCCTGCACAATGCGCGAATCGCCTCGTACACTATGCCATGGTCCTCACTGAGTCGTAATGCGACGGACGTGGTCTAGTGTCGTGACGATCCAAGCACCGCTTGGGCAAGAAGGTAATTTGCTTGTCCCGTTCCGTGAATATAGGTGCATACAAGGGGATGGAGGGGGGTATGCGTGATGCGCGAATCGCCTAGCACATATGGCATTGGCTTTCGTTATGCAACGACGTGAGCGTTGCGATGAGACGATTGCTGATGCTTCAATGTCGTGGCGATCCAAGCACCTTGCAGCCTTGAAGCCGTCCCCCGGTTGGTTCCGACGGGCCTGTGCGATGCGCAAATCACCTAGCACACGACGCCATGGTCCTCGCTGAGTCGTAATGCGATGGACATGGTCTAGTGTCGTGGCGATCCAAGCACCGCGTGGGCAGGAAGGTAGTTTGCTTGTCCCGTTCCGTGAATAAAGGTGCATACAGGGGGACAACGGGGGCATGCGTGATGCGCGAATCGCCTAGCACATGTGGCATTGGCTTTCGTTAAGCAACGACGTGAGCGTTGCGATGAGACGATTGCTGATGCTTCAATGTCGTGGTAATCCAAGCACCGTGCGGCCTCGGAGCCGTCCCACGGTGTGTTCCTAGGGGCCTGCGCGATGCGCGAATCGCCTAGTACACGATGCCATGGTCCTCGCTGAGTCGTAATGCGACGGACGTGGTATAGTGTCGTAGAGATCCAAGCACCGCATGGGCAGGAAGGTAGTTTGCTTGTCCCATTCCGTGAATAAAGGTGTATACAAGGGGATGGAGGGGGGTATGCGTGATGCGCGAATCGCCTAGCACTTGTGGCATTAGCTTTGGTTAAGCAACGACGCGAGCGTTACGATGAGACGATTGCTGATGCTTCAATGTCG
>CM075770.1:24252500-24265000 GCA_037974665.1 Ehretia macrophylla
ATCAAGTGGCCTAAAAATCTTCTCGATCTCGAACAGCCAAGCCTCTACTTTCTCATCATCAGCTTCCTCGTGGAATTTAGACGAGCGAAAGTCAAGGAACTCCCTCATTCTGCTATGTCTCCCATGGTTACCCTCATTCCTGTTGTTGATGTTGTTGTTGTTGTTGGCTTCACGTGCATCTTGCAGCTCCATCACTCGTGATACACGATCCATGGCATTTGCCATCATATTAAACATAGCTATACCAGGGTTAGTTTGATAGGCATCTCCGGTCTCTTGGGGTTCACTGCTCCTATTAGTAGTACGGGTACTAGGGCCAGCCATCTATAGGCACATATTACGATGTACCATTTATTGAAATATGACAATTAGGAATTTAATGAATACGATATGCAACATAATATAGGTATAATTCTAGAAACATTTAAGGCATTTTAATCACTTAAACACATAAACATAGAAGGCACATTTATCACACAATAACACATAAACAAGTCATTCTAATTATCTTAGGGCTCTACCCACGGTCTAAGAGTTAAACCCGGCTTAAGCAATCTAAGCTCTGATACCATTCTAGTTCTATGGTGTCACGCCCCAACCGAGCCTATAAAGGTTAGACTAGGGTGTGAACTAACATTCAAGTCACGTCTCGTACTTAACCGTTCATTAAAATTTAACACTTAACGTTTTGGCCTAAACTCCAAAATTTTCTGGAAAACCGGCAGCATAACGGCTGTAATTGGGCTATTTGGTTTGGCCTAATTCTCTAAACGCCTCAAAATTTACTATCTCAAATTCATTTCCAACTAAGATTGCTATTTATCATCAATTGAAACACCTATTGGTTATCTTGATGTCTCGTTTGATTTACAACCTACCATGATACTATGTCTCGTTTGTTTGTTTATCCTCGTTACAAAAGTTCTTGTTGATCTTAGCTTAATAGCGAGTACCTGTTTAAGATTGAATAAGTTCATTTACTTAGTCCTTAACTAATACATCATAACCTATGATAGATACTAGCAGTGCTAAATAGCAAAACGATCATAGTAGTGTCTAGTGTCTGTCTAGCAATATCAGTACAAACCAAAATTAGACCCCAAATTACAACGGGGGTCTTTTACATCACAACATCGAGCAACATAAAATGAAATAGTCTTCAAGTAGCATAAAGTTCACAAGTAGCCATAATCACGCAAGGCACACAAACAAGCAATCACTCCAGGGATTCATCATTAGGCACACCGTCCTCGGGTACCTGTTATGGATCTTCTTCACCTGAGATGATAAAAGAGGGTGAGTCCTTATAAACTCAGCAATGGGGAACGAGAAATAGGTTTTGAAACTCATTTTCTGGTTCAACTTATGAAATCCTTTTTGCAAGCATGAATATAACAATAATACAAGTACAGGAACAGAAATACCAATCTTTCCTCCCCGAGGTTCTCTAGGAACCAAGTGAGAGTACTTGTACACACAGTAAAAAGGATATAGTGAGCTTTTGCTCTCGGATCAGTTCCAGAATCAGTTGTTGCGGCCGACTTCAATCATTCCCCTAACACGCTAGGTGGGTGTACTCCGGATGTACCCCAAAATCCTACGACCCAACTCTCCGAGGAAGTCTAGCCCCCAAGCGAGAGAGGGAATGGGACCATGATAGTCACGGGTGCACCGGCAAGCCCGATGCCGCCCGGTGTATGTGATCGCTACCATGCCGACAGGAAAGGTTGCAACCTTGTATGCAGTGCACATTTATGATATTAACATATCACGTTAGGAGGACAACAAAGTAGGTTGCCTCCGGACAGTCATAAGATTGCACATTGACAAGTAAACAGGCAGGGCACGATAAGACAGGTAATTTCACTTGAAAGGCATATAGAGTTATATGAACATTAAACGGGCAGCCATGTAACACATGTAAATCAAGCCATATAACTCATTACGAAGCCCACGTGATCAAGTAATAAGATTATTCAACATACAATAACATCTACGTGGGTTCGGGTGCAAGAAAAGCCTATTTGTCAACATGCAATGATCAAAATCATATTTAGGACAATAAAGGCATTTACGGGCAGCCTACTAAAGATATAATTCCACACAATATCCAAATGATCAACACTTAGCAAAACTACCTAGTCATTAGGGTTTCCATTTCGTGTAAATTCGTGCAATTTGAGCCTCAAACCAACTCAAAGTCAATCTCAAGCCATGCATCATTTAATGCAACATACTCAAACATTCAAAACAGTCCACACGACATCCCGAAGCTACAATCCCAAGCATTTAATTCAACAAGAGGAGTTACCACAATTTTTCTAAGCACAACATTAAGTGAACCCTTACTGCAATAGGCTGTTTTCTCACAATCAAGAGGATAATAAAACAATCTCCAAATCCAGTGAATAAGATGTCAAATTAAATCTTAAGAAGTTAACTAAAATCAGAAACAAACCTTGCATCAATTGGAGTTCGGGATCATTAGATATAGCCGAAACAGTGGGATAGCACAAAACTGTCCAGATTTGCACACTTTTTAGTAATTGACGTTTTTGAGGTCCTTAGGGTCAGATTTAGCCTTAGTCCATTTCTGACAAAAATGTCCAGAACTGAAAAATATTTCAGCACACCAAATTTAATGAATTTTGGATATCATTTACTAAGTAAAATCTGGTTCATTCTACAAGGTCAGTGCATCTTTCAAAACCTGCTTCATTTTTTCCAGATTTCCAGATTTGGACACATTTTAAAGATTTGCCATTTGGAGGACCTTAGAGTCAAAATTATCTTTGGCCTATTTTCTGTAAAAAAATGTTCCAAACTGTCCAAACTAGTCACACACCAATTTTCATACATTTTCAACATCATTTTCCTAGCTAAACTTACCTCGAAACAAACTGGTCAGAGAGTTGTCAACAATCCGACTTCACCTATCATCACTTTCAAGCCAAGATCTTGCCATGCATGGTTGCAGAAGCTTATGAACGAACATATAACTCAAGTACAGAAGCAAAGACATACATTTATGAGCATGCATGTGGATTTTTGAAGGATTTTCAAAAGGTTTTAGCCCTCACCTTAGCAAACAAACAAGAAGATGCACAAAAACTTGTTGAAGCTCAAATCTCTTCTTCTTCTTGCTTAGCCGAGATTCCAACTTGGTTTTCTCTATTTTTCCTAGCCTAGTGATCAATCTCTTAGTACATGCATGAGGTTAGAACAAGAAGAAAAGAAATGGAAGCTTAAAACTCACCTAGGGCCGAAATGAAGGCTTCAAAGGGCATGCATGTGTGATTTTCGAACTCTAGCTAGTTTGGTTGAGCTTCTTCGATGGTTGCTTGTCTTGATGCACCAAGAATTGATGAAGATGAGCAAGGGATGGTGAGAACTCAGCCAAGGCCGAGAGAGAGAGGGAAAATGAGAGGGAGAGAGAGAGAAATGTGAGAGGAAAGAAGAAATGACAAAAAAAAATGAAGGCTTTTGCAATTTTTGATGAGCATGTTCGGCCTTGAGCTTGATGAATCAGATTTTTGTGTCTTCAATGTGGGATTTTAAAATTGCTAGCATGGGCATGGAAGAGTTGGTCGAGTACGGTGAGGAATTGAGGAGATTTTTTAGCAATATTTTATGCATTTGTGTCATAAAATGTCATAGTATGTCTAGGAATTAGGTTGAATTGAATAAGCAAAACTACCTAGTCATTAGGGTTTCCATTTCGTGCAATTTGAGCTTCAAACCAACTCAAAGTCAATATTAAGCCATGCATCATTTAATTCAACATCCTCAAACATTCAAAACACTCCACAGAACATCCCGAAGCTACAATCCCAAGCATTTAATTCAACAAGAGGAGTTACCACAATTTTTCTAAGCACAACATTAAGTGAACCCTTACTGCAATAGGCTGTTTTCTCACAATCAATAGGATAAGAAAAAAATATCCAAATCTAGTGAATATGATGTCAAATTAAAGCTTGAGCAGTTAACTAAAATCAGAAACAAACCTTGCATCAATTGGAGTTTGGGATCATTAGATATAGCCGAAACAGTGGGATAGCACAAAACTGTCCAGGTTTGTACACTTTTCAGTAATTGACGTTTTCGAGGTCCTTAGGGTCAGATTTAGCCTTAGTCCATTTCTGACAAAAATGTCCAGAACTGAAAAATATTTCAGCACACCAAATTTAATGAATTTTGGATATCATTTACTAAGTAAAATCTGGTTCATTCTACAAGGTCAGTGCATCTGTCAAAACCTGCTTCATTTTTTCCAGATTTCCAGATTTGGACACATTTTAAAGATTTACCATTTGGAGGACCTTAGAGTCGAAATTCTCTTTGGCCTATTTCTGCAAAAAATGTTACAAACTGTCCAAACTAGTCACATACCAATTTGCATATATTTTCAACATCATTTGCCTAGCTAAACTTACCTCGAAACAAACTGGTCAGAGAGCTGTCAACAATCCGACTTCACCTATCATCACTTTCAAGCCAAGATCTTGCCATGCATGGTTCCAGAAGCTTATGAATGAACATATAACTCAAGTACAGAAGCAAAGACATACATTTATGAGCATGCATGTGTATTTTTGAAGGATTTTCAAAAGGTTTTAGCCCTCACCTTAGCAAACAACCAAGAAGATGCACAAAAACTTGTTGAAGCTCAAATCTCTTCTTCTTCTTGCTTAGCCGAGATTCCAACTTGGTTTTCTCTATTTTTCCTAGCATAGTGATCAATCTCTTAGTACATGCATGAGGTTGGAACAAGAAGAAAAGAAATGGAAGCTTAAAACTCACCTAGGGCTGAAATGAAGGCTTCAAAGGGCATGCATGTGTGATTTTCGAACTCTAGCTAGTTTGGTTGAGCTTCTTCGATGGTTGCTTGTCTTGATGCACCAAGAATTAATGAAGATAAGCAAGGGATAGTGAGAACTCAGCCAAGGCCGAGAGAGAGAGGGAAAATGAGAGGGAGAGAGAGAGAAATGTGAGAGGAAAGAAGAAATGACAAAAAAATGAAGGCCTTTGCAATTTTTGATGAGCATGTTCGGCCTTGAGCTTGATGAATCAGATTTTTGTGTCTTCAAGGTGGGATTTTAAAATTGCTAGCATGGGCATGGGAGAGTTGGTCGAGTATGGTGAGGAATTGAGGAGATTTTTTAGCAATATTTTATGCATTTGTGTTATAAAATGTCATAATATGTCTAGGAATTAGGTTGAATTGAATAAGCAAAACTACCTAGTCATTAGGGTTTCCATTTCGTGCAATTTGAGCCTCAAACCAACTCAAAGTCAATCTCAAGTCATGCATCATTTAATTCAACATCCTCAAACATTCAAAACAGTCCACACAACATCCCGAAGCTACAATCCCAAGCATTTAATTCAACAAGAGGAGTTACCACAATTTTTCTAAGCACAACATTAAGTGAACCCTTACTGCAATAGGCTATTTTCTCACAATCAATAGGATAAGCAAAAAATCTCCAAATTCAATAAATAAGATGTCAAATTAAATCTTAAGAAGTTAACTAAAACTAGAAACAAACCTTGCATCAATTGGAGTTCGGGATCATTAGATATAGCCGAAACAGTGGGATAGCACAAAACTGTTCAGATTTGCACACATTTCGATAATTGACGTTTTTGAGGTCCTTAGGGTCAGATTTAGCCTTAGTCCATTTTTGACAAAAATGTCCAGAACTGAAAAATCGTTCAGCACACCAAATTTCATGAATTTTGGATATTATTAACTATGTAAAATCTGGTTTATTCTACAAGGTCAGTGCATCTGTCAAAACCTGCTTCATTTTTTCCAGATTTCCAGATTTGGACACATTTTAAAGATTTGCCATTTTAAGGACCTTAGAGTCGAAATTAACTTTGGCCTATTTCTGCGACAAATGTTACAAACTGTCCAAAATAGTCACCTACCGATTTACATACATTTTCAACATCATTTTCCTAGCTAAACTTACCTCAAAACAAACTGGTCAGAGAGCTATCAACAATCCGACTTCACCTATCATCACTTTCAAGCCAAGATCTTGCCATGCATGGTTGCAGAAGCTTATGAACAAACATATAACTCAAGTACAGAAGCAAATACATACTTTTATGAGCATGCATGTGGATTTTGAAGGATTTTCAAAAGGTTTTAGCCCTCACCTTAGCAAACAACCAAGAAGATGCACAAAAACTTGTTGAAGCTCAAATCTCTTCTTCTTCTTGCTTAGCCGAGATTCCAACTTGGTTTTCTCTATTTTTCCTAGCCTAGTGATCAATCTCTTAGTACATGCATGAGGTTAGAACAAGAAGAAAAGAAATGGAAGCTTAAAACTCACCTAGGGCCGAAATGAAGGCTTCAAAGGGCATGCATATGTGATTTTCGAACTCTAGCTAGTTTGGTTGAGCTTCTTCGATGGTTGCTTGTCTTGATGCACCAAGAATTGATGAAGATGAGCAAGGGATGGTGAGAACTCAGCCAAGGCCGAGAGAGAGAGGGGGAAAATGAGAGGGAGAGAGAGAGAAATGTGAGAGGAAAGAAGAAATGACAAAAAAAAAGAAGGACTTTGCAATTTTTGATGAGCATGTTCGGCCTTGAGCTTGATGAATCATATTTTTGTGTCTTCAAGCTGGGATTTTAAAATTGCTCGCATGGGTATGGAAGAGTTGGTCGAGTACGGTGAGGAATTGAGGAGATTTTTTAGCAATATTTTATGCATTTGTGTCATAAAATGTCATAGTATGTCTAGGAATTAGGTTGAATTGAATAAGCAAAACTACCTAGTCATTAGGGTTTCCATTTCGTGCAATTTGAGCTTCAAACCAACTCAAAGTCAATATTAAGCCATGCATCATTTAATTCAACATCCTCAAACATTCAAAACACTCCACAGAACATCCCGAAGCTACAATCCCAAGCATTTAATTCAACAAGAGGAGTTACCACAATTTTTCTAAGCACAACATTAAGTGAACCCTTACTGCAATAGGCTGTTTTCTCACAATCAATAGGATAAGAAAAAAATATCCAAATCTAGTGAATAAGATGTCAAATTAACGCTTAAGCAGTTAACTAAAATCAGAAATAAACCTTGCATCAATTGGAGTTCGGGATCATCAGGTATAGCCGAAACACTGGGATAGCACAACACTGTCCAGATTTGCACACTTTTAAGTAATTGAGATTTTTGAGGTCCTTAGGGTCAGATGTCGCCTTAGTCCATTTCTGACAAAAATGTCCAGAACTGAAAAATATTTCAGCACACCAAATTTAATGAATTTTGGATATCATTTACTAAGTAAAATCTGGTTCATTCTACAAGGTCAGTGCATCTGTCAAAACCTGCTTCATTTTTTCCAGATTTCCAGATTTGGACACATTTTAAAGATTTGCCATTTTAAGGACCTTAGAGTTGAAATTCGATTTGGCCTATTTCTGCAAAAAATGTTACAAACTGTCCAAACTAGTCACATACCAATTTGCATATATTTTCAACATCATTTGCCTAGCTAAACTTACCTCGAAACAAACTGGTCAGAGAGCTGTCAACAATCCGACTTCACCTATCATCACTTTCAAGCCAAGATCTTGGCATGCATGGTTGCAGAAGCTTATGAACGAACATATAACTCAAGTACAGAAGCAAAGAAATACATTTATGAGCATGCATATGGATTTTTGAAGGATTTTCAAAAGGTTTTAGCCCTCACCTTAGCAAACAACCAAGAAGATGCACAAAAACTTGTTGAAGCTAAAATCTCTTCTTCTTCTTGCTTAGCCGAGATTCCAACTTGGTTTTCTCTATTTTTCCTAGCCTAGTGATCAATCTCTTAGTACATGCATGAGGTTAGAACAAGAAGAAAAGAAATGGAAGCTTAAAACTCACCTAGGGCCGAAATGAAGGCTTCAAAGGGCATGCATGTGTGATTTTCGAACTCTAGCTAGTTTGGTTGAGCTTCTTCGATGGTTGCTTGTCGTGATGCACCAAGAATTGATGAAGATGAGCAAGGGATGGTGAGAACTCAGCCAAGGTCGAGAGAGAGAGGGAAAATGAGAGGGAGAGAGAGAGAAATATGAGAGGAAAGAAGAAATGACAAAAAAAATGAAGGCCTTTGCAATTTTTGATGAGCATGTTCGGCCTTGAGCTTGATGAATCAGATTTTTGTGTCTTCAAGGTGGGATTTTAAAATTCATAGCATGGGCATGGAAGAGTTGGTCAAGTATGGTGAGGAATTGAGGAGATTTTTTAGCAATATTTTATGCATTTGTGTCATAAAATGTCATAGTATGTCTAGGAATTAGGTTGAATTGAATAAGCATGCAAAAACAATACCTAGTGGTCGGCCAAGGCTACTAAAAAAATGCTGAATTTTGTCTTGTGTCTTGAAAGGGCAAAAAAGAATAAGGAATAAAGAATGAAGAATGTTGAGTGTTTAGTGAATTTTTTGTCTTCTAGTGAGTTGAATTATGATTATAATATTGATAGTGGAGTTTGTAGGATTATTTAATAGCCTAGTACTCCGTGTAAGATGCTTTCTTGATTAGCGTGAGGGCACGCTATCCTAGGTCTAGGGCACCCACTACGAGGTAGGACACGAACTACGAGACAAACGTACGTTTTTCAAGTAAATGCACACAACTTTAAATGAATGCATGTAATTCAATGCATGGCACATATAATGAACACAATTCTTAGACCTAGGTCAAGGCACGCAAATCTAGATTAGGGCACACGAAATGAGGTATCGCACGTAAATCGGGGTCGAACCTCACATTGAGAGCTCTTTCTTGATTCTATGGGTGGTGGTGCATGGCCGTTCTTAGTTGGTAGACCGATTTGTCGGGTTAATTCTGTTAACCAACGAAACCTCGGCCTACTAACTAGCTATGCAAAGGTATCCCTCTGCAACTAGCTTCTTAGAGGGACTATCGCCTTTTAGGCCGCGAAAGTTTGAAGCAATAACAGGTCTGTGATGCCCTTAGATGTTCTGGGCCGCACGCACGCTACATTGATGTATTCGACGAGTATATAGCCTTGGCCGACAGGCCCGGGTAATCTTTGAAATTTCATCGTGATGGGGATTGATCATTGCAATTGTTGGTCTTGAACGAGGAATTCTTAGTAAGTGCGAGTCATCAGCTCGCGTTGACTACGTCATTGCCCTTTGTACACACCGCTCGTCGCTCCTACCGATTGAATGATCCGGTGAAGTGTTCGGATCGCGGCAACATGGGCGGTTCGCTGCCCGCGTCGTTGTGAGAAGTGCACTGAACCTTATCATTTAGAGGAAGGAGAAGTAGTAACAAGGTACCGTAGGTGAACCTGCGGAAGGATCATTGTCGAACCCTGCGAAGGCAGAACGACCTGCGAACCCGTTTAAACAACGCGGGGACGAGCGGGAGAGGAAGCTCATCGCTCGATCTCTCGGATGCGGCACACCATGACGGTATGGGGTCCTTGGCCTCTTTTTGCTCGAAATCTGCGTTCGTCGCTAATCGCGTACGACGATCACGCGCTCGTCTGGAGCCGTCGACCCTTAGGTGCGCGGATAGGACGCGCATGCAGCACGATGGTGCACGCATGCGGCCCACATGCCGCACGAAGGTGCGCATATGGGGCGCCCATGTCGTACGATGGTGTGCGCATGGGGCACCCATGCCTCCTGGTGGTGCGCGCATGCCACACAAAGATGCACCCATGCCGCACGAAGATGCGCGCATGGGGCGCTCATTCCGCACGATAGTGCGAGCATGCCGCACGAAGGTGCGCGCATGGGGCGCCCATGCCGCTCGATGGTGCACGCATGCCGCACGATGGTGCGCACATGTGGCCGCCCATGCTGCATGATGGTGTGCTCATCGGGCGCGCATGCCGCACGATGATGCTTGCATGGAGCGCCCATGCTGCACGAAGGGGCGTGCATGGTGTGCCCATGCCTCACGATGATGCGCGCATGGGGTGCCCATGCAGCACGAAGATGCGCGTATAGGGTGCCCATACCGTACGATGGTGCGCGCATGCCGCACGAAGGTGCGTACATGCGGCGCCCAAGCCGCTCTTTGGTGTGTGCATCGAACGCGCATGCTGCACGATGGCGCTCGCATGTGGCCCGCATGCCGCACGAAGGTGCGCGCATGGGCTGCCTATGTCGCACGATGGTGTGCTCATCGGGCGCACATGCCACACGATGGTGCGCGCATGTGGCCCGCATGCTGCACGATAGTTCGCGCATGGGGCACCCATGCCGCACGAAGGTGTACGCATGGTGCGCCCATGCCGCACTATGGTGCGGACATCGGGCTCGCATACCGCACGTGGTGCTTGCATGTGGCTCGCATGTTGCACGATAGTGCGCGTATGGGGCGCCCATGCCGCACGATGGTGCGCACATGTGGCCCGCATGCCGCACTATAGTGCGAGCATGGGGAGCTCATGCCGCACGAAGGTACCCGCATGGTGCGCCCATGCCACACGGTGGTGCGCGCATTGGGCGCGCATGTCGCACAATGGTGCTTTCATGTGGCCTGCATGCTGCACGATAGTGCGCGCATGGAGCGCCCATGCCGCGCGATGGTGTGTGCATGTGGCCCGCATACCACACGATAGTGTGCGCATGGGGCGCCCATGCCGCACGAAGGTGCACGCAAGTGAAGCGCGTGGGGCGCTGTAGGTGCACTGTTGGGGCGCTGTTGGGGCACTGTTGGGGCACGGCTGGGGGACAGTGGGGGTACACTTAGGGGACGATGGGGGAAGTTAGGGGATGGCTTCGGCACTAGTAAGGGACGTTGGGCATGACGGGCAATGTTAAGCATTCGGGGGAATTGGTTATGCGAAATGTATTATGACCCGAATGTAGACATTGATATTCTTGTACATGTGGTTTCCGAATCTACGAAGTAGTCTTAACCTTTGCCTTGTCCGACAAACAGTTCATCACATTTGTGAGGCGAAATAGATTAATCATTTTCCCAATCAATCCAAAACAAATTGTAAAGTCAAATATCATGTAAACTTATTAATTTATGAATTAATATAAATTTTCCTGAATTTTCTAGTATTTTTTGTGATTTTTCCCAATTTTTTGTAATTTTTAAATATTAAAACTTAATTTTTCAAAAAAATATTTTTCCATATCATTTAACAAATTAATGTATGAATTAAGCAAGGACACGAGCATTGCGATGAGACGATTGCTGATGCTTTAATGTTGTGGCGATCCAAGCATCATGCGGCCTTGAAGCTGTCCCCCGGTTGGTTTCGATAGGCTTGTACGATGCGCGAATCGCCTAGCACATTACGCCATGGTCCTCGCTGAGTTGTAATGCGACAGACGTGGTCTAGTGTCGTGGTGATCCAAGCACCGCGTGGGCAGGAAGGTAGTTTGCTTATCCCATTCCATGCATACAAGGGGACGGTGGGGGGCATGCGTGATGCGCGAATCGCCTAGCACATGTGGCATTAGCTTTCATTAAGCAACGATGCGAGCGTTGCAATGAGACGATTGTTGATGCTTCAATGTCGTGGCGATCCAAGCACCATGCGGCCTTAAAGCCATCCCCCGGTTGGTTTCGACGGGCCTATGCGATGTACGAATCGCCTAGCACACAATGCCATGGTCCTCACTGAGTCGCAATGTGATGAACGTGATCTAGTGTCGTGGTGATCCAAGCACCGCGTAGGCAGGAAGGTAGTTTGCTTGTCCCATTCTGTGAATAAAGGTACATACAGAGGGACGGCCAGGGGCATGCGTGATGCGCGAATCGCCTAGCACATGTGGCATTGGCTTTCGTTAAGCAACGACGCGAGCGTTGCAATGAGACGATTGCTGATGCTTCAATGTCGTGGTAATCCAAGCACCATCTGGCCTTGAAGCCGTCCCCCGATTGGTTCCGACGGGCCTGTGAGATGCGCGATTGCCAAGCACACGACGCCATGGTCCTCGCTGAGTCGTAATACGACGGATATGGTCTAGTGTCGTGGCGATCCAAGCACCGCATGGGCAGGAAGGTAGTTTGCTTGTCCCATTCCGTTAATACAGGTACATACAGGTGGACGGTGGGGTGCATGCATGATGCACGAATCGCCTAGCACATGTGGCATTAGCTTTCGTTAAGCAACGATGCGAGCGTTGCGATGAGACGATTGCTGATGGTTCAATGTCGTGGCGATCCAAGCACCATGCGGCCTTGAAGCCATCCCGCGGTGTGTTATTATGGGCCTGCGCGATGCGCAAATCGCCTAGTACACGACGCCATGGTCCTCGCTGAGTCGTAATGCGACGGATGTGGTCTAGTGTCGCGGTGATCCAAGCACCGTGTGGGCAAGAAGGTAGTTTTCTTATCCTGTTCCATGCATACGGGTGCATACAGGGGGACAGTGGGAGCATGCGTGATGCACGAATCGCCTAGCACATGTGGCATTGGCTTTCATTAAGTGACGACACGAGCATTGCGATGAGACGATTGCTAATACTTCAATGTCGTGGCTTTC
>CM075770.1:24272500-24295000 GCA_037974665.1 Ehretia macrophylla
CGCACTGTGGTGCGCGTATCGGGCGCGCATGCCGCACGCATGCCGCACGATGGTACGCGCATGGGGCGCCCATGCCGCACGATGGTGCGCACATGTAGCCCGCATGCCGCACGATGGTGCGCGCATGGGGCACCCATGCCGCACCAAGGTACGCGCATGGTGCGCCCATGCCGCATGATGGTGCACGCATCGGGTGCTCATACCGCACGATGGTGCTTCCATGTGGCCAGCATGCCACACGATGGTGCGTGCATGTGGCCGGCATGCCGCACGAAGGTGCACGCATGGGGCGCTCCTGCCGCACGATGGTGCGCGCAAGTGGCGCGCGCGGGGCGCTCAAGGGGCGCTAATGGTGCACTGTTAGGGCACGGCTGGGGCACTGTTGGAGCACGGCTAGGGGATGCTGGGGGTAGACTTGGGGGACGATGGGGGATGTTGGGTGACGGCTTTGGCACTAGTAGGAGACATTGGGTACGACGGGCAATGTTAAGCATTCGGGGGAATTGGGCATGCGAAATGTATTATGACACGAATGTAGACATTGATATTCTTGTACAAGTGGTTTCCGAATCTACGAAGTAGTCTTAACCTTTGCCTTGTCCGACAAACAGTTCGTCACATTTGTGAGGCGAAATAGATTAATCGGTTTCCCAATCCATCCAAAACAAATTGTAACGCCAAATATCATGTAAACTAATTAATTTATGAATTAATATAATTTTTCTTGAATTTTCTAGTATTTTTTGTGATTTTCCCCCATTTTTCATAATTTTTAAATATTAAAAATTAATTTTTCAAAATAAATATTTTTGCATATCATTTAACAAATTAATGTATGAATTAATAGAATTTTTTTTTCTGAATTTGCTACTATTTTTTCTGATTTTTCCCTATTTTTCGCAATTATTAAATATTAAAAAATATTTTTAGAAATTTTTTTTTTGAAGCATTTGGATATCATATGATATCAATAAGGAGCAAGTTGGGTACGAAGATCATGCCATATAGGACCTTTTATAGTATAAAACACCCATTATAAATCTCTGAAAAAATGTACACTACTGGTGTCACTTGGGTTTTTGCATCTAAATGTATTATAGGGGGGTATGTGGTGTCAAGCCTCCTGGTCGAGGGCCATGCGGGGGGACATTGTGGGCACTTCGTGGCACATTGTGGGCTATATCGTGGGCTATATTATGGGCGGGAATACCTACCGAGTGAATCACGCCGAGGTATTACGTTGCATACCCGTGCGTTGGGGCCGTGCTGTCATGTCCCAACCCGACCTATGAAGGTTAGACTAGGGTGTGATCTAAACATTCAAGTCATATCACGTACTTAATCATTCAAGAGGGTTTAACACTTAACGTTTTAGCCTAAACTCCACAAATTCTCTAGAAAACCGGCAGCATAACGGCTATAGTTAGGACCCTTTAGTTTGACCTAATTTCTAAACGCCTCAATTATTCCAATCATTAATCCAATTCCATTAAAGACTCCTATTTTGTCTCATCAACCGATATGCCTAGTAGTCTATCTTGAAGGCCTCGTTTGGTTAATAAGCCTAGCATAATAACTATGTCCCGTTTATTTATCAATTTCCTATCATGCAAGTACCTATTATTTTTTAGTTTACAAATAAGCACCTAAATGGAATTAGATAGAATTGACTTAGTTGATTTTTCACCTAGTGGTTTAATTGCCTATGATAGCTACTATTCAAGATAATGAAAGCAAATAACCAAATAAGAAGTTTATCCGGTTATAGATAGTACAATCCCAAAATTAAAACCAAATTACAACGGGGTCATTTACATCAATAAAATGAATAGTTTGCAATCAAACACAACATCCATATAGCAACCACTTTCAGGCAAAGCACAAAAGCACGTAGTCACTCCAAGGAATCGTCAACAAGAACATTTACTTCAGGTATCTGTTCCAAATCTGCTGTACCTGTGACAAAAAAAGGGTGAGTCCTTATGAACTCAGCGAGGGGGAACGAGAGATAACGTTTTGAAATCCTTTTCCGGTTAAACTTATGAAAATCCTTTTGAAAGCATGAATATAACACAATTTAGTACATAACATAATATAGAGGTAAAGAAACACAATTATCCGTCTTTCCTCCCCGAGGTCCTCTAGGAACCAAGCAAGAGTACTTATACACATAGTGAAAAGGATACAGTTTGATACGTATAGGACTCTAGAGGTAGCTCATACGGGCTCAAGAGGTAGCTCCCACCAGATTTAGGTGTAGCACTTTCCCCCGCATAGCACTTACTTCCTGCCGTTCAAGTTCATTTTCAGTAACAGTTGTTGCGGCCGGCTTCAATCATCCACTTTTCACGCCAAATGGGTGTACTCTGGATGTACCCTGAAATCTTACGACCCAACTCTCCGAGGAAGTCTAGCCCCCAAGCGAGAGAGGGAATTGGACAATGGTAGTCACGGTTTCACCGGCAAGCCCGATGCCGCCCGGTGTGCGTGAACGCTACCACGCCAGAATGAAAGGTTGCAACCTTATATGCAATGCACATTTTTGACATTTTTAATATATCACATTAGGAGGACAACAAAGTAGGTTGCCTCCGGACAGTCATAAGATTGCACATTGACAAGTAAACAAGCGATGCACGATAAGACAAGTAATTTCACTTGAAAGGCATATGGAGTTATATGAACATTAAACAGGTAGCCATGTAACGCACATAAATCAAGTCATATAACTCATTTCAAGGTCCATGTAACCAAATAATAAGATTATTCAACATGCAACAACATCTACGTGGGTTCGGATGTAAGAAAGGCCTATTTGTCAACATGCAATGATCAAAATCACATTTAGGGTTATAAGGGAAACTACGGGCAGCCTACTAAACATATAATGTGATGCCCGGGTTTTAGCCATGCATTTAATTATTGTTGCATCCCTTTTTTGCGCATTTACTTCTATGCCTTATTAACTGACTTTTGTGACTACTATTCACTCCGTTTTTAAACTGCCTTCTATTAGTTAATTAACATTTTTATTAAATCATATTAATTGTAAAAGTAGTGGGAAAAATGTGCATTTGAGCTAACGGCGTTAGGAGAGCTCGTTTAGAAAATGATTTTTGTAGTTGAATGAATAGTATTACGTAATAACTTTATAGATTTAATTAGCTAGCCTAAGTTTTATACATTAGCCTCGTTTTGGAGCTAGCAACGCGCATTTTATTAGATCACTTAAGCACCCAAATGACCCCACCTCAACTTAACCCCTTTATTATATCACTTAAGCTCATAAAATGCAAAAGAAAAAAAAATAAAAAGCTGAAATCAGGAGCCAAACCCGACAGCCCCTCTTTGCACTTGGGAGGAATTTTTCATCTTCAACTCTTCAATTCAAGCCAAGCCAAGCCTTGAGCAACTAGTGTAGGGTGTTTGCAAGGTTCCTAGGTGCTCCTACGCGTATTGGTGAGGGATTTCACGACTTGTTTTTGCATTTTTAAATAGTTACTCATTTCTTGATTTGTTGAAAATATGATTATATGCCATTGTAATTGTTATCTATGCTAATATACCATCTATATGAATGCTAGAGAACACATTTGAGCCGTTGTTTCGCTTTTTAAACGGTTAGAATCGTTAGTTTGATTTTTAGGGTGAATAGTGACGTTTTTTCTAGGGTTTTGTGTAATTGCTCGAATTAGCTTGATTTAATGCTTCTAATAGATGCCTTAGGTGTTAGTGAAGATAGCCTAATAGCCCCGTGCACTTGCATTGCCCTTAAATTGCCTAAAAATGGAAAATAGCCGACTTTAATTTGGGGCTTTCGGGGTTAATGCGAATCCGGATGGATTCGGGCTTCAATTCTAGTATCCTTAGGCTATCTAGGTGCTATAGATGCCTTGATATCCCTTGTTTGAAGCCCGGACAATGTAGGTGTAGTTTAAAGCCAAAAGAGGGAAATTGGGGCTTTCGGGGTAAACGCGGGCATTTGAATGAGTTAGAGGGTTGAGAGGGTACCTTGGGGGTTAGTTAGAAGGTTGGGAGAGTTTCATTTGAAAATGAAATCATTAACTTTGGTTTGGAAGAGAAATAGTTCGAAAAACAAAGGGGTTTAGGTGCAATTTAAGTTGTCTCACACTTCTAAACCCATGTCAGGACTTCTTGAGTGTTTATATGTGATTTTAAATTGATTTGGAGCTTTTGGTATGATTCTATACTTAATTGGTATATGTTCATTTGTAAACTGCTTATTAGCTTCTATATTTGCTTCTATTCTAATTGCAACGAGGCCAACCTACTTTGTTGATCCTCATATGTGTTAATTCTTATATTATTGCTATTAACTTGCCATTGTTAAGTGCATTGCATAGTGGTTGCGCAACCATAGTGTCAGGGGCAGATGTGTTGAATATCGGCTGGGCGGCAGAGGGCTTGCCGGTGGATATTCAAACTCCGTGCCCTATTCCCTCATTCGCCTGGTCCGGAGATTGCTAGGGGATGTTGGGTCGTAGGATTCGGGGTACATCTGGAGTACACCCACTGGAGTGTTTGGGGATTATGCCGGCTTATCGTGATCGTGCTCGTGGTTCGTGGATCGTGATTGAACACCAGTGAAGATTGGTGTATAGGGGATTGTTGAAATGTATCCTTTTAATTGTGTGGTTATTTAAGTTATCATTGTTTCTTTAATTGTTAAATTGTTATTGTTGTGTAATTGTATTATCTCTCGCAGTGCACGCCCCGGGACTATATCCCTCACTGGTCAACAGTGGTTGCTCATACCTCGATATCTGTTTCAGGAGACGCTGAGGGTGATCCCCAGCTTGTTGTTTTAGTTGAGGAAGAAGAAGTTCAGATCGAGCCTTTACCTTAGTTGTTGTGTATGATAGCTTGAGGTGGTTAATGAAATTGCTGCTATGTGGAAAGTTTAATTAACTGTTTTATGTTCCATTTTGTGGCCTAAGGGCTATGTATATGTTTGTTGCACAAGTTGAAGGATAGTAGATTGTGGTGTAGAATTGCAAGCCATGTCTTGTAATAACTTTTATTCTTGCCTTATTTCCTTGCATGCTTGGGAGTGGATGGTTAATGTAGAATGCTTTATCCTTTAAGTTGTTTTATTGATTTCCTAGAATGTCATGATTATATAACTATGCTGGCAACAAGCTCACGCATGCTTGTGTGTGTTGGGGCTGGTGTGTACCATAAGGCTCGGATGGCCTTATAGCTTTGTCGTTTAATTAAGAAAAGCTTGTAGTGTATTGTTGGGACTTGGTTTAAGTGTTTACAGGGTTTTTGAATGTCCAAAGTACAGGGGAGACTCTGTCCGTGTGTCGGGTCCGGACTTACCTTTAGCCTGGGGGTTGGGTCGGGGCGTGACATTTAAGTGGTATCAGAGCTATAGATTGCATGAAGCCGGGTTAAATTTCTCGGTCTGTGGGTAGAGATTTGTTATGTGACTTTGTGAATACATGAGTCTTTGATTTTGATTGACCTAAGTGAAATTTGAATAAGGAATGAACATGCTAGCATGGAAATAGAATATCAAGAGTCTAGAATGTCAAGTATGATCTAGTGATTTATGTTTACTTCAAGAATGTGGAATATTTATTTGAACTTCTATGTACTTGACTTTATGTGAATCTAATTGGACTTTTCTTCATGTGTTGCTTATAAATTGCATATATACATATATATATACATGTCATAACACTTTGCATTCTAGCTATTCGTGATGGGGCCTCGCCGTCGTGCTGATAATCCGAATGTTGGTGGAGAACCCGAGGGGGTTCAGAGGCAAGAAGCTGAGGTGGCCGAAAATGCACCGCAGCTTCAAGAACCGAGCACTGCACAAATCTTGGCCACGATGGCCACAGCTATGAACACTATCGCCCAGTTTGTTACACAACAGAGTCAGCCAAGGGTCGTTGGAGGTAATCAGGCTGCGAGAGCCGGAGGTAGTGGCCCTACCGGAGGGAATCTGTATGATCGGTTTATACATCATGGGGCCTATACTTTCTTTGGGGAGCCAGACGATATGAAAGCTGAGATGTGGTTAAGGAAGTTCGAGAGAGTGGCAGCGATACTGGAGTGCCATGATGACAGGAAGATTACTTATACTACTTTTCTTCTCGAGGGTGATGCTGAAGATTGGTGGCATACCATCAGTGAGAAATGGGGAGCTGAGGGAGGTCATCATTCGTGGGCCGATTTTGTCCGAGAATTTCGAGACAAGTATATATCGGTAGTTGCCCGCGAGAGGCGACAAACTGAGTTCATAAACTTTAAGCAGGGAAGTATGACGGTAGATCAATACGAGGCTACTTTTACCCGGCTTTCCCGTTATGCACCAGCTTTAATTCAGCCGGAGGACATGAAGATTCAGAGGTTCATCTTGGGTTTGAGGAAAGATATTATGCTGAACTTGTCTTCAAATGATTTTCCCAACTATGCTGCAGTAGTCTGAGCTGCCTCGAGATATGAGAAACGGAAAGCCGATGTGTTAGCCGAGACCAGTCAATCGAGTAAACGGTTTCAGTCTCAGAGTCAAGGGTACCAGGGGCAGGCTGTATCAGTTGGGCAGAGTTCGCAGCCGAGGCAGACTCAGAGTTACACAGGGCCTACTCAGACTCAGGCACGACCAGTCCAGAGTCAGACTCAGAGTCAGTTCCGTCCAGCAGTTTCCCGTTCGCAGCAGGGTAGTTCAGCTACCTCTACTTACAGAGCTCCTTCGGGAGGCACTGTTGCAAGACGTCACCAGCAGTGCAGCTTCTGTCAGCGCCAGGGCCACACTGAGGATATTTGTTGGAAGAAACATAACAAGTGTACAGGTTGCGGCAATGATCAGCACAGGGTTAAAGACTGTCAGAAATTTAAGAACCCTAGGGGTTAGACATCAGCTCAGAACTCTCAGACCAGGGCACCAGCTTCAGTACCACCACCACGAGGCCAGGCCCGTGTATTTGCTTTGGATGCTGAGGAGCTTCCGGATACTACCGCTGTGGTAGAAGGTATTTTTCTTCTTAATGATCAATCAGTTAAGGTTTTAATTGATTCCGGGGCTTCGCATTCTTTTATTACTCCTACTTGTGCACAAAATGCTAAATTGAAACATGATAAATTGTTGCATGAGATTGTGGTTTATACTCATATGGGTTCGAAGTTTGTTACTAGATCTATTTGCAGAGCATGTAGTATATTTATTGAGGGTCGTGTTTTTCCTGCTGATTTGATTATCCTACCCTTCAATGACTTTGAAATTATATTGGGGATGGACTGGTTAAGTAAATATTATGCCCAGCTTGATTGTAGAAAGAAGATTGTGTATCTAGAAATGCCTGACCAGCCTGTACTTAAAATAGTTGGTAGTAGAAAATCTACGGGAACTCCTATTATTTCTTCTATTAGGGCATCTAAATTATTGAGCAAGGGTTGTGAGGCTTATCTTGCATATTTGATTAATCAACCTGGGGATCAATTGAAATTGAATGATGTACCTATCGTGAGAGAGTTTCCGAGGGTCTTTCCTGAGGAATTACCTGGGTTACCGCCTGATAGAGAGATAGAGTTCATGATTGATTTATTGCCGGGGACTTCACCTGTCTCTAGGACTCCGTACAGAATGGCTCCACCTGAGTTGCAGGAATTGAAAGTTCAATTGCAGGGCTTGCTTGAGAAGGGATTCATTCAGCCGAGTTCTTCACCGTGGGGTGCGCCAGTTCTCTTCGTTAAAAAGAAAGACGGATCTCTTCGCCTATGCATCGATTACCGGGGTCTTAATCAGGTAACCATCAAAAATAAATATCCTTTGCCTTTAATCGAAGAGTTATTTGATCAGTTGCAAGGCGCCAGAGTATTCTCTAAATTTGATCTGAGGCAGGGCTATTATCAACTGAGGATTAAGAAAGATGATGTTCCTAAAACTACTTTCAGAACTCGATATGGCCATTATGAGTTTGTTGTCTTGCCGTTTGGTCTTACTAATGCTCCCGCCGCATTCATGGATTTAATGCAGAGGGTATTCCGTCCTTATCTGGACCAATTTGTGGTCATATTCATTGATGATATCCTTGTCTATTCTAAATCTGAGGCGGAGCATGAACAGCATCTCAGAATTGTGTTGCAGACTCTTCAGGAGCATCAGTTATTTGCAAAGTTTAGCAAATGTGAATTTTGGCTTAAGCAAGTTGCTTTTCTTGGCCATATTATCTAACAGGATGGTATTTCTGTTGATCCAGCGAAGATTGAAGTTGTGTTATCTTGGAAACGACCTGAAACTGTCACGGAAATTCGTAGCTTCCTTGGTTTAGCTGGGTATTATCGGAGGTTTGTCAAGGATTTCTCTAAGATTGCAGGGCCTTTAACTCAGCTTACTCAGAAGAAAATAGTATTTGACTGGAATGATAAATGTGAGGCCAGCTTCCAGGAATTGAAGAAGAGATTGACTACAGCTCCTATTCTTGCTTTACCTGAGGGTTATGATAATCTGGTGATCTATAGTGATGCTTCGAAGGAAGGTCTGGGTTGTGTATTGATGCAGAATGGCAGGGTTATTGCTTATGCTTCCAGGAAACTGAAACCTTATGAACTCAACTATCCGACTCATGATCTTGAGCTTGCAGCTATCATTCTTGCATTAAAGAAATGGCGTCATTATCTCTGGGGCAACAAATTTGAAATCTTTACAGATCATAAGAGCTTGAAATATCTGTTTTCACAGAAAGAATTGAACATGAGGCAGAGGCGTTGGCTGGAATTACTTGAGGACTATAACTGCACCATTAACTATATTCCAGGTAAGGCCAATATTGTTGCTGATGCTTTGAGCCGAAAGGCTACTGTTGCTAGCTTGATTATCAAGAATTGGGAATTCATGGAAGAATTGTGCTTATGGAAGCCTAGTACTTCCAATTCTGGTATTCAATTTGCAAGTTTGCAGATTCAATCTTTGTTATTATCCAGGATTCGAGAAGCTCAACAGGCTGATCTTCAATTATTGAAAGTCTTAGAGAATTCTAAAGGGGGAGAGTCGGATTTCAAACTGCACGACGATGGTATTCTTAAATTCAAGGGTAGAATCTGTATTCCGAATGATCCAACTCTAAAGAAGGATATTCTTGCTGAGGCACACAGTTCTCGATATACTATCCATCCAAGCAGTACGAAAATGTATAAAGATTTAAAGCAGAATTTCTGGTGGAATAATATGAAGAGAGAAATTGCTAACTATGTTGCTCGATGCCTTACTTGTCAGAAAGTTAAAGCAGAACATCAGAGACCTGCAGGGTTGTTGCAACCTTTGGCTATTCCTGTTTGGAAATGGGATCATATTACTATGGATTTCGTATTAGATTTACCGAGGTCTTCGAGGGGTAATGACTCAGTCTGGGTTATTGTGGATAGACTGACCAAGACTTCTCATTTTATTGCTAAAAAGAAGTCTGATTCTCTTGATAAACTGGTAGAGTTGTATATTGAGAATGTTGTCCGACTACATGGAATTCCAAAGAGTATCGTGTCAGATAGAGATCCCAGATTCACATCTCAGTTCTAGCAGAAGATTCAGAAAGCTTTGGGCACGAATTTGAATTTCAGTACAGCTTATCATCCTCAGACAGATGGTCAATCTGAGAGAACTATCTTGATCCTTGAGGATATGTTACGAGCTTGTATTCTGGACTTCGGTAAAAGTTGGGAGAAATATTTGCCACTAGCAGAGTTCGCCTACAACAATAGTTATCAAGCTACTATTGGTATGGCACCTTATGAGGCACTGTATGGGCGTAAATGTCGGTCTCCTCTCTACTGGGACGATGTTGGTAAAATGAAGACTATCGACCCTACTCTCTTACCTGAAATAAACAAAATGATTGATCAGGTGCAGCTTATCAGAAAAAGAATGCTTACAGCACAGAGCCGGCAATAGAGTTATGCAGATAGACGACGTTGTGATCTGAAATTTGCTGTGGGGGACCGGTTATTTCTGAAAATTTCTCCTCGCAAGGGTTTGATTCGACATGGTAAAGGAGGTAAACTCAGTCCTCGATATGTGGGACCATTTGAGATAACTGAAACTGTTGGTGATTTGGCTTACCGTCTAGCTTTACCTCCCAGTCTGGGCAGAATTCATGACGTATTCCATGTTTCCATGCTTCAAAAGTATCAGCCAGATCCCTCTCACATACTTGAGCCGGAACCGCTAGAGATCAGTGAAACTTTGACCTACACAGAGAAACTTCTTCGAATTGTTGATCAGAAAGTTCAGGAGCTGAGGACTAAAAGCATTCCGATGGTTAAAGTTCTGTGGGATCATCACGGAGTAGAGGATGCGACATGGGAAAGAGAGGATCAGATGCAGGAACGGTATCCAGAGTTATTCGCCGAATCATGTAAGAATTGCGTGGACACAATTAGTTTAAGGGGGAGAGGATGTGACGCCCGGGTTTTAGCCATGCATTTAATTACTGTTGCATCCCTAGTTTGTGCATTTACTTCTATGCCTTATTAACTGACTTTTGTGACTACTATTCACTCAGTTTTTAAACTGCCTTCTATTAGTTAATTAACATTTTTATTAAATCATATTAATTGTAAAAGTAGTGGGAAAAATGTGCTTTTGAGCTAACGGCGTTAGGAGAGCTCGTTTAGAAAATGATTTTTGTAGTTGAATGAATAGTGTTACGTAATAACTTTATAGATTTAATTAGCTAGCCTAAGTTTTATACATTAGCCTCGTTTTGGAGCTAGCAACGCGCATTTTATTAGATCACTTAAGCACCCAAATGACCCCACCTCAACTTAACCCCTTTATTATATCACTTAAGCTCATAAAATGCAAAAGAAAAAAAAAATAAAAAGCTGAAATCAGGAGCCAAACCCGACAGCCCCTCTTTGCACTTGGGAGGAATTTTTCATCTTCAACTCTTCAATTCAAGCCAAGCCAAGCCTTGAGCAACTAGTGTAGGGTGTTTGCAAGGTTCCTAGGTGCTCCTACGCGTATTGGTGAGGGATTTCACGACTTGTTTTTGCATTTTTAAATAGTTACTCATTTCTTGCTTTGTTGAAAATATGATTATATGCCATTGTAATTGTTATCTATGCTAATATACCATCTATATGAATGCTAGAGAACACATTTGAGCCGTTGTTTCGCTTTTTAAACGGTTAAAATCGTTAGTTTGATTTTTAGGGTGAATAGTGATATTTTTTCTAGGGTTTTGTGTAATTGCTCGTATTAGCTTGATTTAATGCTTCTAATAGATGCCTTAGGTGTTAGTGAAGATAGCCTAATAGCCCCGTGCACTTGCATTGCCCTTAAATTGCCTAAAAATGGAAAATAGCCGACTTTAATTTGGGGCTTTCGGGGTTAATGCGAATCCGGGTGGATTCGGGCTTCAATTCTAGTATCCTTAGGCTACCTAGGTGCTATAGATGCCTTGATATCCCTTGTTTGAAGCCCGGACAATGTAGGTGTAGTTTAAAGCCAAAAGAGGGAAATTGGGGCTCTCGGGGTAAACGCGGGCATTTGAATGAGTTAGAGGATTGAGAGGGTACCTTGGGGGTTAGTTAGAAGGTTGGGGGAGTTTCCTTTGAGAATGAAATCATTAACTTTGGTTTGCAAGAGAAATAGTTTGAAGAACAAAAGGGTTTAGGTACAATTTAAGTTGTCTCACACTTCTAAACCCATGTCAGGACTTCTTGAGTGTTTATATGTGATTTTAAATTGATTTGGAGCTTTTGGTATGATTCTATACTTAATTGGTATATGTTCATTTGTAAACTGCTTATTAGCTTCTATATTTGCTTCTATTCTAATTGCAACGAGGTCAACCTACTTTGTTGATCCTCATATGTGTTAATGCTTATATTATTGCTATTAACTTGCCATCGTTAAGTGCATTGCATAGTGGTTGCGCAACCATAGTGTCAGGGGCGGATGTGTTGAATATCGGCTGGGCAGCAGAGGGCTTGCCGGTGGATATTCAAACTCCGTGCCCTATTCCCTCATTCGCCTGGTCCGGAGATTGCCAGGGGATGTTGGGTCGTAGGATTCGGGGTACATCCGGAGTACACCCACTGGAGTGTTTGGGGATTATGCCGGTTTATCGTGATCGTGCTCGTGGTTCGTGGATCGTGATTGAAGACCAGTGAAGATTGGTGTATAGGGGATTGTTGAAATGTATCCTTTAATTGTGTGGTTATTTAAGTTATCATTGTTTGTTTAATTGTTAAAGTGTTATTGTTGTGTAATTGTATTACCTGTTGCATTGCACGCCCCGGGACTATATCCCTCACTGGGCAACAGTGGTTGCTCATACCTCGATATCTGTTTCAGGAGACGCTGAGGGTGATCCCCAGCTTGTTGTTTTAGTTGAGGAAGAAGAAGTTCAGCTCCAGCCTTTACCTTAGTTGCTGTGTCTGATAGCTTGAGGTGGTTAATGAAATTGCTGCTATGTGGAAAGTTTAATTAATTGTTTTATGTTCTATTTTGTGGCCTAAGGGCTATGTATATGTTTGTTGCACAAGTCGAAGGATAGTAGATTGTGGTGTAGAATTGGAAGCCATGTCTCGTAATAACTTTTATTCTTGCCTTATTTCCGTGCATGCTTGGGAGTGGATGGTTAATGTAGAATGCTTTATCCTTTAAGTTGGTTTATTGATTTCCTAGAATGTCATGATTATAAAACTATGCTGACAACAAGTTCTCACAGGCTTGTGTGTGTTGGAGCTTTTGTGTACCATAAGGCTTGGTTGGCCTTATAGCTTTGTTGTTTTATTAAGAAAAACTTGTTTTGTATTGTTGGGACTTTGTTTAAGTGTTTACAGGTTTTTGGAATGTTCACGGTACAGGGGAGACTATGTCCGTATGTCGGGTCCGGACTTAACCTTTAGCTTGGGGGTTGGGTCGGGGCGTGACAAGGGCAACTACGGGCAGCCTACTAAACATATAATTACACACAATATCCAAAGGATCAACACTTAGCAAGTTTACCTAGTCACTAGGGTTTCCATTTCGTTCTTACCCGTGCGATTAAGCCCCAAGTCAACTCAAAATCAATCTCAAGCCATGCATCAATTAATTCAAACATCCCCAAGTATTCAAAACAGTCCACACAACATTCCAATGCCACAATACCAAGCATTTAATACCACAAGAGAAGTTACAACAAATTTTCTAAGCATATAACTAAGTGAAACCCTCACTGCAATAGGCTGCATTCTCACAATCATTAGGACAAGAAAACAATCTCCAATTCCAGTGAATAAAATGTCAAAATGAATCTTAAGAATTGAACTAAATTCAGAAACAAACCTCACAGCATTTGGAGTTCGGGTCCAATAGTTATAGCCAAAACAGTGGGATTGCACAAAACTGTCCAGATTTGCACACATTTCAATACTTGTCGTTTTTGAGGTCCTTAGGATCAGATTTAGCCTTAGTCCATTTCTGACAAAAATGTCCAGAACTGAAAAACCTAGCAACAAACCAAATTTCATGCATTTTGGACATCATTTACTATGTCAAAACTGTTTCGTTCGACAAGGTCAGTGCATCGGCCAAAACATGCTTCTTTTTTCCAGACTTCCAGATTTGGACACATTTTAATGATTTGCCATTTTGAGGACCTTAGAATCACAATTATCTTTGGCCTACTTCTGCGAAAAATGTTCAAAACTGGCAAAACTAGTTACCTACAAATTTTCATGCATTTTCAACATCATTTGCCTAGCCAAACTCACCTCGAAACAACAAGACAGAGAGCTGTCACAAACCCGATTTCATCTATCATCACCTTCAAGCCAAAATCTTGCCATGCATGGTTGTAAAAGCTTATAAACACACATATATCTCAAGTACAGAAGCAAAGACAAACATTTAAGAGCATTCATGTGGAGTTTTGAAAGATTTTCAAGAAGTTTTAGCCCTCACCTTAGCAAAACAACAAGAAGATGCACAAGACTTGGATGAAGCACAAAGTTGATCTTCTTCCTTGCTTAGCCGAGACACCAACTCGATTTTCTCTATTTTTCCTAGCTTAGTGACCAATTTCTTAGTAGGTGAATGTGGTTAGAACAAAAGGAAATGAAATGGAAGCTATCAACATACCAAAGGGCCGAATGAGTGTTCTATGAGCTTGCATGCATGTCTGTTTGCTTCTAGCTTGCTTGGGCTGCCATGGCCGAGCTTGGGAGGGTCTTAGAGTGTCCTTGAGAGTTGTTAGGAGTCTTGGGAGCTCAAAGGTCAGCCTTGGTCGAAAATGGAGAGAAAAGGAGAGAGAGAATGAGAGAATGAGAGCTTGAGAGGGAGAAATGATGTGCTTGAGCATATGGTTGGCCTTGAGCTTCTACAAGTCTGAATTTTTGTCATCTTTGAGCATTTTTGAAATGTTTTAGCATGCCTTGGGTGTGTTGGTCGAGAAAGGGTGCTTGGGGTAGGGTGTATGGGTTTATTTTATGCCTAGTGTCTTGTGTGTGTGTCATAGTTTGTCTAGGACTAATTTTAAATTGCAAAGCTTGTCACATTCCTACACATGGTGGGCCAAGTGAGCTCAAATTCTGAATTTTGTCATGTGTTAAAACCTTATTTTATTGTAGGTTGATATATTTTAAATGCCTAGTAGTTAGAATGCAAGAGAATGTTGGGAATCTAGGGAACCTAGGTATAATAAATTATATGAAAGTTGAGATAGTTTATTATTATTTTAGTGTTAGTGGATTTTGTAGAGATTTGAATTAGGATTATAATAATAGTTAGTGGTGTTTGTAGGATTATTTTATAGTCTAGTGCTTTGTGTAGGATTCTTTATTAATTAGCGTGCGGGCACGCTTTCTTAGGTCTAGGGCACGCACTACGAGACACGCACATAAATCGATACGGGGCACGAATCACGAGATAGACACGTACTTCATGACTAAGGCACGTACTTCAAGACTAATGCATGCAATCCAAAATGAATGCACGTAAATTGATGCAAGGCACATAATTCAATGCAATGCATGTAAATCGAGGTACGACTCTTAAACATAGATTAAGACACTCAATTCAAGGTCAGGGCACACGAAACGAGGTAATGCACGCAATTCGAAGTCAGGGCACGTAAGTCGAGGATTAGGGCACATAATTCTAGGTCAAGGCACGAATGACAAAGCATGCACGAGAACCAAGATAGGGCACGTAAATCGGGGTAATACACGTTATTCGGGGTCGGGCCTCACATCCTCCCCTCCTTAAAAGAATTTCATCCCGAAATTTATTCTTACTTGTTAAGGTCATTTAGATGGATTCCGACCATTGTTATTTTCCAACTTCGGGTTGTCCCTTTGCTCCGTAATCTCTCTTACCACAACGAATTCACTTCCTAACTTTTTCCAATCATTTAATTCGGTGTGACCCATACATTTACAGTTTGTTCCTTTGAACAACTCTCTTTTCTCCAATTGATCTTAAGGTCGAGTTCATTAATTAAGGTTAGAATCTCCAAACGTAGTCATCAAAGCTGCATCGGTGTTCTAACAATATAACTATAACTCCAAAATCATGACTCATGTTGTATCAATCTCGCATCCATACTTCAAAAGGATTATCACAATAATTCCGCGATCTTATGGTTGCATACACTAATTTCAAGATGATAGGTCTATATCAGATTTACATATTCTATCAACTAGCTTCAAAATTGTTAATACCTAGGACATACACATGTTATGGGTCATTTCCACAATACGACTCTATTTTCAGGAAGAACTCACCAAACAACTAATTCATCTCAAATCGTCATCTATCGATGGTATCATAGCCCTTCTTATCTCGCAGGTACATTAGATTAGCAAATCTTCTAACGACTAGTCTCTCGATTACAGGCTCCTATTCACTAACCTCTTTTCTCGACTTTGTTATCCTTCACGCTTGTAATCAACGAGAAAGACCGTTGAGATTCGTTAACTCAAACTCTAAGGTTTATTAGGTACCACCAACAAATTGTCATTGAAATTGCATGGGTAAACTAATCATGTTGCACTAGTTCAACTCTTACAAGTAAATTTCATCAGCTTATGATCCACAATCTATTTTCTTATTCAAATCTCTATTTTCACGTCTCGAGGCTTCAGAATTTCTTTCAATCTTAACCAAGACTCCTAAGGTGAAGAGTTTCAACCTCAAATAAATTCTACTCACCTCAATCCAAGGTTACGTCATACTTAAGAAGACAATGGTCCTACTCACTTAGCGACCTAGTCATTCCTTCGAACACTTAATGCCCGCCAATATATCTTCAACATTAATGTTACTAAGCTGGGTTCATCGCCATGCAAGTGATATCAATGCTCCACTAGGTTACCAACCGTTCAACAACAGTCTTAGGACTATAAATGGGTACCGAAATGATCGAGCTCATAAGATACTTACACGAGATAACTTCAAGGTTGTATCAATATAAGAATTATGACCACGAGGCATCTTTCAATATAACCTAATAGAACTTTAAAAGTAATCAACCACTTATTTAACTATCACTACAAGATTCACCCTCTATTCAACAACCACGATTCGAAGTCTACCAACCGCTAGTTTCTAGAAGTGAAACGGTGCACATAGGTACGATGGTCTAATAATAGTCTCTTGGGTCATCATGACTCTGATTCATCTCTATCTTACTCTCTTCGTTTACATGTTCAACTAGCTAAGAGCATTAAGACTCATCGACCTTAGGCCCTAGGGTTCACCATGAATCATCATGCATACTCACTATTAGCTATTTAGGACTACTATTCATACCTTAACGACTCCACTTTGCAACCGGATGCTTTAATCTCATTTCCATGGTTTATATACTAGGTCCATCGGTCTTACTTCGGGATATATGCTTTTTAACATCCTCTAGGGTATCCAAACAACGAGGGCATAGAATGACTTACTTTGCATAATTACAACTAAATCCGAGGAGCATCAAATTAATACCATGATCCTAAATATCACCGATATCCAACTTAGGACCTTTAGCAATGTTAGTCATCGAATGCATAATTCAATACCTTACACTTCTATTCGACCTAACATTTAGGTGTAGTCTTCCGAAAACGAGTTCTAGTTACATGAATTCCTTGATTCCAGCATCCTTATATCTTGTTATACTAAAGAATCATCAACCTTGTTAAATTTGGTCTCCAGAGTTTCCTACATGTCTTGAGGTTATCCATTGTTAAGTCACTCAAATACACTATCCCTGTCTTAATAATCTAACCCCTAAAAGTAAACTATTATCAACTTCCACGAATTCACCTCTTAATTTCTAGGTCATGATCTCAACACTTAGTGAACTTGAAACTCGCTAGTATACACCATATCAGATTCATCAAAGCTTAATTCCAATCAAGTAAGGATTCAATCGTACGAGTATATTGCTAACTTCTTAGATAGCCTATCAAGCCAATTTTAAGATGTGAGAAATGGATTCAAAGAAACCTCCAAGTCAACTTCCACTATCAGCACATGAGAATATATACTATTCTACATATTTAATAGTATACCCTTATATCTAAGGAAAGTAGTATGTATTTAACGTTTATACTTGAACCACAATGAGAAGAACGGTTTAACGGAATCAAAACTTCATAACCATAAAATTGATAACTTAATCTTAGGTATGGGTATTTCAAAGATAAGGGGATAACTTTACCTCAACATTTATACCTGTGCTACGCATTCTATATATGCATATCCAATAATACATACGATCCATCGAGTTCCTGTGAAGATGCGAGAAATCTCTAACCGAGCCTTTTCGTTCATCCTGCACAAATTCACTTCCCTGAAAGTCCTAATCCTAACTATCTAGGTGTATAAACAGTCATTCACGGTTATATAACATGCACATGTATCAAGCAAGAAGTATAAAAACATGCATGCATCATTGAGAACGTGTCAGTGTGCATGATACAGAGTACATATGGTCCACAAAGGCACATAATACTCGATACTTAAAGCAATTAAAGCACATTAGCACATATTAACACATATAAACAAGACATCAGAATTACTTTAGGGCTTCTACCCATGGTCCGAGAGTTGAACCCGACTAATGCCTAGTTAGTAAACTAAGCTCTGATACCATTCTAATATAAGGTGTCACGCCCCAACCCGACCTATGAAGGTTAGACTAGGGTGTGATCTAAACATTCAAGTCATATCACGTACTTAATCGTTCAAGAGGGTTTAACACTTAACGTTTTAGCCTAAACTCCACAAATTCTCTGAAAAACCGGCAGCATAACGGCTGTAGTTAGGACCTTTTAGTTTGACCTAATTTCTAAACGCCTCAATTATTCCAATCATTAATCCAATTCCATTAAGGACTCCTATTTTGTCTCATCAACCGATATGCCTAGTAGTCTATCTTGAAGGTCTCGTTTGGTTAATAAGCCTAGCATGATAACTATGTCCCGTTTATTTATCAATTTCCTATCATGCAAGTACCTATTATTCTTTAGTTTACAAATAAGCACCTAAGTGGAATTAGATAGAATTGACTTAGTTGATTTTTCACCTAGTGGTTTAATTGCCAAAGATAGCTACTATTCAATATAATGCAATCAAATAACCAAATAAGAAGTTCGTCCAGTTATAGATAGTACAATCCCAAAATTAGACCCAAATTACAACGGGGTCATTTACATCAATAAAATGAATAGTTTGCAATCAAACACAACATCCATATAGCAACCACTTTCAGGCAAAGCACAAAAGCACGTAGTCACTCCAAGGAATCATCAACAAGCACATTTACTTCGGGTATCTGCTCCAAATCTGCTGTACCTGTGACAAAAAAAGAGGGTGAGTCCTTATGAACTCAGCGAGGGGGAACGAGAGATAATGTTTTGAAATCCTTTTCCGGTTAAACTTATGAAAATCCTTTCGCAAGCATGAATATAACGCAATTAAGTACATAACATAATATAAAGGTAAAGGAATACAATTACCTGTCTTTCCTCCCCGAGATCCTCTAGGAACCAAGCAAGAGTACTTATACACATAGTGAAAAGGATACGGTTTGAAACGTACAGGGCTCTAAAGGTAGCTCATACGGGCTCAAGAGGTAGCTCCCACCAGATTTAGGTGTAGCACTTTTCCCCGCATAGCACTTACTTCCTGTCGTTCAAGTTCATTTTCAGTAACAATTGTTACGGTCGGCTTCAATAATCCACTTTTCACGCCAAATGGGTGTACTCCGGATGTACCCTGAAATCTTACGACCCAACTCTCCGAGGAAGTCTAGCCCCTAAGCGAGAGAGGGAATTGAACAATGGTAGTCACAGTTGCACCGGCAAGCCCGATACCGCCCGGTGTGCGTGAACGCTACCACGCTAGAATGAAAGGTTGCAACCTTATATGCAATGCACATTTATGGCATTTTTAATATATCACATTAGGAGGACAACAAAGTAGGTTGCTTCCGGACAGTCATAAGATTGCACATTGACATTTAAACAAGCGAGGCACGATAAGACAAGTAATTTCACTTGAAAGGCATATGGAGTTATATGAACATTAAACGGGCAGCCATGTAACGCACGTAAATCAAGTCATATAACTCATTTCAAAGTCCACGTAACCAAATAATAAGATTATTCAACATGCAACAACATCTACGTGGGTTCGGATGTGAGAAAGGCCTATTTGTCAACATGCAATGATCAAAATCACATTTAGGACTATAAGGGCAACTACGGGCAGCCTACTAAACATATAATTACACACAATATCTAAAGGATCAACACTTAGCAAGTTTACCTAGTCATTAGGGTTTCCATTTCGTGCTTACCCGTGCGATTAAGCCCCAAGTCAACTCAAAATCAATCTCAAGCCATGCATCAATTAATTCAAACATCCCCAAGTATTCAAAACAATCCACAAAACATTCAATGCCACAATCCCAAGCATTTAATACCACAAGAGAAGTTACAACAAATTTTCTAAGCATATAACTAAGTGAAACCCTCACTGCAATAGGCTGTTTTCTCACAATCATTAGGACGAGCAAACAATCTCCAATTCCAGTGAATAAAATGTCAAAATGAATCTTAAGAAGTGAGCTAAATTCAGAAACAAACCTCACAGCATTTGGAGTTCGGGTCCAATAGTTATAGCCAAAACAGTGGGATTGCACAAAACTGTCCAGATTTGTACACATTTGAATACTTGTCGTTTTTGAGGTCCCTAGGGTCAGATTTAGCCTTAGTCCATTTCTGACAAAAATGTCCAGAACTGAAAAACCTAGCAACAAACCAAATTTCATGCATTTTGGACATTATTTACTATGTCAAAACTGGTTCATTCGACAAGGTCAGTGCATCTGCCAAAACCTGCTTCATTTTTCCAGACTTCCAGATTTGGACACATTTTAATGATTTGCCATTTTGAGGACTTTAGAATCACAATTAGCTTTGGCCTATTTCTTCGAAAAATGTTCAAAACTGGCAAAAATAGTTACCTACAAATTTTCACACATTTTCAACATCATTTGCCTAGCCAAACTCACCTTGCAACAACAAGACAGAGAGCTGTCACAAACCCGATTTCATCTATCATCACCTTCAAGCCAAAATCTTGCCATGCATGGTTGTAAAAGCTTATAAACACACATATATCTCAAGTACAGAAGCAAAGACAAACATTTAAGAGCATGCATGTGGATTTTTAAAAGATTTTCAAGAAGTTTTAGCCCTCACCTTAGCAAAACAACAAGAAGATGCACAAGACTTGGATGAAGCACAAAGTTGATCTTCTTCCTTGCTTAGCCGAGACACCAACTCGATTTTCTCTATTTTTCCTAGCTTAGTGACCAAGTTCTTAGTAGGTGCATGTGGTTAGAACAAAAGGAAATGAAATGGAAGCTATCAACATACCAAAGGGCCGAATGAGTGTTCTATGAGCTTGCATGCATGTCTCTTTGCTTCTAGCTTGCTTGGGCTGCCATGGCCGAGCTTGGGAGGGTCTTAGAGTGTCCTTGAGAGTTGTTAGGAGTCTTGGGAGCTCAAAGGTCAGCCTTGGTCGAAAATGGAGAGAAAAGGAGAGAGAGAATGAGAGAATGAGAGAATGAGAGCTTGAGAGGGAGAAATGATGTGCTTGAGCATATGGTCGGCCTTGAGCTTCTACAAGTCTGAATTTTTGTCATCTTTGAGCATTTTTGAAATGTTTTAGCATGCCTTGGGTGTGTTGGTCGAGAAAGGGTGCTTGGGGTAGGGTGTATGGGTTTATTTTATGCCTAGTGTCTTGTGTGTGTGTCATAGTTTGTCTAGGACTAATTTTAAATTGCAAAGCTTGTCACATTCCTACACATGGTCGGCCAAGTGAGCTCAAATTCTGAATTTTGTCATGTGTTAAAGCCTTATTTTATTGTAGGTTGATATATTTTAATTGCCTAGTAGTTAGAATGTAAGAGAATGTTGGGAATCTAGGGAACCTAGGTAGAATAAATTATATGAAAGTTGAGATAGTTTATTATTATTTTAGTGTTAGTGGATTTTGTAGAGATTTGAAGTAGGATTATAATAATAGTTAGTGGTGTTTGTAGGATTATTTTATAGTCTAGTGCTTTGTGTAGGATTCTTTATTAATTAGCGTGCGGGCACGCTTTCTTAGGTCTAGGGCATGCACTACGAGACACGCACAGAAATCGATACGAGGCACGAATCACGAGGTAGACACGTACTTCATGACTAAGGCACGTACTTCAAGACTAATGCACGCAATCCTAAATGAATGCACGTAAACTGATGCAAGGCACATAATTCAATGCAATGCACGTAAATCGAGGTACGACTCTTAAACCTAAATTAAGACATGCAATTCAAGGTCAGGGCACATGAAACGAGGTAAAATACGCAATTCGAAGTCAGGGCACATAATTCTATATCAAGGCATGAATGATGAAGCATGCACGAGAACCAAGATAGGGCACGTAAATTGGGGTAACACACGTTATTCGAGGTCGGGCCTCACACGTGCCACCCCCATCCCACGTCCCCCGGCATGTCCCTCGGCGCGACACCAGGATGGCTAATGAGGAACGTGGTGGCTTCCTAGCCCCTCATTATCCATCTTTGTGCCGCAACACCGTCGACGTCATTGGGATGGCTAATGAGGGGGCGAGTAGTTGCCCAAGCACAAAACTAGCCATCCCCGTGCCGCTGGCTAGGTACACGTTAGGGGACATTCCCATCCCCTGACGTGTCGTTGGGCCTGCGCGATGCGCGAATCGCCTAGCATACGAAGCCATGGCCGTTGCCGAGTGGATACGCGCGGCCATGGTCTAGTGTTGTGGCGATCCAAGCACTGTGTGGGCTTTGGTAGGGGACGGTGGGGGTAAGCGTGATGCGTGAGTCGCCTAGCACAAGTGGCATTGGCTTTCGTTAAGCAACGTCGCGAGCTTTGCTACGAGACGATTGCAGATGCTTCAATGTTGTGGCGATCCAAGCACCATGCGGCCTTGAAGCCATCCCTCGGTG
>CM075770.1:24300000-24327500 GCA_037974665.1 Ehretia macrophylla
GCCCTATCGTGCCCGGACCCTGTCGCACCACGAGGCGCTGTCGGCGAGTCGGGTTGTTTGGGAATGCAGCCCTAAACGGGAGGTAAATTCCGTCCAAGGCTAAATACGGACGAGAGACCGATAGCGAACAAGTACCATGAGGGAAAGATGAAAAGGACTTTGAAAAGAGAGTCAAAGAAAGCTTTAAAATTTTCGGGAGGGAAGCGGATGGGGGCCGGCGATGCGCCCCGGTCGTATGCGTAACGGCGAGAGTCGGTCAGTCGATCGGCTCGGGGCGCGGACCAGCGCGGATTGGGGCGGCGGCCAAAGCCCGGGAAGAAGATATGCCCGCGGAATGTTGTTGCCTCGATCGTGGCAGGGCAGCGCGCACCTTTGGCGTGCTTCGGCATCTGTGATGTAAGGCCTGACCTCGATTTGGGTGCGATACTTCGTTTCGTGTGCCCTAATCTAGATTTGCGTGCCTTGACCTAGGTTTAAGAATTGTGTTTCGTTTTGTGTGCCTTGCATTGAATTACGTGCATTCATTTAGGGTTACGTGCATTTACTTGGAAAACGTGCATTCGTCTCGTAGTTCGTGCCCTACCTCGTAGTACGTGCCCTAGACCTAGGAAAGCGTGCCCTCACGCTAATCAAGAAAGCATCTTACATGAAGCACTAGGTCATTAATTATTCTTACGAATTCCACTAACTATTATTAAATTAGTAATTCAACCACTAGAAGACAAAATCTCACAAAAAGCTAGACATTCCTTATTCTTTATTCCTTATTCTTTTTGCACTTTCAACACACAATTAAGTAATTCTCAAAAGATGACAAAAAAATCAGATTTTTAGATGCCTTGGCCGACCACCATATGGGCTTTTATGCTTGCTTGCTTAATTCAATTTAAATCCTAGACAATCTATGACAATTCTATGACACATTGCATAAAAAATTTAGCTAAAAAACTCCACCCAAAGCTTTCAAATATCGACCAAATGCTCCTTGCCCATGCTAGGAATTTCAAAATGCTTCTTGAAGACATAAAAACCTGAATTGCAATGCCCAAAGCCGAACATATGCATCAACATTTGCAAAAGCTATCATTTTCTTTCATTTCTCTCATTCTCCTCACATTTCTCTCTCTCCCTCTCATTCTTCTCTCTCTCTCTCTTGGCCTTGGCTGAGTTTCTTCATTCCATAGCTCATCTTCATCATTCTATGGTGCATCAAGACAAGCAACAAGCAAAGAAACTCGACCAAGCTAGCTAAGTTGCAAGAATCACACATGCAAGCTCTTTGAGTCACCATTTCGGCCTAGGTGAGTTTGCTAGCTTCCATTTCTTTTCTTCTTGTTCTAACCACATGCACCTACTAAGAACTTGGCCACTAAGCTAGGAAAAATAGAGAAAATCGAGTTGGATTCTCGGCTAAGCAATGAAGAAGATCAAGAACAGGTACCCGAGGACGACATGCCTAACGATGATTCCTTGGAGTGATTACTTGTCCTATGTGCTTTGCGTGATTATGGCTATTTGTGAACACTATGCTACTTGAAGACTATTTCTTTTATGTTGCTTGTTGTTTGTAATGTAAAAGACCCCCATTGTAATTTGGGGTCTAATTTTGGTTTGTACTGATATTAACTAGACAGACACTAGACACTACTATGGTCATTTTTCTATTATTATTGCTAGTATCTATAATAGGATTATGAAGTATTAGTTAAGGGCTAAGTAAAATGAACCAACCAAATCTTAAGCAGGTACTCGTTGTTAAGCTAAGATCAACATGTACTTTTGTAACGAGGATAAACAAACAAACGAGACATAGTATCATGCTAGGTTATTAATCAAACGAGACATCGAGATAACCAGTAGGCATTTCAATTGAGGGTAAACAGTAATCCTAGTTGGAAATGAAATTGAGATTGAAAGTTTTGAGGCGTTCAGAAAATTAGGTCAAACTAAAGAGCCCAATTACAGTCGTCATGTTGCCGGGTTTTTGGAATAACTTTTGGGGTTCTAGGCCAATGTTAAGCATTAAATCATAACAAAAGGCTAAGAATGTGAAATAGTATAAATAAATTAGGTCATACCCTAGTCTAGCCTCCTTAGGTCGGGTTGAGACGTGACACCTTATATTAGAATGGTATCAGAGCCAAATTTGCTAACTAGGTGTTAGTCGGGTTCAACTCTCGGACCGTAGGTAGAAGCCCTAAAGTAAATATGATGTCTTGTTTATATGTGTGCTAATGTGCTTAATTGCTTTGTGCATTGAATATTATGTGCCTTTGTGGATCATATATATTATGTGTCATGCACTTGATACGTTAGTGCCCTCAATAATGCATGCATGCGTTTAAACTCATTTCTTGATACATTTGCATGTTATATAACCATGAATGACTGTTTATACACATAGATAGTTAGGACTAGAACTTTCAGGGAAGTAAATTTATACAGGGGGACGGCGGTGGGCATGCGTGATGCGCGAATCGCCTAGCACATTTGGCATTGGCTTTCGTTAAGCAACGACGTGAGCGTTGCGATGAGACGATTACTGATGCTTCAATGTCGTGGTGATCCAAGCACCATGCGGCCTTGAAGCCATCCCCCGGTTGGTTTCGACGGGCCTGTGCGATGCGCGATTCGCTAGCACACGATGCCATGGTCCTCGCTGAATCGTAATGCGATGGACGTGGTCTAGTGTCATCGCGATCCAAGCACCGCATGAGCAGGAAGGTAGTTTGCTTGTCCCGTTCCGTGAATACAGGTGCATACAACGGGACAGTGGGGGGCATGCGTGATGCGCGAATCGCCTAGCACATGTGGCATTGGCTTTCGTTAAGCAACGACGCGAGCGTTACGATGAGACAATAGCTGATGCTTCAATGACGTGGCGATCCAAGCACCGTGTGGCCTCGAAGCCATCCCCCGTTGTGTTTCTATGGGCCTGCGCGATGCGCGAATAGCCTATTACACGACACCATGGTCCTCGCTGAGTCGTAATGCGACGGACATGGTCTAGTGTCATGGCGATCCAAGCACCGCGTGGGCAGGAAGGTAGTTTTCTTGTCCCATTCCGTGCATACGGGTGCATACAGGGGGACGGTGGGGGCATGCGTGATGCGTGAATCGCCTAGCACATGTCACATTGGCTTTCGTTAAGCAACGACAATAGCGTTGCGATGAGACAATTACTGATACTTCAATGTCGTGGCGATCCAAGCACCATGCTGCCTCAAAGCCGTCCCCCGATGTGTTCCCACTGGCCTGCGCAATGCGCGAATCGCCTAGCGCACGATGCCATGGTCCTCGCTGAGTCGTAAAGCGACGGACGTGGTCTAGTGTCGTGGCGATCCAAGCACCGCGTGGGCAGGAAGTCCGCTTTCGGTTGGTACCTCAGTTGCGTGCAATCGGTGCATGGTCAGGCACCACGAAGTAGGCCCTTAAGATTTTGACGTGCAGCCTGGTCATGCACCTCATGCTGGTCCCGTCCCGTGTCCCTCAGAAAATCTTCGTGCCTAGTGGTGCGTGCTCGGGCCATCTCGTCGGTTCCATTCGCCTGAAGGGCTTCGTTTGCCTAGATGGTGGGGCAGTTACCGGCTTGGTGGTCTGGGCATAGCGAACGTGATAGCGCGTGAGTGGTGGTTGGCTTGTTTGGGTCAGTTGGATCCCTGCTTGAGCTGTGACGTCTGCCTCTGCTTGCCTCTTCATTCGCGGGCCGAGTGCTTACATTGCCTCAATCGGTAGGTTGATTTCCTATGTTGCGTACCTATAAAGAAGGCAGTCTAAAGTCACATCGTCCATCTTTTTACTCGCGTCTACCTCTGTGGATGACGTGGGGCGAATCCCTAAGCATGTCCCATGTTTCACGCTATTCACTCCAACAAGTGCGGTACATGTAGTCCGTGAGGCGTCGCTTGATCTCTCGGATGCGACACACCAAGACCGTATAAGGTCCTTGGCCTATCTTTGCCTGAAATCTGCGTTCGTCGCTAATCGTGTACGACAGTCATGCGCTCATCTCGAGTCGTCGACCCTTAAGGGACGATGTGCCTCGTACGACGCCGGCGTCGGTGAGGAATGCTACCTGGTTGATTCTGCCAGTAGTCATATGCTTGTCTCAAAGATTAAGCCATGTATGTGTAAGTATGAACTAATTGAGACTGTGAAACAGCGAATGGCTCATTAAATTAGTTATAGTTTGTTTGATGTTATCTACTAGTCGGATAACCGTAGTAATTCTAGAGCTAATACGTGCAACAAATCCCGACTTCTGGAAGTGATGCATTTATTAGATAAAAGGTCGACGCGGGCTGTACCCATTGCTGCTATGATTCATGATAACTCGACGTATCGCACGCCCCTCGTGCCGGCAACGCATCATTCAAATTTCTACGCATTCGACTTTTGATGGTACGATAGTGGCTTACCATGGTGGTGAGGGGTGACAGAGAATTAGGGTTCGATTCCGAAGAGGGAGCCTGAGAAACGGCTCCCACATCCAAGGAAGGCAACAGCGCGCAAATTACACAATTATGACATGGGGAGGCAGTGACAATAAATAACAATACCGGGCTCAAAGAGTTTGGTAATTGGAATGAGTACAATCTAAATCCCTTAACGAGGATCCATTGGAGGGCAAGTCTGGTGCCAACAGCTACGATAATTCCAGCTCCAATACCATATATTTAAGTTGTTGCAGTTAAAAAGCTAGTAGTAGGACTTTGGGATGGGTCGGCCAGTCCGCCTCAGGTGTGTACTGGTCGTCACGTCCTTTTTGCCGCCGATGCACTCCTGGCCTTAACTGGCCGGGTCGTGCCTCCAGCGCTGTTACTTTGAAGAAATTTGAGTGCTCAAAGCAAGCCTTACGCTCTGTATACATTAGCATGGGATAACATTATAGGATTTCGATCCTATTGAGTTGGCCTTCGGTGTAAGGCCCGACCTCGATTTGTATGCAATACCTCGTTTCGTGTGCCCTAGCCTAGATTTGCGTGCCTTAACCTTGATTTAAGAATCGTGTTTCATTTTGTGTGCCTTGCATTGAAATACGTGCATTCATTTAGGGTTGCGTGCATTTACTTGAGAAACGTGCATTCGTCTCGTAGTTCGTGCCCTATCTCATAGTGCGTGCCCTAGACCTAGGAAAGTGTGCCCTCACGCTAATCATGAAATCATCTTACACGAAGCACTAGATCAATAATTAATCCTACAAATTCCACTAACTAATATTAAATTACTAATTCAACCCACTCGAAGATAAAATCTCACAAAAAGCTAGACATTCCTTATTCTTTATTCCTTATTCTTTTGCACTTTCAAACACACAATTAAATAATACTCCAATAGATGACAAAAATTCAGATCCTAGCACTACCCTTGGCCGACCACTTAGAGTCTTGTGCTTGCACTTCAACTTCAAAATAAATTCCTCAAACATTCTATGACATTCTATGACTCAAAACAATAAAAAAAAATTAGCTCAAACCCTCCTCAAAGCTCTTGTTCTCGACACAAAGCTCCTTGCCCATGCTAGATAATTCAAAACCCATGCTTCTTGAAGACACAAATCTGAAAATAGCAAGCCCCTAGGCCGACAATGCTCCTTTGCCCAACAAAGCTTTTATTTTTCTTCATTTCTCTCATTTCTTTTCATTCTTCTCTCTCTGTCTCTCAGCTTTGGCTGAGTTCATACACTCCATAGCTCATCTTCATCATTCCATGGTCCATCAAGGCAAGCTAGAAGCTAAGAAGCTCGACTAAGCAAGCTAAGTTGCAAGAAAGCTCACATGCAAGCTTATTGAACTTCCATTTCGGTTTAGGTGAGTTTGCTAGTTTCCATTTCTTTTCTTCTTGTTCTAACCACATGCACCTACTAAGAACTTGGTTACTAAGCTAGGAAACTAGAGAGAAATAGAGTGGTGTCTCAGCTAAGCAAGGAAAAGAGTCAACCTTGTGCTTCATCAAAATCTTGTGCATCTTCTTGTTGTTTTGCTAAGGTGAGGGCTAAAACTTCTTAAAAATCTTTCAAAAACCCACATGCATGCTCTTAAATTTTTATCTTTGCTTCTGTACTTGAGATATATGTGTGTTCATAAGCTTTTATATCCATGCATGGCAAGATTTTGGGCCAGAATGTGATGTTAGATGAAATCGTGCTTGTGACAGGTTTATGTCTTGTTGGTACGAGGTAATTTTGGCTAGGTAAATGATGTTCAAAATCATTTAAAATTAGAACTTAACTAGGTTTTCCAGTTATGAACATTTTTCCCAGAAATAGGCCAAAGCTAATTTTGACTCTAAGGTCCTAAAAATGGAAAATCATTAAAATGTGTCCAAATCTGGAAAATCTGGAAAATTGAAGCAGGTTTTGGCAGATTCACTGACTTTGTGGAACGAACTAGTTTTCATTTAGTAAATGATATCCAAAATGCATAAAATTTGGTGTGATGCTAGATTTTTCAGTTCTGGAAATGTTTGTCAGAAATGGACTAAGGCTAAATCTGACCCTAAGGACCTCAAAAACGACAAGTATTGAAATGTGTGCAAATCTGGACAGTTTTGTGCAATCTCACTGTTTTGGCTATAACTATTGAACCCGAACTCCAAATGATGCGAGGCTTGTTTCTGAATTTAGATAACTTCTTAAGATTTAATTTGACATCTTATTCACTGGAATTAGATATTGTTTTCTTGTCTTAATGATTGTGAGAATACAGCCCATTGCAGTGAGGGTTTCACTTAGTGATGTGCTTAGAAAAATTGTTGTAACTTCTCTTGTTGAATTAAATGCTTGGGGCTTAATCGCACGGGTAAGCACAAAATGGAAACCCTAGTGACTAGGTAAATTCACTAAGTGTTGATCCTATGAATATCGTGTTTAATTATACGTTTAGTAGGCTGCCCGTAGTTGCCATTGTAGCCCTAAATATGATCTTGATGATTACATGTTGACAAGTAGGTTTTCTTGCACCCGAACCCACGTAGATTGTCGTTGCAGGTTGAATAATCTTATTATTTGATTACGTGAACGTTGAAATGAGTTATATGACTTGATTTACGTGCGTTACATGGCTGCCCGTTTAATGTTCTTATAACTCCATATGCCTTCCAAGTGAAATTACTTGTCTTATCGTGCCTCCCTTGTTTACTTGTCAATGTGCAATCTTATGACTGTCCGGAGACAACCTACTTTGTTGTCCTCCTAATGTGATATATTAAATATCATAAATGTGCATTGCATATAAGGTTGCAACCTTTCATTCTGGCGTGGTAGCGTTCACGCACACCGGGCGGCATCAGGCTTGCCGGTGCAACCATGACTACCATTGTCCAATTCCCTCTCTCGTTTGGGGGCTAGACTTCCTCGGAGAGTTGGGTCGTAGGATTTCGGGGTACATCCGGAGTACACCCATTTGGCGTGATAAGGGGATGATTTGAAGTCGGCCGCAACAACTGATACTGGAAATGAACTGAGAGCAAAAGCTCACCGTATCCTTTTCACTATGTGTATAAGTACTCTCGCTTGGTTCCTAGAGGACCTCAGGGAGGAAAGACGGGTAATTGTGTTCCTTTACTTTTATATTATTGTTATGTACTTATTTGTGATACATTCATGCTTGCAAAAAGGGTTTTCATAAGTGGAACCGGAAAATGAGTTTCAAAACCTATTTCTCGTTCCCCCTCGCTCAGTTCATAAGGACTCACCCTCTTTTATCATCTCAGGTGAAGAAGATCAGGAACAGGTACCCGAGGACGACGTGCCTAACGATGATTCCTTGGAATGATTGCCTGTCCTATGTGCTTTGCTTGATTATGGACATTTGCGAACACTATGCTACTTGAAGACTATTTCTTTTCATGTTGCTTAATGTTTGTAATGTAAAAGACCCCTATTGTAATTTATGGTCTAATTTTGGTTTGTACTGATAATAACTAGACAGACACTACTATGATCGTCTTGCTATTGTCATTGGCTAGTATCTATCATAGGATTATGAAGTATCAGGTAAGGACTAAGTAAAATGAACCTATCCAATCTTAAGCAGGTACTCACTATTAAGCTAAGATCAACAGGTACTTTTGTAACGGGGATTAACAAACAAATGAGACATAGTATCATACTAGGTTATTAATCAATCAAGACTTCGAGATAACCAGTAGGCATTTCAATTGATGGTAAATAGTAATCTTAGTTGGAAATGAAATTGAGATTGAAAAATTTGAGGCGTTTAGAGAATTAGGTCAAACCAAAGAGCCCAATTGTAGCCGTTATACTGCCGGTTTTCTGGAAAATTTTTGGAGTTTAGGCTAAAATGTTAAGTGTTAAGTTTCCATGAACAGTTAAGTACGAGATTGACTGGAATGTTTAGATCACACCCTAGTCTAACCTTTATAGGCCGGGTTGGGGCGTGACACCTTATAGGAAGAATGGTATTAGAGCTTAGATTGCTTAAGCTGGGTTTAACTCTCAGACCATGGGTAGAGCCCTAAGATGATTAGGATGACTTGTCTATAAGTTATTGTGTGATAATGTTAAATGTGCCTTCTATGTTCTATGTGCTTAAGTGATTAACATGTCTTGATTATTTCTAGAATTATGTATCTATATTATGTCGCATATCTTATGCATTAAATTCCTGTTTGTCGTATTTCAATAAATTATGCATCGTAATCTGTGCCTATAGATGGCTGGCCCTAGTACCCGCACTACTAACAAGAGCGGTGAACCCCAAGAGACCGGAGATGTTTATCAAACTAATCCCAGCATAGCTATGTTTAACATGATGGCAAATGCCATGGATCGCATGTCACGAGTAATGGAACGTCAAGATGCACGTGAAACCAACCACAATAACAACAGGAATGATGGTAACCATGGGAGACATAGCAGAATGAGGGAGTTCCTTGACTTTCGCCCATCCAAATTCCACGGGGAAGCTGATGATGAGAAAGCGAAGGCTTGGCTGTCCGAGATCGAGAGGATTTTCAGGCCACTTCATTATACTGAAGAAGAAAATGTAGAATTTGCTGTGTTTCTGTTGCACGGGGATGCTAAGCATTGGTGGCACACTGTGGAGGCACTGTGGGAAACTGATCAGACACCTCGCTTGTGGGGTAATTTCGTTAAGGCATTCATGGAGAAATATGTACCTGCAGTTTCCAGGCAGAGGCGGATTGAGGAGTTCATGCACTTGACCCAAGGTAACATGACGGTGGCCCAGTACGAGGCTCGTTTTGACCGACTGTCCCGCTATGCTCAATACATGGTTAGTACTCCAGAGGCGAATATGTGGAAATTTACTACTGGATTGAGGCCAGAGATTCAGGACCAGTTGGCTTCACATGACTTCGATACCTATTCTGCTCTCTTTGCTGCTGCTTCCCTAGTTGAGAAGAGAAAACTCAATAGAGCCGGTTCGAGTCAGCCGAACAAGAAACCATACCAGCGTTCAGGTCAACAGAGGAAATTCCAAGGCCAGAGTCGTAGTCAAGGCCAGAACCAGAACAGACCAGTGAATAACCGTGGCCCAACAAAAGCGCCATCAGCCTCTTCCACCCGCGGATCCCCAGGTAGTTCATCTGCTACTCAGTCTATCAACTGTTCTTACTGTGACAAGAAGGGGCATACCGAGGCCCAGTGCTTGAAGAAGTCAGGACGATGTGTGAGATGTGGTAGTGATCAACATCAGATCAAGGATTGCCCTAAATGGCAAGTATGACAGAATCAGGTTAAACTAGCTGGTAGAGGCAAGACTCTAGTTCCTAGAGTTCAGGCTCGAGGTTATGCTATTGAATGTGAGGAGCTTCCAGAGGAGACCGCTATTGTTGAAGGTATATTCTACATTATGAATAAACCTGTTAAGGTGCTAATTGACCCGGGTGCTACTCATTCATTTATTACTCCCTTGTGTGTGCAACGTGTGAAACTACGAGTTGTATGTTTGCCTTACGAAGTAGAAGTTGGTACTCCGATGGGTTCTAAACTTGTTACTAGCTCAGCTTGTAGAGCATGTAAAATCTAAATTAAGGATAAGGAATTCTCAGCCAATCTTATTGTATTACCTTTTCGAGACTATGAGGTCATTTTAGGGATGGACTGGTTGGCAAAGCATCATGTCCAACTAGATTGCCGAACGAAGATTATAACGTTTCGGGTACCTGGTCAACCAATACTGGAGGTAATGGGTCGTAGAGACTTCACCGGGAGTTCCATCATTTCATCTACGAAAGCAGTGAAGTCCTTGAGAAAAGGGTGTAGTGGATACTTAGCTTACCTCATCAACAAGCCATCGGACAAAGCTAAGTTGGAGGAGATGCCAGTGATCAAAGACTATGCGGATGTGTTTCCAAATCGGGAGATCAAGTTCATTATAGAGTTACTTCCTGGCACCCAGCCGATATCTAAAGCCCCCTATCGTATGGCACTAGCCGAGCTACAAGAATTGAAGGACCAATTGCAAGGATTGTTGAAGAAAGGGTTTGTTCAACCAAGTTCTTATCCGTGGGGTGCACCAGTCCTATTTGTAAGGAAGAAAGACAGAACGTTGAGGCTATGCATCGATTACCGAGGACTGAACCAAGTGACTGTCAAGAATAAATACCCACTTCCACTGATCGACGAGCTATTTGATCAACTTCAAGGAGACAAAGTGTATTCGAAACTCGACTTGAGGCAAGGGTACTATCAGTTGCGGATCAAAAAGGAGGATGTGCCTAAAACGGCTTTCAGGACAAGATATAGGCATTATGAATACGTGGTGATGCCATTTGGACTAACTAATGCCCCTGCAGCTTTCATGGACTTGATGCACAGGGTGTTCCAACCCTACTTGGACCAATTTGTGGTGATCTTCATTGATGATATTTTGGTATACTCAAAATCCGAGGCGGAGCATGAACAACATCAGCGGTTAGTACTACAGAAACTTCGAGAGAATCAATTGTGTGCAAAGTTTAGCAAGTGTGAATTTTGGTTGCAGCAGATTGCATTTTTAGGGCATATCATATCCCAAGAGGGAATAGCAATGGATCCAGCCAAGATAGAAGTAGTAATGTCTTGGAAGAAGCCGAAGAATGTTACCGAGGTTCAAAGTTTTCTGGGTCTAGCCGGCTATTATTGGAGGTTCGTGAAGGATTTCTCTAAGATTGCAGGACCGCTTACAAAGCTCACTCAAAAGAAAACAAAGTTCGTGTTGGATGATAAATGTCAGAACAGCTTCCAAGAATTGAAGAAAAGGTTAACTACCGCACATATTCTTGCATTGCCTGAAGGGAGTCAAGGTTTTGTAATCTATAGCGATGCTTTGAAGGAAGGATTGGGTTGTGTGTTGATGCAAAATGGTAGAGTGATTGCGTATGCTTCTAGGAAATCGAAGACGTATGAATTGAACTACCCGACGCATGATTTGGAGTTAGCGGCTATTGTGTTTGCACTCAAGAAATGGAGGCACTATCTATGGGGTAACAAGTTTGAGGTATTTACTGATCACAAGAGCTTGAAATACTTGTTCTCTCAAAAGGAGTTGAATATGAGGCAAAGGCAGTGGATGGAGCTTTTGGACGATTATAACTACACAATCAATTATGTGCCTGGTAAAGCAAATGTAGTTGTAGATGCCTTAACTAGGAAAGCGAGCATGGCAAAACTGGAAGTCAAGGTGCAGGAGTTGTTGGAGGAAGCATTTTTGTGGAAACCACAATTGACTCGAAAAGGGTTACTTTTTGCCACTACACAAGTTCAATCGACCTTGTTGTCTGAGTTACGAGAGGCTCAATAGAAGGACCAACAGTTTCAGAAGATTAAAGAAAGCAACGCAGATTTCAAGTTTCATGATGATGGTATTTGGAGGTTTAGGAATCGGATTTGTGTTCCCAATGAACCAAAGCTGAAAAAGAAGATTCTTGAAGAAGCCCATAATTCTAGATACACTATTCAGCCCGGCCGAACAAAGATGTACCGGGATTTGAAACAACAGTATTGGTGGAATAACATGAAAAGAGAGATTGCGGAGTTTGTGGCACGGTGTTTGATTTGCCAGAGAGTCAAAGCGAAACATCAACGACCCACAGGTTTACTTCAACCGTTGGAGATTCCTCAATGGAATTGGGAACATATAACTATGGACTTTGTTATGGACCTGCCCAGGTCACAAAAGGGCCGTGATGCCGTTTGGATCATAGTGGATAGATTGACTAAGTCAGCGTACTTCTTACCGATGAACAAGTAGGATAGTCCTGAGAAATTGGGAGATATATATGTGGCGGAGATCGTAAGATTGCACGGGATGCCTGTGAGTGTTGTATTGGATAGGAATCCTGGTGTTACTTCCCGATTTTGGAAGAGATTGCAAGAAGCTGTGGGAATGGAGTTGGGTTTCAGCACGGGTTATCACCCTCAGACTGATGGGCAATCTGAGAGAACTATTCAGATTCTGGAGGATATGCTGAGGGCGTGTGTTTTAGACTTCGGGAAAGGTTGGGAAAAATATCTGTCTCTAGCGGAGTTCGCTTATAATAATAGTTATCAGGCCGCAATCGGGATGGCCCCATTTGAGGCGTTGTATGGACGTAAGTGTTTATCCCCAATTTACTGGGATGAAGTAAGTAAGACGACGACTTTTGACCCGAACCTTCTACCTGAATTTATGAAGACAGTTGATAATATCCACCTCATCCGGAAATGGATGCTTACCGCCCAAAGAAGGCAGAAGCGCTATGCAGACCGACGAAGACGGAGCCTAGAGTTTGAGGTCGGCGACAGGGTGTTCTTGAACATATCACCTTGGAGGGGACTGATTAAACACGACAAGGGTGAAAAGATGAGCCCAAGATTTGTACGATTATTTGAGATAATTGAGAAGGTTGGCAAATTGGCGTATTGCCTGGTACTACCCCAAAACCTCTCCAATATTCACGACGTCTTTCATGTTTCGATGCTGCGGAAGTATCACCCTGATCCATCGCATATCTTGAAGGCAAAGCAGTTGCAGCTTCGGGAGAACTTGTCTTACGAGGAGAAGCCCATTCGGATCCTAGACCAGCAAGATCGGGAGTTGCACCGCAAAACTATACCGATGGTGAAAGTGCTATGGGATCATCATGGAGTTGAAGAAGCAACGTGGGAAAGGCTAGACCAGATGGAGCAACAGTATCCAGCTTTATTTCAAAGGTAATATTGAATTTCGGGATGAAATTCTTTTAAGGAGGGGAGGATGTGAGGCCCGACCTCGATTTGCGTGCAATACCTCATTTCGTGTGCCCTAGCCTAGATTTGCGTGCCTTAACCTAGATTTAAGAATTGTGTTTCGTTTTGTGTGTTTTGCATTGAAATACATGCATTCATTTAGGGTTGCGTGCATTTTCTTGGAAAACGTGCATTCGTCTCGTAGTTCGTGCCCTACCTCGTAGTGCATGCCCTAGACCTAGGAAAGCGTGCCCTCACACTAATCAAGAAAGCATCTTACACGAAGCACTAGATCAAAAATTAATCCTACAAATTCCACTAACTAATATTAAATTACGAATTCGACCCACTAGAAGACAAAATCTCACAAAAAGCTATATATTCCTTATTCTTTATTCCTTATTCTTTTGCACTTTCAAACACACAATGAAATAATACTCCAATAGATGACAAAAATTCAGATCCTAGCACTACCCTTGGCCGACCACTTAGAGTATTGTGCTTGCACTTCAACATCAAAATAAATTCCTCAAACATTCTATGACATTCTATGACTCAAAACAATAAAAAAATCAGCTCAAACCCTCCTCAAAGCTCTAGTTCTCAACACAAAGCTCCTTGTCCATGCTAGATAATTCAAAAACCATGCTTCTTGAAGACACAAATCTGAAAATTGCAAGCCCCTAGGCCGACAATGCTCCTTTGCCCAACAAAGCTTTTATTTTTCTTCATTTCTCTCATTTCTTTTCATTCTTCTCTCTCTCTCTCTCAGCTTTGGCTGAGTTCATACACTCCATAGCTTATCTTCATCATTCCATGGTTCATCAAGGCAAGCTAGAAGCTAAGAAGCTCGACTAAGCAAGCTAAGTTGCAAGAAAGCTCGCATGCAAGCTTATTGAACTTCCATTTCGGTTTAGGTGAGTTTGCTAGCTTCCATTTATTTTCTTCTTGTTCTAACCACATGCATCTACTAAGAACTTGGTTACTAAACTAGGATACTAGAGAGAAATCGAGTGGTGTCTCAGCTAAGCAAGGAAAAGAGTCAACCTTGTGCTTCATCAAAATCTTGTGCATCTTCTTGTTGTTTTGCTAAGGTGAGGGCTAAAACTTCTTGAAAATCTTTCAAAAACCCACAAGCATGCTCTTAAATGTTTATCTTTGCTTCTGTACTTGAGATATATGTGTGTTCATAAGCTTTTATATCCATGCATGGCAAGATTTTGGGCCAGAATGTGATGTTAGATGAAATCGTGCTTGTGACAGCTTTCTGTCTTGTTGGTGCGAGGTGATTTTTGCTAGGTACATGATGTTTAAAATGCATGAAAATTGGTAGGTAACTAGTTCTGCCAGTTTGAAACATTTTTCACAGAAATAGGCCAAAGCTAATTTTGACTCTAAGGTCCTCCAAATGGAAAATCACTAAAATGTGTCCAAATCTGGAAAATCTGGAAATTTGAAGCAGGTTTCGGCAGATTCACTGACTTTGTGGAACGAACCAGTTTTCACTTAGTACATGATATCTAAAATATATTAAATTTGGTGTACTGCTAGATTTTTCAGTTCTGGATATTTTGGTTAGAAATGGACTGAGGCTAAATCGGACCCTAAGGACCTAAAAAACGACAAGTATTGAAATGTGTGCAAATCTGGACAGTTTTGTGCAATCTCACTGTTTTGGCTATAACTATTGAACCGGAACGCCAAATAATGCGAGGTTTGTTTCTGAATTTAGTTCACTACTTAAGTTTTAATTTGCCATCTTATTCAGTGGAATTGGTTATTGTCTGCTTGTCATAATAATTGTGAGAACACAGCCCATTGCAGTTAGGGTTTCACTTAGTGATGTGCTTAGAAAAATTGTTCTAACTTTTCTTGTTGAATTAAATGCTTGGTGCTTAATCGCACAGGTAAGCACGAAATGGAAACCCTAGTGATTAGGTAAATTCACTAAGTGTTGATCCAATGAATATCGTGCTTAATTATACGTTTAGTAGGCTGCCCGTATTTGCCATTGTAGTCCTAAATGCGATCTTGATGATTACATGTTGACAAGTAGGCTTTCTTGCACCCGAACCCACGTAGATTCTCGTTGCAGGTTGAATAATCTTATTATTTGATTACGTGAACGTTGAAATGAGTTATATGACTTGATTTACGTGCGTTACATGGCTGCCCGTTTAATGTTCTTATAACTCCATGTGTCTTTCAAGTGAAATTACTTGTCTTATCGTGCCTCGCTTGTTTACTTGTCAATGTGCAATCTTATGATTGTCCGGAGGCAACCTACTTTGTTGTCCTCCTAATGTGATATATTAAATGTCATAAATGTGTATTACATATAAGGTTGCAACCTTTCATTCTGTCGTGGTAGCGTTCACGCACACCGGGCGGCATCGGGCTTGCCTATGCAACCGTGACTACCATTGTCCAATTCCCTCTCTCGCTTGGGGGCTAGACTTCCTCAGAGAGTTGGGTCATAGGATTTTGGGGTACATCCAGAGTACACCCATTTGGCGTGATAAGGGGATGATTTGAAGGCGACCGCAACAACTGATACTGGAAATGAATTGAGAGCAAAAGATCACCGTATCCTTTTCACTATGTGTATAAGTACTCTCGCTTGGTTCCTAGAGGACCTCGGGGAGGAAAGACGGGTAATTTTGTTCCTTTACTTTTATATTATTTTTATGTACTTATTTGCGATACATTTATGCTTGCAAAAAGGATTTTCATAAATTGAATCGGATAATGAGTTTCAAAACCTATTTCTCGTTCCCCCTCGCTGAGTTCATAAGGACTCACCCTCTTTTATCATCTCAGGTGAAGAAGATCAAGAACAGGTACCCGAGGACGACGTGCCTAACGATGATTCCTTGGAATATTTGCTTGTCCTATGTTCTTTGCTTGATTATGGACATTTCTGAACACTATGCTACTTGAAGACTATTTCTTTTCATGTTGCTTAGTGTTTGTAATGTAAAAGACCCCCGTTGTAATTTGGGGTCTAATTTTTGTTTGTATTGATAATAACTAGACAGACACTACTATGATCGTCTTGTTATTGTCATTGGCTAGTATCTATCATAGGATTATGAAGTATCAGGTAAGGACTAAGTAAAATGAACCTATCAAATCTTAAGCAGGTACTCACTATTAAGCTAAGATCAACAGGTACTTTTGTAACTGAGATTAACAAACAGACGAGACATAGTGTCATACTAGGTTATTAATCAATCAAGACTTCGAGATAACCAGTAGGCATTTCAATTGATGGTAAATAGTAATCTTAGTTGAAAATGAAATTGAGATTGGAAAATTTGAGGCGTTTAGAGAATTAGCTTAAACCAAAGAGCCCAATTGCAGCCGTTATGCTGCTGGTTTTCCAGAAATTTTTTGTAGTTTAGGCTAAAACGTTAAGTGTTAAGTTTCCATGAACAGTTAAGTACGAGATAGACTGGATTGTTTAGATCACACCCTAGTCTAACCTTCATAGGCTGGGTTGTGGCGTGACATTCGGGATCGGAGTAATGATTAACAGGGACAGTCGGGGGCATTCGTATTTCATAGTCAGAGGTGAAATTCTTGGATTTATGAAAGACGAACAACTGCGAAAGCATTTGCCAAGGACATTTTCATTAATCAAGAACGAAAGTTGGGGGCTCGAAGATGATCAGATACCGTCTTAGTCTCAACAATAAACGATGCCGACCAGGGATCGGCGGATGTTGCTTTTAGGTCTCCGCCGACACCTTATGAGAAATCAAAGTTTTTTGGTTCTGGGGGGAGTATGGTGGCAAGGCTGAAACTTAAAGGAATTGACAGAAGGGTACCACCAGGAGTGGAGCTTGCGGCTTAATTTGACTAAATTCGTGGAAAGTTACCAGGTCCAAACATAGTAAGGATTAACAGACTGAGAGCTCTTTCTTGATTATATGGGTGGTAGTGCATGGCCGTTCTTAGTTGGTGGAGCGATTTGTTTGGTTAATTCCGTTAACGAACGAGACCTCAGCCTGCTAACTAGCTATGCGAAGGTATCCCTCTACAGCTAGCTTCGTAGAGGGACTACAGCCTTTTAGGCCACAGAAGTTTGAGGCAATAATAGGTCTGTGATGCCCTTAGATGTTCTAGGCCGCACGCACACTACACTGATGTATTCAACGAGTCTATAGCCTTGGCCGACAAGCCTAGGTAATCTTTGAAATTTCATCGTGATGGGGATAGATCACTGCAATTGTTGGTCTTTAAAGAGGAATTCCTAGTAAGCACGAGTCATCAGCACGCGTTGACTATATCCCTGCCCTTTGTACACACCACCTGTTGCTCCTACCGATTGAATGATCCGGTGAAGTATTCGGATCGCGGCGACGTGGGCGGTTCGCTGCACGCAACGACGTGAGAGGTCCAGTTATGAACATTTTTCTCAGAAATAGGCCAAAGCTAATTTTGACTCTAAGGTCCTCAAAATGGCAAATCATTAAAATGTGTCCAAATCTGGAAAATCTGAAAAATTGAAGCAGGTTTTGGCAGATTCACTGACTTTGTGGAACGAACTAGTTTTCACTTAGTAAATGATATCCAAAATTCATGAAATTTGGTCTGCTGCTAGATTTTTCAGTTATGAAATTTTTGTCAGAAATGGACTACGGCTAAATCTAACCCTAAGGATCTAAAAAATGACAAGTATTGAAATGTGTACAAATCTGGACAGTTTTGTGCAATCTCACTGTTTTGGCTATAACTATTGAACCTGAACTCCAAATGATGCGATGTTTGTTTTTGAATTTAGATAACTTCTTAAGCCTTAATTTGATATCTTATTCACTGGAATTAGAGGTTGTTTTCTTGTCTTAATGATTGTGATAATACAGCCCATTATAGTGAGGGTTTCACTTAGTGATGTGCTTAGAAAAATTGTTGTAACTTCTCTTGTTGAATTAAATGCTTGGGGCTTAATCGCACGGGTAAGCACGAAATGGAAACCCTAGTGACTAGGTAAATTCACTAAGTATTGATCCTATGAATATCGTTCTTAATTATACGTTTAGTAGGCTACCCGTAGTTGCCATTGTAGCCCTAAATGCGATCTTGATGATTACATGTTGACAAATAGGTTTTCTTGCACCCGAACCCACGTAGATTGTCGTTGCAGGTTGAATAATCTTATTATTTGATTACGTGAGTGTTGAAATGAGTTATATGACTTGATTTACGTGCGTTACATGGCTGCCCGTTTAATGTTCTTATAACTCCATATGTCTTTCAAGTGAAATTACTTGTCTTATCGTGCCTCGATTGTTTACTTGTCAATGTGCAATCTTATGATTGTCCGGAGGCAACCTACTTTGTTGTTCTCCTAATGTGATATATTAAATGTTATAAATGTGCATTGCATATAAGGTTGCAACCTTTCATTCTGGCGTGGTAACGTTTACGCACACCGGGCGACATCGGGCTTGCCGGTGCAACCGTGACTACCATTGTCCAATTCCCTCTCTCGGTTAGGGGCTAGACTTTCTCGGAGAGTTGGGTCGTAGGATTTTGGGGTATATTCAGAGTACACCCAATTGGCGTGATAAGGGGATGATTTGAAGTCGGCCGCAACAACTAATACTAGAAATGAACTGAGAGCAAAAGCTCACCGTATCCTTTTCACTATGTGTATAACTACTCTCGCTTGGTTCCTAGAGGACCTCGGGGAGGAAAGACGGGTAATTGTGTTTCTTTACTTTTATATTATTGTTATGTACTTATTTGTGATATATTCATGCTCGCAAAAAGGGTTTTCATAAGTTGAACCGGAAAATGAGTTTCAAAACCTATTTCTTGTTCTCCCTCGCTGAGTTCATAAGGACTCACCCTCTTTTATCATCTCAGGTGAAGAAGATCAAGAACAGGTACCCGAGGACGACGTGCCTAACGATGATTCCTTGGAATGATTGCATGTCCTATGTGCTTTGCTTGATTATGGACATTTCTGAACACTATGCTACTTGAAGACTATTTCTTTTCATGTTGCTTAGTGTTTGTAATGTAAAAGACCCCCGTTGTAATTTAAGGTCTAATTTTGGTTTGTACTGATAATAACTAGACATACACTACTATGATCGTCTTGCTATTGTCATTGGCTAGTATCTATCATAGGATTATGAAGTATCAGGTAAGGACTAACTAAAATGAACCTATCCAATCTTAAGTAGGTACTCATTGTTAAGCTAAGATCAACATGTACTTTTGTAACGAGGATTAACAAACAAACGAGACATAATATCATACTAGGTTATTAATCAAACGAGACTTCGAGATGACTAGTAGGCATTTCAATTGATGGTAAATAGTAATCTTAGTTGGAAATGAAATTGAGATTGAAAAAATTGAGGCGTTTAGAGAATTAGGTCAAACCAAAGACCCCAATTACAGCCGTTATGCTGCCGGTTTTCCGAAATTTTTTTGGAGTTTAGGCTAAAATGTTAAGTGTTAAGTTTCCATGAACAGTTAAGTACGAGATAGACTGGAATGTTTAGATCACACCCTAGTCTAACCTTTATAGGTCGGGTTAGGGCTTTATACCTTATAGGAAGAATGGTATCAGAGCTTAGATTGCTTAAGCCGGGTTTAACTCTTGGACCATGGGTAGAGCCCTAAGATGATTAGGATGACTTGTCTATAAGTTATTGTGTGATAATGTTAAATGTGCCTTCTATGTTCTATGTGCTTAAGTGATTAACATGTCTTGATTATTTCTAGAATTATGTATCTATATTATGTCGCATATCTTATGCATTAAATTCCTGTTTGTCGTATTTCAATAAATTGTGTATCGTAATCTGTGCCTATAGATGGCTAGCCCTAGTACCCGCATTACTAATAGAAGCGGTGAACCCCAAGAGACCAGAGATGCTTATCAAACTAATCCCGGCATAGCTATGTTTAACATGATGGCAAATGCCATGGATCGCGTGTCACGAGTGATGGAACGTCAAGATGCACATGAAGCCAACAACAATAACAACAAGAATGATGGTAACCATGGGAGACATAGCAGAATGAGGGAGTTCCTTGACTTTCGCCCGTCCAAATTCCACGAGGAAGCTGATGATGAGAAAGCGGAGGCTTGGCTGTCCGAGATCGAGAGGATTTTCAGGCCACTTGATTATACTGATGAAGAAAATGTGGAGTTTGCTGTGTTTCTGTTGCACGGGGATGCTGAGCATTGGTGGCACACTGTGGAGGCACTGTGGGAAACTGATCAGACACCTCGCTTGTGGGGTAATTTCGTTAAGGCATTCAAGGAGAAATATGTACCTGCAGTTTCTAGGTAGAGGTGGATTGAGAAGTTCATGCACTTGACCCAGGGTAACATGACGGTGGCCCAGTACGAGGCTCGTTTTGACCAGCTGTCCTGCTATGCTCAATACATGGTCAGTACTCCAGAGGCGAAGATGTAGAAATTTACTACTGGATTGAGGCTAGAGATTTAGGACCAGTTGGCTTCACATGACTTCGATACCTATTCTGCTCTCTTTGCTGCTACTTCCCGAGTTGAGAAGAGGAAACTTGATAGAGCCGGTTCGAGTTAGCCGAACAAGAAACCATACCAGCCTTCAAGTCAACAGAGGAAATTCCAGGGCCAGAGTCGTAGTCAGCGACAGAACCAGAACAGACCAGTGAATAACTATGGCCCGACGAAAGCGCCATCAGCCTCTTCCACCCGCGGATCCACAGGTTGTTCACCTGCTACTCAGTCTGTCAACTGTTCTTATTGTGACAAGAAGGGGCATACCGAGGCCCAGTGCTGGAAGAAGTCAAGACGATGTGTGAGATGTGGCAGTGATCAGCATCAGATCAAGGATTGCCCTAAATGGCAAGCATGACAGAATCAAGTTAAACTAGCTGGTAGAGGCAAGACTCCAGTTCCTAGAGTTCAGGCTCAAGCCTATACTATTGAGTACGAGGAGCTTCCAGAGGACACCGCTGTTGTTGAAGGTACATTCTTCATTATGAATCAACCGGTTAGGGTGCTAATTGACCCGGGTGGTACTCATTCATTTATTACTCCCTTGTGTGTGCAACGTGTGAAACTGATAGTTGTATGTTTACGTTATGAAGTAGAAGTTGGTACTCCGATGGATTCTAAACTTATTACTAGCTCAGCTTGTAAAGCATGTAAAATCCAAATTAAGTATAGGGAATTCTCAGCCAATCTTATTGTATTACCTTTTCGAGACTATGAGGTCATTTTAGGGATGGAATGGTTGGCAAAGCATCATGTCCAACTAGATTACCAAACGAAGATTGTAACGTTCCGGGTACCTAGTCAACCAATACTGGAGGTAATGGGTCGAAGAGACTTCATCAGGAGTTCCATAATTTCATCTACGAAAGCAGTGAAGTCCTTGAGAAAAGGGTGTAGTGGATACTTAGCTTACCTCATCAACAAGCCATCGGACAAAGCTAAGTTGGAGGAGATGCCAGTGATCAAAGACTATGCAGATGTGTTTCCAGAAGAATTGCCCGGTTTATCCCCAAATCGGGAGATCGAGTTCATTATAGAGTTACTGCCTGGCACCCAACCGAGATCTAAAGCCCCCTATCGTATGGCACCAGCCGAGCTACAAGAATTGAAGGACCAATTGCAAGGATTGTTGAAGAAAGGGTTTGTTCAACCAAGTTCTTCTCCGTGGGGTGCACCAGTCCTATTTGTAAAGAAGAAAGACGGAACGTTGAGGCTATGCATCGATTACCGAGGATTGAACCAAGTGACTGTCAAGAATAAATACCCACTTCCACTGATCGACGAGCTATTTGATCAACTTCAAGGAGCCAAAGTGTATTCGAAACTCGACTTGAGGCAAGGGTACTATCAGTTGCGGATCAAAAAAGAGGATGTGCTTAAAATGGCTTTCAGGACAAGATATGGGCATTATGAATACGTGGTGATGCCATTTGGACTAACTAATGCCCCTGTAGCTTTCATGGACTTGATGCACAGGGTGTTCCAACCCTACTTGGACCAATTTGTGGTGATCTTCATTGATGATATTTTGGTATACTCGAAATCCGAGGCGGAGCATGAACAACATCTGCGATTAGTACTACAGAAACTTTGAGAGAATCAATTGTATGCAAAGTTTAGCAAGTGTGAATTTTGGTTGCAGCAGATTGCATTTTTGGGGCATATCATATCCCAAGAGGGAATAGCAGTGGATCCAGCAAAGATAGAAGCAGTGATGTCTTGGAAGAAGCCGGAGAATGTTACGGAGGTTCGGAGTTTTCTGGGTCTAGCCGGCTATTATTAGAGGTTCGTGAAGGATTTCTCTAAGATTGCAGGACCGCTTACAAAGCTCACTCAAAAGAAAACAAAGTTCGTGTGGGATGATAAGTGTGAGAACAGCTTCCAAGAATTGAAGAAAAGATTAACTACCGCACCTGTTCTTGCATTGACTGAAGGGAGTCAAGGTTTTGTAATCTATAGCGATGCTTCGAAGGAAGGATTGGGTTGTGTGTTGATGCAAAATGGTAGAGTGATTGTGCATGCTTCTAGGAAACCGAAGCCGTATGAATTGAACTACCTGACGCATGATTTGGAGTTAGCGGCTATTGTGTTTGCACTCAAGAAATGGAGGAACTATTTATGGGGTAACAAGTTTGAGGTATTTACTGATCACAAGAGCTTGAAATACTTGTTCTCTCAAAACGAGTTGAATATGAGGCAAAGGCGGTGGATGGAGCTTTTGGGCGATTCTAACTACACAATCAATTATGTGCCCGGTAAAGCAAATGTAGTTGTAGATGCCTTAAGTAGGAAAGCGAGCATGGCAAAACTGGAAGTCAAGGTGCAGGAGTTGTTGGAGGAAGCATTTTTGTGGAAACCACAATTGACTCGAAAAGGGTTACTTTTTGCCACTACACAAGTTCAATCGACCTTGTTGTCTGAGTTACGAGAGGCTCAATAGAAGGACCAACAGTTTCACAAGATTAAAGAAAGCAACATAGATTTCAAGTTTCATGATGATGGTATTTGGAGGTTTAGGAATCGGATTTGTGTTCCTATTGAACCAGAGCTGAAAAAGAAGATTCTTGAAGAAGCCCATAATTCTAGATACACTATTCACCCCGGCGGAACAAAGATGTACCGGGATTTGAAATAACTCTATTGGTGGAATAACATGAAAAGAGAGATTGCGGAGTTTGTGGCACGGTGTTTGACTTGCCAGAGAGTCAAAGCGGAACATCAACGACCCGCAGGTTTACTTCAACCGTTGGAGATTCCTCAATGGAAATGGGAACATATAACTATGGACTTTGTTATAGACCTGCCCAGGTCACAAAAGGGCCGTGACGCCGTTTGGGTCATAGTGGATAGATTGACTAAGTCAGTGCACTTCTTACCGATGAACAAGGAGGATAGTCCTGAGAAATTAGGAGATATGTATGTGGCGGAGATCGTAAGATTGCACGGGATGCCTGTGAGTATTGTATCGGATAGGGATCCTCGTTTTACTTCCCGATTTTGGAAGAGATTGCAAGAAGCTTTGGGAACGAAGTTGAGTGTCAGCACGGCTTATCACCCTCAGACTAATGGACAATCTGAGAGAACTATTCAGATTCTGGAGGATATGCTGAGGGCGTGTGTTTTAGACTTTGGGAAAGGTTGGGAGAAATATCTGTCTCTAGTGGAGTTCGCTTATAATAATAGTTATCAGGCCACAATCGGGATAGCCCCATTTGAGGCGTTGTATGGACGTAAGTGTTGATCCCCAATTTACTGGGATGAAGTAGGTGAAACGAAGACTTTTGACCCGGCCCTTCTACCTGAATTTATGAAGACTGTTGATAATATCCACCTCATTCAGAACCGAATGCTTACCGCCCAAAGCAGGTAGAAGAGCTCTGCAGACCGCCGGAGACGGAGCCTAGAGTTTGAGGTCGGCGACAAGGTGTTTTTGAAGATATCACCTTGGAGGGGACTGATAAAACATAGCAAGGGTGGAAAGTTGAGCCCGAGATTTGTAGGACTATTTGAGATAATTGAGAAGGTTGGAAAATTGGCGTACCGCCTAGTACTACCCCAAAACCTCTCCAATATTCACGACGTCTTTCATGTTTCGATGCTGCAGAAGTATCATCCTGATCCGTTGCATATCTTGGAGCCAGAGCCATTGCAGCTTCGGGAGAACTTGTCTTACGAGGAGAAGCCCATTTGGATCCTAGACCAGCAAGATCGGGAGTTGCGCAGCAAAACTATACCGATGGTGAAAGTGCTATGGGATCATCATGGAGTTGAAGAAGCAACGTGGGAAAGGCTAGACCAGATGGAGCAACAGTATCCAGCTTTATTTCAAAGGTAATATTGAATTTCGGGACGAAATTCTTTTAAGAAGGGGAGGATGTGAGGCCTGACCTCGATTTGCATGCAATACCTTATTTTGTGTGCCCTAGCCTAGATTTGCGTGCCTTAACCTAGATTTAAGAATCATGTTTCGTTTTGTGTGCATTGCATTAAAATACATGCATTCATTTAGGGTTGCGTGCATTTACTTGAGAAACGTGCATTTGTCTCGTAGTTTGTACCCTACCTCGTAGTGCGTGCCCTAGACCTAGGAAAGCGTGCCCTCACACTAATCAAGAAAGCATCTTACACGAAGCACTAGATCAATAATTAATCCTACAAATTCCACTAACTAATATTAAATTACAAATTCAACCCATTAGAAGACAAAATCTCACAAAAAGCTAGACATTCCTTATTCTTTATTCCTTATTCTTTTGCACTTTCAAACACACAATTAAATAATACTCCAATAGATGGCAAAAATTCAGATCCTAGCACTACCCTTGGCCGACCACTTAGAGTCTTGTGCTTGCACTTCAACTTCAAAATAAATTCCTCAAACATTCTATGACATTCTATGACTCAAAACAATAAAAAAATTAGCTCAAACCCTCTTCAAAGCTCTAGTTCTCGACACAAGGCTCCTTGCCCATGCTAGATAATTCAAAAACCATGCTTCTTGAAGACACAAATCTGAAAATTGCAATCCCCTAGGCCGACAATGCTCCTTTGCCCAACAAAGCTTTTATTTTTCTTCATTTCTCTCATTTCTTTTCATTCTTCTCTCTCCCTCTCATTCTTCTCTCTCTCTCTCGGCTTTGGCTGAGTTGATTCACACCATAGCTCATCTTCATCATTCCATGGTTCATCAAGGCAAGCTAGAAGCTAAGAAGCTCGACTAAGCAAGCTAAGTTGCAAGAAAGCTCACATGCAAGCTTATTGAACTTCCATTTCGGTTTAGGTGAGTTTGCTAGCTTCCATTTCTTTTCTTCTTGTTCTAACCACATGCACCTACTAAGAACTTGGTTACTAAGCTAGGAAACTAGAGAGAAATCGAGTGGTGTCTCGGCTAAGCAAGGAAAAGAGTCAACCTTGTGCTTCATCAAAATCTTGTGCATCTTCTTGTTGTTTTGCTAAGGTGAGGGCTAAAACTTCTTGAAAATCTTTCAAAAACCTATATGCATGCTCTTAAATGTTTATCTTTTCTTCTGTACTTGAGATATATGTGTGTTCATAAGCTTTTATATCCATGCATGGCAAGAGTTTGGGCTAGAATGTGATGTTAGATGAAATCGTGCTTGTGACAGCTTTTTGTCTTGTTGGTGCGAGGTGATTTTGGCTAGGTAATGATGTTGAAAATGTGTGAAAATTGGAAGGTAACTAGTTCTGCCAGTTCTGAAAAATTTTCCCAGAAATTGGCCAAAGCTAATTTTGACTCTAAGGTCCTCCAAATGTCAAATCACTAAAATGTGTCCAAATCTGGAAAATCTGGAAAATTGAAGCAGGTTTTGGCAGATTCACTGACTTTGTGGAACGAACCAGTTTTGACTTAGTAAATGTTATAAAAAATGTATTAAATTTGGTTTGCTGCTAGAGTTTTCAGTTCTGGACATTTTTGTTAGAAATGGACTAAGGCTAAATCGGACCCTAAGGACGTCAAAAACGACAAGTATTGAAATGTGTGCAAATCTGGACAGTTTTGTGCAATCTCACTGTTTTGGCTATAACTATTGAACCCGAACACCAAATGATGCGACGCTTGTTTCTGAATTTAGTTAACTTATTAAGATTTAATTTGACATCTTATTCAATGGAATTGGAGATTGTTTTCTTGTCTTAATGATTGTGAGAATACAGCCCATTGCAGTGAGGGTTTCACTTAGTGATGTGCTTAGAAAAATTGTTGTAACTTCTCTTGTTGAATTAAATGCTTGGTGCTTAATCGAACGGGTAAGCACGAAATGGAAACCCTAGTGACTAGGTAAATTCACTAAGTGTTGGTCCTATGAATATCGTGCTTAATTATTCGTTTAGTAGGCTGCCCGTAGTTGCCATTGTAGTCCTAAATGCGATCTTGATGATTACATGTTGACAAGTAGGTTTTCTTGCACCCGAACCCACGTAGATTGTCGTTGCAGGTTGAATAATCTTATTATTTGATTACGTGAACATTGAAATGAGTTATATGACTTGATTTACGCGCGTTACATGGCTGCCCGTTTAATGTTCTTATAACTCCATATGTCTTTCAAGTGAAATTATTTGTCTATTCGTGCCTCGCTTGTTTACTTGTCAATGTGCAATCTTATGACTGTCTGGAGGCAACCTACTTTGTTGTCCTCCTAATGTGATATATTAAATGTCATAAATGTGCATTGCATATAAGGTTGCAACCTTTCATTCTGGCGTGGTAGCGTTCACGCACAGCGGGCGTCATCGGGCTTGCTGGTGCAACCGTGACTACCATTGTCCAATTCCCTCTCTCGCTTAGGGGCTAGACTTCCTCGGAGAGTTGGGTCGTAGGATTTCGGGGTACATCCGGAGTACACCCATTTGGCGTGATAAGGGGATGATTTGAAGTCGGCCGTAACAACTGATACTAGAAATGAACTGCGAGCAAAAGCTCACCGTATCCTTTTCACTATGTGTATAAGTACTATCGATTGGTTCCTAGAGGACCTCGGCGAGGAAAGACGGGTAATTGTGTTCCTTTACTTTTATATTATTGTCATGTACTTATTTGTGATACATTCATGCTTGCAAAAAGGGTTTTCATAAGTTGAACCGGAAAATGAGTTTCAAAACCTATTTCTCGTTTCCCCTCGCTGAGTTCATAAGGACTGACCCTCTTTTATCATCTCAGTTGAAGAAGATCAAGAACAGGTACCCGAGGACGACGTGCCTAACGATGATTCCTTGGAATATTTGCCTGTCCTATGTGCTTTGCTTGATTATGGACATTTGTGAACACTATGCTACTTGAAGACTATTTCT
>CM075770.1:24335000-24345000 GCA_037974665.1 Ehretia macrophylla
AGTTAGCGCGCGCATGCGGCACCCATGCCGTATGATGGTACCCACATGTGGCTCACATGTCGTACAAAGGTGCACGCACGGGGCGCCCACACTGCACGATGGTGTGAGCATGCCGCACGAAGGTGCACGCATGAGGCGCCCGTGCCGCACGAAATTGTACGCATGGGGTGCGCATTCGGCACGAAGGTGCACGCATGTGGCCCACATGGAGCACAAAGGTGCACACATGGGGTACCCATGCCCTACGATGGTATGCTTATGGGGAGCCCATGCCGCACGATGTGCGCACATTGGGCGCTCATGCCGCACTCTGGTAGGCACATGTGGCCCGCATGGCGCACGAAGGTGCGCGCATAGGCCTCCCATGCCGCATGAAGGTGCGCGCATGGGGTGCCCATGCAGCATGAAGGTACGGGCATGGGGCACCCATGCCGAACGATAGTGCGCGCATTAGGCGTGCATGGTGCGCCCATGCCGCACGATGGTGCGCACATCGGGTGCGCATACTGCACGATGGTACGCGCATGTGGCGCGCATGTTGCATGAATGTGCCCACATGGGGCACCCATTACGCACGAATATGCCCTCATGGGGTGCCCATGCCGCACGATTGTGCGCGTGTGCCGCATGAAGGTACGTGCTTGGGGCACCCATGCCGCTCGATGGTGCACGCATATTGCTTGCATGCCGCACGATGGTGCGCGCATGTGGCCAACATGCCGCACGAAGGTGCGTGCATTGGGCGCCCTTGGGCAAGATGGTGTGCGCATAGGGCGCACATGCCGCACGATGGTGCTTGCATGTAACCTGTATGCTGCACAATGGTACGTGCATGAGCCACCCATGTCGCACGATAGTGCGCACATGTGGCCCGCATGCCGCACGATTGTGCGCACATTGGGCGCACATGCCGAACGAAGATGCGCACATGGAGCGCCCATGCCGCACAATGGTATGCGCATGGGGGACCCATGCCGCATGATGGTTCGCGCATGTGGCCTGCATGCCGCATGAAGGTGTGAGCATGGGGCGCCCATGCCGCACGATAGTGCGCGCATGCTGCACGAAGGTGTGCTCATTGGGCGCCCGTGCCACATGATGGTCGGCACAAGTGGTGCGCTCGGGGCGCTCAAGGGGCACTGTTGGGGCGCTGTTGGGGCACGGCTGGGGGATGGTGGGGGTATACTTGGGGTACGATGGGCGATGTTGGGGGACGACTTAGGCACTAGTAGGGGACGTTGGGCACGACGGGCAATGTTAAGCATTCGGGGGAATTGGGCATGCGAAATGTATTATGACACGAATGTAGACATTGATATTCTTGTACAAGTGGTTTCCGAATCTACGAAGTAGTCTTAACCTTTGCCTTGTCCGACAAACAGTTCGTCACATTTGTGAGGCGAAATAGATTAATCGGTTTCCCAATCCATCCAAAACAAATTGTAATGCCAAATATCATGTAAACTAATTAATTTATGAATTAATATAAATTTTTCTGAATTTTCTAGTATTTTTTGTGATTTTTCCATATTTTTCGTAATTTTTAAATATTTAAAATTAATTTTTTTGAAAAAAATATTTTTGAATATCATTTAACAAATTAATGTATGAATTAATATAATTTTTTCTGAATTTTCTACTATTTTTTCAGATTTTTTCCCTATTTTTCGCAATTATTAAATATTAAAAAAAATTTGGAATTTTTTTTTTTGAAGCATTTGGATATCATATGATATCAATAAGAAGCAAGTTGGGTACGACGATCATGCCATATGGGGCCTTTTATAATGTAAAACACCCATTATGAATCTCTAAAAAATGTACGCCACTGTTGTCACTTGGTTTTTGCATCTAAATATATTATAGGGGGTATGTGGTGTCAAGCCTCCTGGTCGAGAGGCCATGCGAGGGGACGTTGTGGGCACTTCATGGCACATTTTGGGCTATATCGTGGGCTATATTGTGGGCGGGAATGCCTACCGAGTGAATCACGCCGAGGTATTGTGTTGCATACCCGTGCGTTGGGGCCATGCCACCCCCGCCCCGCGTTCCCCGGCATGTCCCTCGGCGCAGCACCAGGATGGCTAATGAGGAATGTGGTGGCTTCTCTAGCCCCTCATTATCCATCTTGGTGCTGCAACACTGTCGACGTCATTGGGATGGCTAATGAGGGGGCGAGTGGTTGCCCAAGCACAAAACTAGCCATCCCCGTGCCGCCAGCTAGGTACATGTTGGGGGACATTCCCGTCCCCTGATGTGTTGTTGGGCCTGCGCGATGCGCGAATCGCCTAGCACAGGAAGCCATGGCCGTTGCCGAGTGGATGCGCGCGGCCATGGTCTAGTGTTGTGGCGATCCAAGCACCGCGTGGGCTTGGGTGGCTCTTGGGGGATGGTGGGGGCAAGCGTGATGCGCGAATCGCCTAGCACACGTGGCATTGGCTTTCGTTAAGCAACGACGCGAGCGTTGCAATGAGACGATTGCTAATTTTTCAATGTCGTGGCGATCCAAGCACCATGCGGCCTTGAAGCCGTCCCCCGGTGGGTTCTGACGTGCCTGTGCGATGCGCGAATCGCCTAGCACACGACGCCATGGTCCTCGCTGAGTCGTAATGCGACAGACGTGGTCTAGTGTCGTGGCGATCCAAGCACCGCGTGGGCAGGAAGGTAGTTTGCTTGTCCCGTTCCGTGCATACGGGGGGACGGTGGGGGGCATGCGTGATGCGCGAATCGCCTAGCACATGTGGCATTGGCTTTCGTTAAGCAACGACGCGAGCATTGCGATAAGACGATTGCTGATGCTTCAATGTCGTGGCGATCCAAGCACCATGCGGCCTTGAAGCCGTCCCTCGGTTGGTTCGGACAGGCCTGTACGATGCGCGAATTGCCTAGCACACGACGCCATGGTCCTCGCTGAGTTGTAATGCGATGGACGTGGTCAAGTGACGTGGCGATCCAAGCACCGCGTGGGCAGGAAGGTAATTTGCTTGTCCTATTCCGTGCATACAGGGGGACGGTGGGGGGCATGTGTGATGCGCGAATCGCCTAGCACATGTGGCATTGGCTTTCGTTAAGCAACAACGTGAGCGTTGCGATGAGACGATTGTTGATGCTTCAATGTCGTGGTGATCCAAGCACCATGCGGCCTTGAAGCCATCCCCCGGTTGGTTCCGACGGGCCTGTGCGATGCGTGAATCGCCTAGCACACGACACCATGGTCCTCACTGAGTTGTAATACGATAGACGTCGTCTAGTGTTGTGGTGATCCAAGCACCGCGTGGGTAGGAAGGTAGTTTACTTGTCCCGTTTCGTGAATAAAGGTGCATATAGGGGGACGGCAGGGGGCATACGTTATGCGCGAATCGCCTAGCACATGTGGCATTGGCTTTCGTTAAGCAACGACGCGAGCGTTGCAATGAGACGATTGCTAATGCTTCAATGTCGTGGCGATCCAAGCACCATGCGGCCTTGAAGCCATCCCCCGGTTGTTTTCGATGGGCCTGTACGATGCGCGAATCGCCTAGCACACGACGCCATGGTCCTCGCTGAGTCGTAATGCGACGGATGTGGTCTAGTGTCGTGGCAATCCAAGCACCGCGTGGGCAGGAAGGGAGTTTGCTTGTATCGTTCCGTGAATACAGGTGTATACAGGGGGATGGTGGGGGCATGCGTGATGCGCGAATCGCCTAGCACATATGGCGTTGGCTTTTGTTAAGAAACAACGCGAGCGTTGCGATGAGACGATTGCTGATGCATCAACGCCGTGGTGATCCAAGCACCGTGCGGCCTCGAAGCCGTCCCCTGGTGTGTTCCTATGGGCCTGCACGATGCGTGAATTGCCTAATACACAACGCCAAGGTCCTCGTTGAGTTGTAATGCGACGGACATGGTCTAGTGTCGTGGCGATCCAAGCACCATGTGGGTATGAAGTTAGTTTTCTTGTCCCATTTCGTGCATACGGGTGCATACAGGGGGAAGGTGGGGGTCATGCGTGATGCGCGAATTGCCTAGCACATGTGGCATTGGCTTTCGTTAAACAACAACGTGAGCGTTGCAATGAGACGATTGCTGATGCTTCAATGTCGTGGCGATCCAAGCATTGTGCCGCCTCGAAGCCGTCCCCCGGTGTGTTCCTACTGTCCTGCGCGATGCACGAATCGCCTAGCACACGACGCCATGGTTCTCGGTGAGTCCTAATGCGACGGACGTGGTCTAGTGTCATGGCGATCCAAGCACCGCGTGGGTAGGAAGGTAGTTTGCTTGTCCCGTTATGTGAATACAGGTGCATATAGGGGGACGGTGGGGGGCATGCATGATGCGAGAATCACCTAGCACATGTGGCATTGGCTTCGATGAAGCAACGACGCGAGCGTTGCGATAAGACGAATGCTGATGCTTCAATGTCGTGGTGATCCAAGCACCGTGCGGCCTCGAAGCCATCCCCAGGTGTGTTCCTATGGGCCTATGCAATGCGCTAATCGCCTAGTACACGACGCAATGCTCCTCGTTGAGTCATAATGCGACAGATGTGGTCTAGTGTCGTGGCGATCCAAGTACCGTGTGGGTAGAAAGGTAGTTTTCTTGTCCCGTTTCGTGCATACGGATACATACAGGGGGACGGTGGGGGGCATGCGTGATGTGCGAATCGCCTAGCACATGTGGCATTGGCTTTCATTAAGTGATGACATGAGCGTTGCGATAAGACGATTGCTGATGCTTCAATGTCGTGGCGATCCAAGTAATGTGTTGCCTCGAAGCTGTCCCTCGGTATTTTCCCACTGGCCTACGCGTTGTGTGAATCGCCTAGCACACGACGCCATGGTCCTCGCTGAGTCATATTGCGACGGACGTAGTCTAGTATCGTGGCGATCCAAGCACTACGTGGGCGAGAAGTCCACTTTCGGTTGGTACCTCAGTTGCGTGCAATTGGTGCATGGTCGGGCACCACAAAGTAGGCCCTTAAGCTTGCGACGTTGAGCCTGGTCATGCACGTCGTGCTGGTCCCGTCCCGTGTCCCTAAAAAATTCTTCGTGCCTAGCGGTACGTGCTTGGGCCATCTCATCGGTTCCGTTCACCTGAAGGGCTTCGTTTGCCTAGACGGTGGGGCGATTACTATCTTGGTGGTCTGGGCATAGCGAACGTGATAGCGCATGAATGGTGGTCGGTTTGTGTGGGTCAGTTGGATCCCTGCTTGAGTAGTGACGTCCGCCCCTGCTTGCCTCTTCATTCACGGGCCGAGTGCTTATGTTGCCTCGGTCGGTAGGTCGGTTTCCTGTGTTGTGTACCTACAAAGAAGGCAGTCTAAAGTCACATCGTCCATCTTTTGCCTTTCGTCTGCCTCCGTTGACGACGTAGGGCGAACCCCTAAGAATGTCCCGTGGTCCACGTTGCTGACTCCAACAAGTACGGTACACGTGGCCCGTGGGGCGTCGCTCGATCTCTCGGATGCAGCACACCATGACGGTATGGGGTCCTTGGCCTCTCTTTGCCTTAAATCTACGTTCGTCGCTAATCGCGTATGTCGGTCGTGCGCTCGTCTCGAGCCGTCGACCCTTAGGGGACGATGTGCCTCGTGCGACGCTAGCGTCGGTGAGGAATGCTACCTGGTTGATCCTGCCAGTAGTCATATGCTTTTCTCAAAGATTAAGCCTTGCATGTATAAGTATGAACTAATTCAGACTATGAAACTGCGAATGGCTCATTAAATCAGTTATAGTTTGTTTGATGGTATCTACTACTCGGATAACCGTAGTAATTCTAGAGCTAATACGTGCAACAAACCCCGACTTCTGGAAGGGATGCAGTTATTAGATAAAAGGTCGACGCGGGCTTTGCCCGTTGCTGCGATGATTCATGATAACTTGACGGATCGCACGGCCCTCATGCCGGTAACGCATCATTCAAATTTCTGCCCTATCAAATTTCGATGGTAGGATAGTTGCCTACCATGATGGTGACGGGTGACGGAGAATTAGGGTTCGATTCCGGAGAGGAAGCCTGAGAAACGGCTACCACATCCAAGGAAGGCAGTAGGTGCGCAAATTACCCAATCTTGACACGGGGAGGTAGTGACAATAAATAACAATACCGGGCTCAAAGAGTTTGGTAATTGGAATGAGTACAATTTAAATCCCTTAATGAGGATCCATTGGAGGGCAAGTCTGGTGCCAACAGCCACGGTAATTCCAACTCCAATAGTGTATATTTAAGTTGCTGTAGTTAAAAAGCTTGTAGTTGAACTTTGGGATGGGTCGGCCGGTCCGCCTCAGGTGTGCACCGGTCATCTCGTCCCTTCTACTGTCGATGCACTCTTGGCCTTAACTGGCCGGGTCGTGCCTCCGACGCTGTTACTTTGAAGAAATTAGAGTACTCAAAGCAAGCCTTACGCTCTGTATACATTAGCATGGGATAACATTATAGGATTTCGATCCTATTGAGTTGGCCTTCGGGATCGGAGTAATGATTAACAGGGACAGTCGGGGGCTTTCGTATTTCATAGTCAGAGGTGAAATTCTTGGATTTATGAAAGATGAACAACTGCGAAAGCATTTGCTAAGGATGTTTTCATTAATCAAGAATGAAAGTTGGGGGCTCGAAGACGATCAGATACCGTCTTAGTCTCAACCATAAACGATGCGAACCAGGGATCGGCAGATGTTGCTTTTAGGACTCCGCCGGCACCTTATGAGAAATCAAAGTTATTAGATTCCGGGGGGAATATGGCTACAAGGCTGAAACTTAAAGGAATTAACGAACGGGCACCACCAAGAGTGGAGCCTGCGGCTTAATTTGACTCAACACGGGGAAACTTACCTGGTCAAGTCATAGTAAGGATTGACAGATTGAGAGCTCTTTCTTGATTCTATGGATGGTGGTGCGTGGCCGTTCTTAATTGGTGAAGCGATTTGTCTGGTTAATTCTGTTAACGAACGAGACCTCAGCCTGCTAACTAGCTATGCGAAGGTATCCCTCCACAGCTAGCTTCTTAGAGGGACTACGGCCTTTTAGGCCGCGGAAGTTTGAGGCAATAACAGGTCTGTGATGCCCTTAGATGTTCTGGGCCGCACGCACGCTACACTGATATATTCAACGAGTCTATAGCCTTGGCCGACAGGCCCAGGTAATATTTGAAATTTCATTGTGATGGGGATAGATCATTGCAATTGTTGGTCTTGAACGAGGAATTCTTAGTAAACGCGAGTCATCAGCTCGCGTTGACTATGTCCCTGGCCTTTGTACACACCGCCCGTCGCTCCTACCGATTGAATGATCCGGTGAAGTGTTCAGATCACGGCGACGTAGGCAGTTCGCTGCCTACGACGTTGCGAGAAGTCCACTGAACCTTATCATTTAGAGGAAGGAGAAGTCGTAACAAGGTTTCCGTAGGTGAACCTATGGAAGGATCATTGTCGAACCCTACGAAGGAAGAACAACTTGCGAACCCGTTTAAATAATGCGGGCCGAGCGGGGGAGGCGGCTCATCCCCAGCCCGCGTGTTAGTCTTGAGTCGGGGCAAACGCCCCGCAAACAACGAACCCCGACATGGAATGCGCCAAAGAAAATGAAAATTGGGGGCCAACCTATCCGTGCCCCGTCCGATGTGTGCCGGGTTAGGCCTAGGTCCCTTACAAAATGAAAATGACTTTTGGCAACGGATATCTCGGCTCTCGCATCAATGAAGAACATAGCGAAATGTGATACTTGGTGTGAATTGCAGAATCCCGTGAACTATCGAGTCTTTGAAAGCAAGTTGCGCTCGAAGACGTTAAGCCGAGGGCACGTCTGCCGGTACGTCACGCATCGCGTCGCCCCTCCCACCCCGCGCCCCAACATTGGGTTGCCGGGTTCATGCATGGGGGCGGATTGTGGCCTCCTATGTCTAGAGGCGCGGTTGGCCGAAATACGAGGCCGGCGCGACGGACGGCACGACAAGTGGTGGTTGGTCTATTCAACTTGCGAGTTGTCGTGCATCGTCCCGTCGCGCGTGCAGGACTGAAGATAGACCCTCTGGCACCATGCGCTACGCCGGTGAAATCAGGTCAGTCGGGATTTCCTTCTGAGTTTAAGCATATCAATAAGCGGAGGAAAAGAAACTTACAAGGATTCCCTTAGTAACGGCGAGCGAACTGGGAACAGCCCTGCTTGAGAATCGGGCGGCTCCGTCGTCCGAAGTGTAGTTTAGAGAAGTGTCCTTAGCGACAGACTAGGCCCAAGTCCCCAGGAAAGGGGCGCCAGAGAAGGTAAGAGCCCCGTCGTGCCTGGACCCTGTCACACCACGAGGCAGTGTCGGCGAGTTGGGTTGTTTGGGAATGCAGCCCTAAGTGGGCGGTAAATTCCGTCCAAGGCTAAATACGGGCAAGAGACCGATAACGAACAAGTATCGCAAGGGAAAGATTAAAAGGACTTTGAAAAGAGAGTCAAAGAGCGCCTGAAACTATCGGGAGGGAAGCGGATGGGGTCGGCGATGAGCCCCGGTCGTATGCTAAACGGTGAGAGCCGGTTCACCGATCGGCTCGGGGCGCGGACCAGCGCAGATTGGGGCGGCGGCCAAAGCCCGGGCAGTAGATATGCCTACGGAACGCCGTCGCCTCAATTGTGGAGGGGCAGTGCGCACCTTGTCAGGCCCCAACCCGGTCTATAAGGTTAGCCTAGGGTGTGATCTAAACATTCAAGTCATGTCTTGCTCATGAAAGTTTAACACTTAATGTTTTAGCCTAAACTCCAAAATTTTCCAGAAAATCGACAGCATAACGGTTGTAATTGGGCTCTTTGGTTTGACCTAATTCTCTAAACGCCTCAAATTTTCCAATCTCAATTCCATTTCCAACTAAGATTACTATTTACCATCAATCGAAATGCCTACTGGTTATCCCGAAGTCTCGCTTGATTAATAACCTAGTATGATATTATGTCTCGTCTGTTTGTTAATCCTCGTTACAAAAGTACCTGTTGATCTTAGCTTAATAGTGAGTACCTGTTTAAGATTGGATAGGTTCATTTTACTTAGTCCTTACCTAATACTTCATAATCCAATGATAGATACTAGCCAGTAATAATAGCAAAACGACCATAATAGTGTCTATCTAGTTATTATCAGTACAAGCCAAAATTAGACCCCAAATTACAATGGCGGTCTTTTACATTACAAACATCAAGCAACATGAAAAGAAATAGTCTTCAAGTAGCATAGTGTTCACAAATGGCCATAATCAAGCAAAGAACATAGTACAGGCAATCATTCCAAGGAATCAGCGTTAGGCATGTCGTCCTCGGGTACCTGTTCTTGATCTTCTTCACCTGAGATGATAAAAGAGGGGGGGTCCTTATGAACTCAGCGAGAGGGAACGAGAAATAGGTTTTGAAACTCATTTTCTAGTTCAACTTATGAAAATCCTTTTGCAAGCATGAATAGATCACAAATAAGTACATAACAATAATATAAAAGTAAAAGAACACAATTACCCGTCTTTCCTCCCCGAGGTCCTCTAGGAACCAAGCGAAAGTACTTATACACATAGTGAAAATGATATGGTGAGCTTTTGCTTTCAGTTCATTTCCAGTATCAGTTGTTGCGGCCGACTTCAAATCATCCCCTTATCATGCCAAATGGGTGTACTCCGGATGTACCCCGAAATCCTACGACCCAACTCTCCGAGGAAGTCTAGCCCCCAAGCAAGAGAGGGAATTGGACAATGGTAGTCACGGTTGCACCGGCAAGCCCGATGCCGCCCGGTGTGCGTGAACGCTACCACGCTAGAATGAAAGGTTACAACCTTGTACGCAATGCACATTTATGACATTTAATATATCACATTAGGAGAACAACAAAGTAGGTTGCCTCCGAGCAGTCATAAGATTGCACATTGACAAGTAAACGAGCAAGGCACGATAAGACAATAATTTCACTTGAAAGGCACATGGAGTTATAAGAACATTAAATGGGCAGCCATGTAACGCACGTAAGTCAAGTCATATAAATCATTTCAAAGTTCACGTAATCGAA
>CM075770.1:24352500-24382500 GCA_037974665.1 Ehretia macrophylla
GTGATTTTTCCCTATTTTTCATAATTTTTAAATATTAAAAATTAATTTTTAGAAAAAAATATTTTTGAATATCATTTAACAAATTAATGTATGAATTAATTTAATTTTTTCTGAATTTTCTACTATTTTTTCTAATTTTTCCCTATTTTTGGAAATTATTAAATATTAAAAAATATTTGTTTGAAAATTTATTTTTAAGCATTTGGATATCATATGATATCAATAAGTAGCAAGTTGGGTACGAAGATCATGTCATATGGGGCCTTTTATAGTGTAAAATACCCATTATGAATCTCTGACAAAATATACGCTACTGTTGTCACTTGGATTTTTGCATCTAAATGTATTATAGGGGGGTATGTGGTGTCAAACCTCCTGGTCGAGGGCCATGCGGGGGGACATTGTGGGCACTTCGTGGCACATTATGGGCTATATCGTGGGCTATATTGTGGGCGGGAATGCCTACCGAGTGAATCACACCGAGGTATTGCGTTGCATACCCGTGCGTTGGGGCTGTGCCACCCCCGCCCTGCGTCCCCCGACATGTCCCTCGGCGCGGCACCAGGATGGCTAATGAGGAACGTGGTGGCTTCCCTAGCCCCTCATTATCCATCTTGGTGCCGCAACACCGTCGACGTCATTGGGATGGCTAATGAGGGGGCGAGTGGTTGCCCAAGCACAAAACTAGCCATCCCTGTGCCGCCGGCTAGGTACACGTTGGGGGACATTCCCGTCCCCCGATGTGTCGTTGGGCCTGCGCGATGCGCGAATCGCCTAGCACACGAAGCCATGGCCGTTGCCGAGTGGATGCGCGCGGCCATGGTCTAGTGTTGTGGCGATCCAAGCACCGCGTGGGCTTGGGTGGCTCTTGGGGGACGGTGGGGGCAAGCGTGATGCGCGAATCGCCTAGCACACGTGGCATTGGCTTTCGTTAAGCAACGACGCGAGCGTTGCAATGAGACGATTGCTAATTTTTCAATGTCGTGGCGATCCAAGCACCATGCGGCCTTGAAGCCATCCCCCGGTGGGTTCTGACGTGCCTGTGCGATGCGCGAATCGCCTAGCACACGACGCCATGGTCCTCGCTGAGTCGTAATGCGACGGACGTGGTCTAGTGTCGTGGCGATCCAAGCACCGCGTGGGCAAGAAAGTAGTTTGCTTGTCTCGTTCCGTGCATACGGGGGGAAGGTGGGGGTCATGCGTGATTCGCAAATCGCCTAGCACATGTGGCGTTGGCCTTCGTTAAGCAATGACACGAGCGTTGCGATGAGACGATTACTGATGCTTCAATGTTGTGGCGATCCAAGCACCATGCGGCCTTGAAGCTGTCCCCCGGTTGGTTTCGACAGGCCTGTACGATGCCCGAATCGCCTAGCACACAACGCCATGGCCCTCGCTGAGTTGTAATGCGATGGACGTGGTCTAGTGTCGTGGCGATCCAAGCACCATGTGGGCAGGAAGGTAGGTTACTTGTCCCATTTCGTGCATATAGGGGGACGGTGGGGGGCATGCGTGATGCGCGGATCTCCTAGCACATGTGGCATTGGCTTTCGTTAAGCAACGCACAAGCGTTGCGATGAGACGATTGTTGATGCTTCAATGTCGTGGAGATCCAAGCACCATGCAGCCTTGAAGCCATCCACCGGTTGGTTCTGACGGGCCTGTGCAATGTGCGAATCACCTAGCACACGACACCATGGTCCTCACTGAGTCGTAATGCAACGGACGTGGTTTAGTGTCACGGCGATCCAAGCACCGTGTGGGCAGGAAAGTAGTTTGCTTGTCCCGTTCCGTTAATACAGGTGCATACAGGGGGACGATGGGGGGCATACGTGATGCGCGAATCGCCAAGCACATGTGGCATTGGCTTTCGTTAAGCAACGACGCGAGCGTTGTGATTAGATGATTGCTGATGCTTCAATGTCATGGCGATCCAAGCACCATGTGGCCTTGAAGCTGTCCCACGGTTGGTTTCGACGGGCCTGTACGATGCGCGAATCGCCTAGCACACAATGCCATGGTCCTCACTGAGTCGTAATGCGACGGACGTGGTCTAGTGTCATGGCTATCCAAGCACTACGTGGGCAGGAAGGTAGTTTGCTTGTCCCGTTCCGTGAATACAGGTGCATACAGGGGGACGGTGGAGGGCATGCGTGATGCGCGAATCGCCTAGCACATGTGGCATTGGCTTTCGTTAATCAACGATGCGAGCATTGCGATGAGACAATTGCTAATGCTTCAATGTCGTGGCGATCGAAGCACCGTGCAGCCTCGAAGCCGTCCCCTGGTGTGTTCCTATGGGCTTGCGCATTGTACGAATCGCCTAGTACACGAAGACATGGTCCTCGCTGAGTCGTAATGCGACAGATGTGGTCTATTGTCGTGGTGATCCAAGCACCGCGTGGGCAGGAAGGTAGTTTGCTTGTCCCGTTCTGTGCATACGGGTGCATACAAGGGGACGGTGGGGGGCATGCTTAATGCGCAAATCGCCTAGCACATGTGGCATTGGCTTTTGTTAAGTGACGACACGAGCATTACGGTGAGACGATTGCTGATGCTTCAATGTCGTGGCGATCCAAGCACCGTGCTGCCTCGAAGCCGTCCCCCGGTGTGTTCCCACTGGCCTGCGCGATGCGCAAATCGCCTAGCACACGATGCGATGGTCCTCCCTGAGTCGTAATGCGACGGACGTGATCTAGTGTCGTGGCGATCCAAGCACCGCGTAGGCAGGAAGTCCGCTTTCAGTTGGTACCTTAGTTGCGTGCAATTGGTGCATGGTCAGGCACCACGAAGTAGGCCCTTAAGCTTGTGACGTGCGGCCTGGTCATGCACCTCGTGCTAGTCCCGTCTCGTGTCCCTCAAAAATTCTTCGTGCCTAGTGGTGCGTGCTCGGGCCATCTCGTCCGTTCCGTTCGCCTGAAGGGCTTCGTTTGCCTAGACGGTGGGGCGGTTACCGGCTTGGTGGTTTGGGAATAGCGAATGTGATAGCGCATGAGTGGTGGTCGGCTTGTGTGGGTCGGTTGGATCCCTGCTTGAGTAGCAACGTCCGCCTCTGTTTGCCACTTCATTTGCGGGCCGAGTGCTTACGTTGCCTCGGTTGGTAGGTCGGTTAACTGTGTTGCGTACATACAAAGAAGGCAATCTAAAGTCACATAATCCATCTTTTTCCTTGCGTTTGCCTCCGTGGATGACGTGGGGCAAACCCCGAAGCATGTCCTGTGTTCCACGCTGCTCACTCCAACAGGTGCGGCACACGTGGCCCGTGGGGTGTTGCTCGATCTCTCGGATACAGCACACCATGACGGAATGGGGTCCTTGGCCTCTCTCTGCCCAAAATCTGCGTTCGTCGCTAATTACGTACGACGGTCGTGCTCTCGTCTTGAGTCGTCGACCCTTAGGGGACGACGTGCCTCGTGCGACGCCGACATCGGTGAGGAATGCTACCTGGTTGATCTTGCAAGTAGTCATATGCTTGTCTCAAAGATTAAGCCATGCATGTGTAAGTATGAACTAATTCATACAGTGAAACTGTGAATGGCTCATTAAATCAGTTATAGTTTGTTTGATGGTATCTACTACTCGGATGACCGTAATAATTCTAGAGCTAATACGTGCAACAAACCCCGACTTCTAGAAGGGATGCATTTATTAGATAAAAGGTCGACGCGGGCTCTGCCCGTTAAAACGAAGATTCATGATAACTCGATGGATCGTACGACCCTCGTTCTGGTGACGCATCATTCAAATTTCTGCCCTATCAACTTTCGATGGTAGGATAGTGGCCTACCATGGTGGTGACGGGTGACGGAGAATTAGGGTTCGATTCCAGAGAGGGAGCCTAAGAAACGACTACCACATCCAAGGAAGGCAACAGGCGCGCAAATTACCCAATCCTGACATGGGGGGGGGTAGTGACAATAAATAACAATACCGCGCTCAAAGAGTTTGGTAATTGGAATGAGTACAATCTAAATCCCTTAACGAGGATTCATTTGAGGGCAAGTCTGGTGCCAGAAGTCGCGGTAATTCCAGCTCCAATAGCGTATATTTAAGTTGTTGCAGTTAAAAAGCTCGTAGTTGGACTTTGGGATGGGTCGGCTGGTCCACCTCAGGTGTGCACCGGTCGTCTCGTCCCATCTATCGGCGATGCACTCCTGGCCTTAACGGACTGGGTCGTGCCTCTGGCGCTGTTACTTTGAAGAAATTAGAGTGCTCGAAGCAAGCCTTACGCTCTGTACACATTAGCATGGGATAACATTATAGGATTTCGATCCTATTGAGTGGGCCTTCGGGATTGAAGTAATGATTAACAGGGATAGTCGGGGGCATTCGTATTTCATAGTCAGAGGGGAAATTCTTGGATTTATGAAAGATGAACAACTGCGAAAGCATTTGCCAAGGATGTTTTCATTAATCAAGAACGAAAGTTGGGGGCTCGAAGACGATCAGATACCGTCCTAGTCTCAACCATAAACGATGCCGACTAGGGATCGGCGGATGTTGCTTTTAGGACTCTGCTGGCACCTTATGAGAAATCAAAGTTTTTGGGTTCCGGGGGGAGTATGGTCGCAAGGCTGAAACTTAAAGGAATTGACAAAAGGGCACCACCAGGAGTGGAGCTTGTGGCTTAATTTGACTCAACATGGGAAAACTTACCAGGTCCAGACATAGTAAGGATTAACAGACTGAGAGCTCTTTCTTGATTCTATGGGTGGTGGTGCATGGCTGTTCTTAGTTGGTGGAGTGATTAGTCTGGTTAATTCCATTGACGAACGAGACCTCGGCCTACTAACTAGCTATGCGAAGGTATCCCTCCGCAGCTAGCTTCTTAGAGGGACTACGGTCTTCTAGGTAGCGGAAGTTTGAGGCAATAACAGGTCTGTGATGCCCTTAGATGTTCTGGGCCGCACGCGTACTACACTGATGTATTCAACGAGTCTATAGGCTTGGCCGACAAGCCCGGGTAATCTTTGAAATTTCACCGTGATGGGGATAGATCATTGCAATTGTTGGTCTTGAACGAGGAATTCCTAGTAAATGCGAGTCATCAGCTCGCGTTGACTACATCCCTGCCCTTTGTACATACCGCCTGTCGCTCCTACCGATTAAATGATCCGATGAAGTGTTGGGATCGTAGAGACGTGGGCGGTTCGTTGCCCGTGACGTCGCGAGAAGTCCACTGAACATTATCATTTAGAGAAAGGAGAAGTCGTAACAAGATTTCCGTAGGTGAACCTGCAGAAGGATCATTGTCGAACCTTGCGAACGCAGAACGACCTGTGAACCAGTTTAAACAACGCGGGGCCGAGCGGGGGAGGTGGCTCGTCCCCAGCCCACGTGTCGGTCCTGAGTCGGGGCGAACGCCCCTCAAATAACAAACCTCGGCGCAGAATGCGCCAAGGAAAACAAAAATTGGGGGCCAGCCTATGCGTGCCCCGTCCGCGGCTTGCCGGGTTAGGCCTAGGTCCCTTACGAAATGAAAATGACTCTCGACAACGGATATCTCTTCTCTCGGATTAATGAAGAACATAATGAAATGCGATACTTGGTCTGAATTGTAGAATCCCATGAACCATCGAGTCTTAGAATGCAAGTTACGCCTGAAGCCGTTAGGCCGAGGGCACGCCTACCTGGCGTCACGCATCGCGTCGTCCTTCCTCCCTACCCCGTGTCCCAACACTAGGATGCTGGGTTCGTGCGTGGGGGTAGATTATGGCCTCCCGTGTCTAGAGGAGCGGTTGGCCAAAATACGAGTCCGGCGGGACGGACGACACGACAAGTGGTCATCGCGCTTGGTTGAAAAGCCAGTGGCGCGAAGCTACCGTGCGCTGGATTATGACTGAATGCCTTTAAGTCAGAATTTGGGCTAGAAGCGACGTGCTCACCCACCGCCCATTCACCGACCAGCAGTAAGGGCCTTTGGTCCCTAAGGGCACGTGTCGTTGGCCAAGGCGTCGTGACAGAAGCATCGCGCCGGCCGCCTTGAAGTACAATTCCCATTGAGCGGCAGGCAGAATCCTTTGCAGATGACTTAAATACACGACGAGGTATTGTAAGTGGCAGAGTGGCCTTGCTGCCACGATCCACTGAGATTCAGCCCTTTGTCGCTCCGATTCGTCCCTCCCCCCTCCTCGCCTATCTCTGCCCCATCTGCAATCCAATCCCGTCAACCAACACTATTTTCACAAAACGGGCCAAGAGGTTTGACACCCTATGTCGCTTCCCAAGTGTGTCTCCAAGTGTCGATGGGCGAATGCCTAAGTGTTGCCAAGTGATCTGTACCCAAGTCCGAATAACATTAGCCCAAGTTAGTTTGCCATGCTACGCTCGCTGCGTGCATAAGTGCCGCCGCAAGTGTCGTAGGGTTTTGAGGCAACGATGATGCCCAATTATGCCCAAAAAGTGCTATGCCCAAGGATGCCCAAGTGCTAAGTACGGTGCCCAAGAATGCCCACCTAAGTGCTAAGTGCTATGCCCAAGGATGCCTAAGTGCTAAACCCAAGTGCTATGTGTTATGTGCTATGTGCTATACCTAAGTGCTATGCCCAATGATGCCCAATGATGCCCAAGTGCTACGTCCACCCAACCGCTATGCCCAAGTGCTATGTGTACCCAACCGCTATGCCTAAGTGCTATGCCTAATAATGCCCAAGTGCTACGTGTGAACGGACCCACTGCTGGTCGACCCCGCTCATCCCCTCGAGTGCCCAAGTGTTAGACAGCCTATGCTTGCTTGGTAAGAGATGACAAAAAATTTAAATCCGACCTTGTGTGATGCCGGCCCACATAGGTGCATAACGTTCTTCCCTTAGCATTAACGGTGACTGAGGTTATGTTGCCCCTATCTTCGGCACGGCTAGGCATGTTAGTGAACGGTTGCACGACTGCCCACGGTATTGCACGACGGCGCACTTTTGGACCTCGGATGGGGCACATATTTGGGGCATGTACTTGGGGCATGGCTTGGTAAGCAGTTGAGGCACAATAGGGTCGCGCATGGGGCACGACTCGACAAGCAGTTGGGGCAAGCAGTTGGCGCACGGATGCGGCGCCCATGCCGCATGATAGTGTGCACATGTGGCCCGCATGCCGCATGGAGGTGCGCGCATGGGGCACCCACGCCGCACGATGGTGCGCGCATGAGGCGCCCATGCCACACGAAGGTGCGCGCATGGGGCTCGCATACGGCACGATGATGCACGCATGCAGCCCACACGCCGCACGAAGGTGCGTGCATGGGACACCCATGACGCACGATGGTGTGCGCAAGGGATGCCCATGCAGCCTAATGGTGCGCGCATGCCGCACGAAGGTGCGCACATGCCGCACGAAGATGTGCGCATGGGGCGCCCATGCCGCACGATGGTGCAAGCATGCCGCACAACGCCCCATGCACGCACCTTCGTGTGCGCATGCCGCACGATGGTACGTGCATATGGCTCGAATGCAGCAGGAAGGTGCACGTATAGGGCGCCCATGTGTCACGCCCTAACTCGACCTATTAGGTTAGACTAGGGCGTGATCTAAACATTCAAGTCATGTCTCGTACATAATCGTTCTTGAAAGTTTAACACTTAATGTTTTAGCCTAAACTCCACAATTTCTCCAGAAAACCTGCTGCATAACATCTGTAATTAGGCACTTTAGTTTGACCTAATTCTCTAAACGCCTCAAAATTTACAATCTCAACTTCATTTCCAACTAAGATCATCAATTGAAACGCCTACCAATTATCTTGAAGTCTCGTTTTATTAATAACCTAGCATGATGCTATGTCTCGTTGGTTTGTTAATCCTCGTTACGAAAGTACCTGTTGATCTTAGCTTAACAGTGAGTACCTACTTAAGATTGTATAGGTTCATTTTACTTAATCCTTACCTGATACTTCATAATCCTATAATAGATACTAGCCAATGACAATAGCAAAATGACCATACTAGTGTCTGTCTAGTTATTATTAGTACAACCCAAAATTTGACCCCAAATTACAACGGGGGTCTTTTACATCACAAACATTAAGCAACATGAAAAGAAATAGTCTTCAAGTAGCATAGTGTTCACAAATAGCCATAATCAGGCAAAGCACATAGGACATGTAATCACTCGAAGGAATCATCGTTAGGCACGTCGTCCTCGGGTACCTGTTCTTGATCTTCTTCACCTGAGATGATAAAAGAGGGTGAGTCCTTATGAACTCAGCGAGGGGGAACGAGAAATAGGTTTTGAAACTCATTTTCCAGTTCAACTTATGAAAACCCTTTTTGCAAGCATGAATATAACACAATTAAGTACATAACAATAATATAAAAGTAAAGGAACACAATTACCCATCTTTCCTCCCCGAGGTCCTCTAGGAACCAAGCAAGAGTACTTATACACATAGTGAAAAGGATACGGTGAGCTTTTGCTCTTAGTTCATTTCCAGTATCAGTTGTTGCGGCCGACTTCAAGTCATCCCCTTATCACGCCAAATGGGTATACTCCGGATGTACCCCGAAATCCTATGACACAACTCTCCGAGGAAGTCTAGCCCCCAAGTGAGAGAGGGAATTGGACAATGGTAGTCATGGTTGCACTAAAAAGCCCGACGCTGCCCGGTGTGCGTGAACGCTACCACGCCAGAATGAAAGGTTGCAACCTTATATGCAATGCACATTTATGACATTTAATATATCACATTAGGAAGACAACAAAGTAGGTTGCCTCCGGACAATCATAAGATCCATATTGACAAGTAAACAAGCGAGGCACGATAAGGCAAGTAATTTAACTTGAAAGACATATGGAGTTATATGAACATTAAACGGGAAGCCATGTAACGCATGTAAATCAAGCCATATGACCCATTTCAAAGTCCACGTAATCAAATAATAAGATTATTCAACATGCAACAACATCTACGTGGGTTCGGATGCAAGAAAAGCCTATTTGTCAACATGCAATGATCAAAATCACATTTAGGGCTATAAGGAAAACTACGGGCAGCCGACTAAACATATGATTACACACAAGATCCAAAGGATCAACACTTAGCAAGTTTACCTAGTCACTAGGGTTTTCATTTCGTGCTTACCCGTACGATTAAGCCCCATGTCAACTCAAAATCAATCTCAAGCATGCATCGATTAATTCAATCATCCTCAAGTATTCAAAACAGTCCACACCACATCCCAATGCCACAACCCCAAGCATTTAATTCAACAAGAGAAGTTACAACAATTTTTCTAAGCACATCACTAAGTGATACCCTCGCTGCAATGGGCTGCTTTCTCACAATCATTAAGCCAGACAAACAATCTCCAATTCCAGTCAATAAGATGTCAAATTAAAGCTTAAGAAGTGAACTAAATTCAGAAACAACCCTTGCATCATTTGGAGTTCGGGATCAATAGTTATAGCCAAAATAGTGGGACTGCACAAAACTGTCTAGATTTGCACACATTTCAATACTTGTCGTTTTTGAGGGCCTTAGGGTCAGATTTAGCCTTAGTCCATTTTTGACAAAATGTCCAAAACTGAAAAATATAGCAGCACACCAAATTTCATGTATTTTGGATATCATTTACTAAGTTAAAACTGGTTCGTTCTACAAGGTCAGTGAATCTGCCAAAACCTGCTTCATTTTTACAGACTTCCAGATTTGGACACATTTTAATGATTTGCCATTTTGAGGACCTTAGAGTCAAAATTAGCCTTAGCCTAGTTCTGGGAAACATGTTCAGAACTAGCAAAATTAGTCACCTACCAATTTTCACGCATTTTCAACATCATTTGCCTTGACAAAATCACCTCGCACCAACAAGACAGAAAGCTGTCACAAACCCGATTTCATCTATCATCACTTTCTAGCCTAAAATCTTGCCATGCATGGTTGTAAAAGCTTATGAACACACATATATCTCAAGTACAGAAGCAAAGACAAACATTTAAGAGCATGCATGTGGATTTTTGAAAGATTTTCAATAAGTTTTAGCCCTCACCTTAGCAAAACAACAAGAAGATGCACAAAACTTTGATGAAGCACAAGGTTGACTCCTTTCCTTGCTTAGCCGAGACACCACTCGAACTTTCTCTATTTTTCCTAGCTTAGTGACCAAGTTCTTAGTAGGTGCATGTGGTTAAAATAAGAAGAAAAGAAATGGAAGCTAGCAAACTCACCTAGGCCGAATTGGTTGTTCAAAGAGCTTGCATGTGTGATTCTTGCAACTTAGCTTGCTTAGTCGAGCTTCTTAGCTTCTAGCTTGCCTTTATGAACCATGGAATGATGAAGATGATTTATGGAGTGAAGAAACTCAGCCAAGGCCGAGAGAGAGAGAGAAGAATGAGAGGGAGAGAGAGAAAATTGAGAGGAAAATGAGAGAAATGAAAAAAAAAAATAAAAGCCTTGCAATTAAGGAAGCATGTGTCGGCCTTAGGCATGTAAAAAAATCAGATTTGTGTCTTCAAGATGCATCATTTGAAGTGTTTAGCATGGGCAAGGAGCCTTGTGTAGAGAATTAGAGTTTTGAGGAGGGTTTGAGCTAATTTTTTATTGCTTTGTGTCATAGAATGTCATAGAATGTTTGGGAATAAGATTTGAATTATGCAAAGCAAGCACAAGGCTCACAAAGTGGTCGGCCAAGGCATGTAGAAATCTGATTTTTTGTCATCTATTGGAGTATTATTTAATTGTGTGTTGAAAATGCAAAAGAATAAGGAAAAAAGAATAAGGAATGTCTAGCTTTTTGTGAGATTTTGTCTTCTAGTGGGTTGAATTAGTAATTTAATATTAGTTAGTAAAATTTGTAGGATTAATTAATGATCTGGTGCTTCGTGTAAGATGCTTTCTTGATTAGCGTGAGGGCACGCTTTCCTAGGTCTAGAGCACGTACTACAAGGTAGGGTACGAACTACGAGACGAATGCACATTTTCTAAGTAAATGCACGCAATCCTAAATGAATGCACGTAATTCAATGCAAGGCACATAAAACGAGACACAATTCTTAAACCTAGGTCAAGGCACGCAAATCTACGTTAGGGCACACGAAACGAGGTATCGCAAGCAAATCTAGCTCGGGCCTCACATCCTCCCCTCCTTAAAAGAATTTCATCCTGAAATTCAACATTACCTTTGAAATAAAGCTGAATATTGTTGCTCCATTTGGTCTCGCCTTTTCCACGTTGCTTCTTCGACTCCATGATGATCCCACAGCACTTTCACCATCGGTATAGATTTGTTGCGCAACTCCCAATCTTACCGGTCTAGGATCCGAATAGGCTTCTCCTCATAAGACAAGTTCTCCCGAAGCTGCAACGGCTCTGGCTCCAAGATATGCGACAGATCAGGGTGATACTTCCGTAGCATAGAAACATGAAAGACGTCGTGAATATTGGAGAGGTTTTGGGGTAGTGCTAGGCGATACGCCAGTTTGCCAACCTTCTCAATTATCTCAAATGGTCCTACAAATCTCGGGCTCAACTTTCCACCCTTGCCGTGTTTAATCAGTCCCCTCCAAGGTGATATCTTCAGGAACACCTTGTCGCTAACCTCAAACTCTAGGCTCCGCCTCCGTCGGTCTGCATAACTTTTCTGCCCGCTTTGGGCGGTAAGCATCCGTTTTCGGATGAGGTGGATATTATCAACAGTCTTCATAAGTTCAGGTAAAAGGGTCGGGTCAAAAGTCTTCATCTCACCTACTTCATCCCAGTAAACTGGGGATCGACACTTATGTCCATACAACGCCTCAAATGGGGCCATCCCGATAGTGGCTTGATAACTGTTATTATAAGCGAACTCCGCTAGAGACAGATATTTCTCCCAACCTTTCCCGAAGTATAAAACACACGCCCTCAGCATATCTTCCAGAATCTAAATAGTTCTCTCCGATTGTCCATCAGTCTGAGGGTGATAAGCCGTGCTGAAACTCAGCTTCGTTCCCAAAGCTTCTTGCAATCTCTTCCAAAATCGAGAAGTAAAACAAGGATCCCTATCTGATACAATACTCATAGGCATCCCGTGCAATCTTACAATCTCCGCCACATACATATCTCCCAACCTCTCAGGACTATCCTCCTTGTTCATCGGTAAGAAGTGCGCTGACTTAGTCAATCTATCCACTATGACCCAAATGGCATCATGACCCTTTTGTGACCTGGGCAGGTCCATAACAAAGTCCATAGTTATATGTTCCCTTTTCCATTGAGGGATTTCCAATGGCTGAAGTAAACCTGCTGGTCGTTGATGTTCTGCTTTGACTCTTTGGCAAGTCAAACACCGTGCCACAAACTCTGCAATCTTTCTCTTCATGTTATTCCACCAATAGTGTTGCATCAAATCCCGGTACATCTTTGTTCTACCGGGGTGAATAGTATATCTTGAATTATGGGCTTCTTCAAGAATCTTCTTTTTCAGCTCTGGTTCATTAGGAACACAAATCCGATTCCTAAATCTCCAAATACCATCATCATGAAACTTGAAATCTGTGTTGCTTTCTTTAATCTTCTGAAACTTTTGGTCCTTTAGTTGAGCCTCTCGTAACTCAGACAACAAGGTCGATTGAACTTGTGTAGCGGCAAAAAAGTAACCCTTTTTGAGTTAATTGTGGTTTCCACAAAAATGCTTCCTCCAACAACTTCTACACCTTGACTTCCAATTTTGCCATGCTCGCTTTCCTACATAAGGCGTCTGCAACTACATTTGCTTTATCAGGCACATAATTGATTATGCAGTTATAATCATCCAAAAGCTCCATCTACCGCCTTTGCCTCATATTCAGCTCTTTTTGTGAGAACAAATTTTTCAAGCTCTTGTGATTAGTAAAAACCTCAAACTTGTTACCCCAGAGATAGTGCCTCCATTTCTTGAGCGCAAACACAATAGCCATTAACTCCAAATCGTGCGTCGAGTAGTTCAATTCATACGGCTTTGGTTTCCTAGAGGCATACGCAATCACTCTACCATTTTGCATCAACACACAACCCAATCCTTCCTTCGAAGCATCGCTATAGATTACGAAACCTTGACTCCCTTCAGGCAATGCAAGAACAGGTGCGATAGTCAATCTTTTCTTCAACTCTTGGAAGCAATTCTCACACTTATCATCCCACATGAACTTTGTTTTCTTTTGAGTGAGCTTTGTAAGCGGTCCTGCAATCTTAGAAAAATCCTTAACAAATCTCCGATAATAACCACCAAGACCAAGAAAACTCAGAACCTCTGTACCGTTTACCCCCTTCTTCCAAGACATCACTGCTTCTATCTTTGCTGGATCCACCGCTATTCCCTGTTGGGATATGATATGCCCCAAAAATGCAATCTGTTGCAACCAAAATTCACACTTGCTAAACTTTGCATACAATTGATGCTCTCGAAGTTTCAGCAGTACCAACCGTAGATGTTTTTCATGCTCAGCCTCGGATTTTGAGTATACCAAAATATCATCAATGAAGATCACCACAAATTTGTCCAAGTAGGGTTGAAACACCCTGTGCATCAAGTCCATAAAAGCTGCAGGGGCATTAGTTAGTCCAAATGGAATCACCAGAAATTCATAATGCCCATATCTTGTCCTGAAAGCAGTTTTAGGCACATCCTCCTTTTTGATCCGCAACTGATAGTACCCTTGCCTCAAGTCGAGTTTCGAATACACTTTGGCTCCTTGAAGTTGATCAAACAACTCGTCAATCAGTGGAAGTGGGTATTTATTCTTGACGGTCACTTGGTTAAATCCTCAGTAATCGATGCATAGCCTCAACGTTCCGTCTTTCTTCTTTACAAATAGAACTGGTGTACCCCACGGAGAAGAACTTGGTTGAACAAACCGTTTCTTCAACTATCCTTGTAATTGGTCCTTCAATTCTTGTAGCTTGGCCGGTGCCATACGATAGGGAGCTTTAGATATCGGCTGGGTGCCAAGTAGTAACTCTATAATGAACTCGATCTCCCGATTTGGGGGTAAACCGACCAATTCTTCTGGAAACACATCCGCATCATCTTTGATCACAAGCATCTCTACCAACTTAGCTTTATCCGACGGCTTGTTGATGAGGTAAGCTAAGTATTCCCTACACCCTTTTCTCAAGGACTTCACTACTTTCGTAGATAAAATGATGGAACTCCCGGTGAAATCTCTTCGACCCATTACCTCCAATATTGGTTGACCAGGTACCTGGAATGTTACAATCTTCGTCCAGCAATCTAGTTGGACATGATGCTTTGCCAACCAGTCCATCCCTAAGATGACTTCATAGCCTCGAAAAGGTAATGCAATAAGATAGGCTGAGAATTCCTTATCCTTAATTTGGATTTTACATGCTTTACAAGCTGATCTAGTAACAAGTTTAGAACCCATCGGAGTACCAACTTCTACTTCGTAAGGAAAACATACAACTCGTAGTTTCACACGTTGCACACATAAGGAGTAATAAATGAATGAGTAGCACCCGAATCAATTAGCACCCTAACAGGTTGATTCAGTATGAAGAATGTACCTTCAACAACAACGGTCTCCTCTGTAAGCTCCTCGTACTCAATAGCATAGGCTCGAGCCTGAACTCTAGGAACTGGAGTCTTGCCTCTACCAGCTGGTTTGCCCTGATTCTGTCCTGCTTGCCATTTAGGGCAATCCTTGATCTGATGCTGATCACTGCCACATCTCACATATCGTCCTGACTATTTCCAGCACGGGGCCTCGGTATGCCCCTTCTTGTCACGATAAGAACAGTTGACAAACTGAGTAGCAGGTGAACTACCTGTGGATCCGCGGGTGGAAGAGGCTAATGCGCTTTTGTTGGGCCACGGTTATTCACTGGTCTGTTCTAGCTCTGGCCCTGACTGTGACTCTGGCCGTGGAATTTCCTCTGTTGACCTGAAGGCTGGTATGGTTTCTTGTTCGGCTGACTCGAACCGGCTCTATCAAGTTTTCTCTTCTCAACTCGGGAAGCAGTAGCAAAGAGAGTAGAATAGGTATCGAAGTCATGCGAAGCCAATTGGTCCTGAATCTTTGGCCTCAATCCAGTAGTAAATTTCCACATATTCGCTTTCGGAGTACTGACCATGTATTGAGAATAACGGGACAATCGGTCAAAACGAGCCTCGTACTGGGCCACCGTCATCTTACCCTAGTCAAGTGCATGAACTCCTCAATCCGCCTCTACTTGGAAACTATAGGTACATATTTCTCCTTGAATGCCTAGACGAAATTACCCCACAAGCGAGGTGTCTGATCAGTTTCCCACAGTGCCTCCACAGTGTGCCACTAATGCTTAGTATCCCCGTGCAAGAGAAACACAGCAAACTCCACCTTTTCTTCATCAGTATAATCAAGTGGCCTGAAAATCCTCTCGATCTCGGACAGCCAAGCCTCCGCTTTCTCATCATCAGCTTCCCCGTGGAATTTGGACGGGCAAAAGTCAAGGAACTCCCTCATTCTGCTATGTCTCCCATGGTTACCATCATTTCTGTTGTTGTTGTTGTTGTTGTTGTTGGCTTCACGTGCATCTTGACGCTTCATCACTCGTGACACGCGATCCATGGCATTTGCCATCATGTTAAACATAGCTATGCCGGGAATAGTTTGATAAGCATCTCCGGTCTCTTGGGGTTCACCGCTCCTATTAGTAGTGCGGGTACTAGGGCTAGCCATCTATAGGCACAAATTACGATGCACAATTTATTGAAATATGAAAAATAAAAATTCTATGCATAAGATATGCAACATAATATAGATACACAATTCTAGAAACAATTAAGACATGTTAATCACTTAAGCACATAGAACATAGAAGACACATTTGACATTATCACACAATAACATATAGACAAGTTATCCTAATTATCTTAGGGCTCTACCATGGTCCGAGAGTTAAACCCGGCTTAAGCAATCTAAGCTCTGATATCATTCTTAAGGTCTCACGACCCAACCCAGCCTATTAGGTTAGACTAGGGTGTGATCTAAACATTCAAGACATGTCTCGTACATAATCGTTCCTGAAAGATTAACGCTTAACGTTTTAGCCTAAACTCCACAATTTCTCTAGAAAACCCGCAGCATAACGGCTGTAATTAGGCTCTTTGGTTTGACCTAATTCTCTAAACGCCTCAAAATTTACAATCTCAACTTTATTTCCAACTAAGATCATCAATTGAAACGCCTACCAATTATCTTGAAGTCTCGTTTTATTAATAACCTAGCATGATGCTATGTCTCGTTGGTTTGTTAATCCTCGTTACGAAAGTACCTATTGATCTTAGCTTAATAGTGAGTTCCTGCTTAAGATTAGATAGGTTCATTTTACTTAATCCTTACCTGATACTTCATAATCCTATAATAGATACTAGCCAATGACAATAGCAAAACGACCATAGTAGTGTCTGTCTAGTTATTATCAGTACAACCCAAAATTAGACCCCAAATTATAACGAGGGTCTTTTACATCACAAACATTAAGCAACATGAAAAGAAATAGTCTAAAAGTAGCATAGTGTTCACAAATAGCCATAATTAGGTAAAGCACATAGGACAAGTAATCACTCCAAGGAATCATCGTTAGGCACGTCGTTCTCGGGTACCTGTTCTTGATCTTCTTCACCTAAGATGATAAAAGAGGGTAAGTCCTTATGAACTCAGCGAGGGGGAACGAGAAATAGGTTTTGAAACTCATTTTCCGGTTCAACTAATGAAAACACTTTTTGCAAGCATGAATATAACACAATTAAGTACATAACAATAATATGAAAGTAAAGGAACACAATTATCCATCTTTCCTCCCCGAGGTCCTCTAGGAACCAAGCGAGAGTACTTATACACATAGTGAAAAGGATACGGTGAGCTTTTGCTCTCAGTTCATTTCCAGTATCAGTTGTTGCGGCTGACTTCAAATCATCCCCTTATCACGCCAAATGGGTATACTCCGGATGTACCCCGAAATCCTATTACCCAACTCTCCGAGGAAGTCTAGCCCCCAAGCGAGAGAGGGAATTGAACAATGGTAGTCACGGTTGCTCCGGCAAGCCCAACGCCGCCCGGTGTGCGTGAACACTACCACGCCAGAATGAAAGGTTGCAACCTTATATGCAATGCACATTTATGACATTTAATATATCACATTAGGAGGACAACAAAGTAGGTTGCCTCCGGACAGTCATAAGATTGCACATTGACAAGTAAACAATCGAGGCACGATAAGACAAGTAATTTCACTTGAAAGACATATGAAGTTATATGAACATTAAACGGGCAGCCATGTAACACATGTAAATCAAGCCATATAACTCATTTCGAAGTCCATGTAATCAAAAAATAAGATTATTCAACATGCAACAACATCTACGTGGGTTCGGATGCAAGAAAGGCCTATTTGTCAACATGCAATGATCAAAATCACATTTAGGGCTATAATGGAAACTACGGGCAGCCAACTAAACATATAATTACACATAATATCCAAAGGATCAACACTTAGCATGTTTACCTAGTCACTAGGGTTTCCATTTCGTGCTTACCCGTGCGATTAAGTCCCAAGTCAACTCAAAATCAATCTCAAGCATGCATCGATTAATTCAATCATCCTCAAGTATTCAAAACAGTCCACACCACATCCCAATGCCACAATCCCAAGCATTTAATTCAACAAGAGAAGTTACAACAATTTTTCTAAGCACATCACTAAGTGATACCCTCGCTGCAATGGGCTGTTTTCTCACAATCATTAAGCCAGGCAAACAATCTCCAATTCCAGTGAATAAGATGTCAAATTAAAGCTTAAGAAGTGAACTAAATTCAGAAACAACCCTTGCATCATTTGGAGTTCGGGATCAATAGTTATAGCCAAAATAGTGGGACTGCACAAAACTGTCCAGATTTGCACACATTTCAATACTTGTCGTTTTTGAGGGCCTTAGGGTCAGATTTAGCCTTAGTCCATTTCTGACAAAAATGTCCATAACTGAAAAATCTAGCAGTACGCCAAATGTCAGGCATTTTGGATATCATTTACTAAGTGAAAACGGGTTCGTTCTATAAGGTCAGTGAATCTGCCAAAACCTGCTTCATTTTTCCAGACTTCCAGATTTGGACACATTTTAATGATTTGCCATTTTGAGGACATAGAGTCAAACATAGCTTTAGCCTATTTCTGGGAAAAATGTTCAGAACTGGCAAAAGTAGTCACCTACCAATTTTCACGCATTTTCAACATCATTTGCCTAGCCAAAATCACCTCGCACCAACAAGGCAGAAAGCTGTCACAAACCCGATTTCATCTATCATCACTTTCTAGCCCAAAATCTTGCCATGCATGGTTGTAAAAGCTTATGAACACACATATATCTCAAGTACAGAAGCAAAGACAAACATTTAAGAGCATGCATGTGGATTTTTGAAAGATTTTCAAGAAGGTTAGCCCTCACCTTAGCAAAACAACAAGAAGATGCACAAAATTTTGATGAAGCACAAGGTTGACTCCTTTCCTTGCTTAGCCGAGACACCACTCAAATTTTCTCTATTTTTTCTAGCTTAGTGGCCAAGTTCCTAGTAGGTGCATGTGGTTAGAACAAGAATAAAAGAAATGGAAGCTAGCAAACTCACCTTGGCTGAAATGGTTGTTCAAAGAGCTTACATGTGTGATTCTTGCAACTTAGCTTGCTTAGTCGAGCTTCTTAGCTTCTAGCTTGCCTTGATGAACCATGGAATGATGAAGATGAGCTATGGGGTGAAGAAACTCAGCCAAGGCCAAGAGAGAGAGAGAAGAATGAGAGAAATGAAAAAAAAAAATAAAAGCCTTGCAATTGATGATGCATGTGTCGGCCTTGGGCATGTAAAAAAAATCAGATTTGTGTCTTCAAGATGCATCATTTGAAGTGTTTAGCATGTGCAAGGAGCCTTGTGTCGAGAATTAAAGTTTTGAGGAGGGTTTGAGCTAATTTTTTATTGCTATGTGTCATAGAATGTTATAGAATGTTTGTGAATAAGATTTGAATTATGCAAAGCAAGCACAAGGGTCACAAAGTGGTCGGCCAAGGCATGTAGAAATTTGATTTTTTGTCATCTATTGGAGCATTATTTAATTGTGTGTTGAAAATGCAAAAGAATAAGGAATAAAGACTAAGGAATGTCTAGCTTTTTGTGAGATTTTGTCTTCTAGTGGGTTGAATTAGTAATTTAATATTAGTTAGTGGAATTTGTAGGATTAATTATTGATCTAGTGCTTCATGTAAGATGCTTTCTTGATTAGCGTGAGGATACACTTTCCTAGGTCTAGGGCACGCACTACGAGGTAGGGTATGAACTACGAGACGAATGCACGTTTCCTAAATAAATGCACGCAACCCTAAATGTATGCACGTAATTTGATGCAAGGCACACAAAATGAGACACAATTCTTAAACCTAGGTCAAGGCACCCAAATCTAGGTTAGGGCACACGAAACGCGGTATGGCACTGAAATCGAGCTCGGGCCTCACATCCTCCCATCCTTAAAACAATTTCATCCCAAAATTCAACATTACCTTTGAAATAAAGCTGGATATTGTTGCTCCATTTGGTCTCGCCTTTCCCACGTTGCTTCTTCGACTCCATGATGATCCCACAGCACTTTCACCATCAGTATAGATTTGTTGCGCAACTCCCGATCTTGCCAGTCTAGGATCCAAATAGGCTTCTCCTCATAAGACAAGTTCTCCCGAAGCTGCAACGGCTCTGGCTCCAAGATGTGCGATGGATCAAGGTGATACTTCCGCAGCATAGAAACATGAAAGACGTCGTGAATATTGGAGAGGTTTTGGGGTAGTGCCAGGCGATACGCCAGTTTGACAACCTTCTCAATTAACTCAAATGGTCCTACAAATCTCGCGCTCAACTTTCCACCCTTTCCGTGTTTAATCAGTCCCCTCCGAGGTGATATCTTCAGGAACACCTTGTCGCCAACCTCAAACTCTAGGCTCCGCCTCCGTCGGTCTGCATAACTTTTCTACCTGCTTTGGGCGGTAAGCATCCGTTTTCGGATGAGGTGGATATTATCAACAGTCTTCATAAGTTCAGGTAAAAGGGTCGGGTCAAAAGTCTTCATCTCACCTACTTCATCCCAGTAAACTGGGGATCGACACTTATGTCCATACAACGCCTCAAATGGGGCCATCCCGATAGTGGCTTGATAACTGTTATTATAAGCGAACTCCGCTAGAGACAGATATTTCTCCCAACCTTTCCCGAAGTCTAAAACACACGCCCTCAGCATATCTTCCAGAATCTAAATAGTTCTCTCCGATTGTCCATCAGTCTGAGGGTGATAAGCCGTGCTGAAACTCAGCTTCGTTCCCAAAGCTTCTTGCAATCTCTTCCAAAATTGGGAAGGAAAACGAGGATCCCTATCCAATACAATACTCACAGGAATCCCGTGCAATCTTACAATCTCCGCCACATACATATCTCCCAACCTCTCAGGACTATCCTCCTTGTTCATCGGTAAGAAGTGCGCTGACTTGGTCAATCTATCCACTATGACCCAAACGGCGTCATGACCCTTTTGTGACCTGGGCAGGTCCATAACAAAGTCCATAGTTATATGTTCCCATTTCTATTGAGGGATTTCTAATGGCTGAAGTAAACCTACTGGTCGTTGATGCTCTGCTTTGACTCTCTGGCAAGTCAAACACCGTCCCACAAACTCCGCAATCTCTCTCTTCATGTTATTCCACCAATAGTATTGCTTCAAATCCCGGTACATCTTTGTTCCACTGGGGTGAATAGTGTATCTTGAATTATGGGTTTCTTCAAGAATCTTCTTTTTCAGCTCTGGTTCATTAGGAACACAAATCCGATTCCTAAATCTCCAAATACCATCATCTTGAAACTTGAAATCTGCGTTGCTTTCTTTAATCTTCTGAAACTGTTGGCCCTTTTGTTGAGCCTCTCGTAACTCAGACAACAAGGTCGATTGAACTTGTGTAGTGGCAAAAAGTAACCCTTTTTGAGTTAATTGTGGTTTCCACAAAAATGCTTCCTCCACCAACTCCTGTACCTTGACTTCCAGTTTTGCCATGCTCGCTTTCCTATTTAAGGCGTCTGCAACTACATTTGCTTTATCAGACACATAATTGATTGTGCAGTTATAATCATCCAAAAGCTCCATCTACCGCCTTTGCCTCATATTCAGCTCTTTTTGTGAGAACAAATATTTCAAGCTCTTGTGATCAGTAAACACCTCAAACTTTTTACCCTACAGATAGTGCCTCCATTTCTTGAGCTCAAACACAATAGCCGCTAATTCCAAATCATGCGTCAGGTAGTTCAATTCATATGGCTTCGGTTTCCTAGAGGCATACGCAATCACCCTACCATTTTTCATCAACACACAACCTAATCCTTCCGTCAAAGCATCGCTATAGATTACAAAACCTTGACTCCCTTCAGGCAATGCAAGAACAAGTGCGGTAGTCAATCTTCTCTTCAACTCTTGGAAGATGTTCTCACACTTATCATCCCACACGAACTTTGTTTTCTTTTGAGTGAGCTTTGTAAGCGGTCCTACAATCTTATAGAAATCCTTCACGAATCTCCGATAATAGCCAGCTAGACCAAGAAAACTCCGAACCTCCGTAACATTTTTCGGCTTCTTCCAAGACATCACTGCTTCTATCTTGGCTGGATCCACCGCTATTCCCTTTTGGGATATGATATGCCCCAAAAATGCAATCTGCTGCAACCAAAATTCACACTTGCTAAACTTTGCATACAATTGATGCTCTCGAAGTTTTTGCAGTACCAACCGCATATATTGTTCATGCTCCGCCTCAGATTTTGAGTATACCAAAATTTCATGAATGAAGATCACCACAAATTGGTCCAAGTAGGGTTAAAACACCCTGTGCATCAAGTCCATAAAAGCTGCAGGGGCATTAGTTAGTCCAAAAGGCATCACCACATATTCATAATGCCATATCTTGTCCTGAAAGCCGTTTTAGGCACATCCTCCTTTTTGATCCACAACTGATAGTACCATTGCCTCAAGTCGAATTTCGAATACACTTTGGCTCCTTGAAGTTGATCAAACAACTCGTCGGTCAGTGGAAGTGGGTATTTATTCTTGACAGTCACTTGGTTCAATCATCGGTAATCGATGCATAGCCTCAACGTTCCATCTTTCTTCTTTACAAATAGAACTGGTGCACCCCATGGAGAAGAACTTGGTTGAACAAACCCTTTCTTCAACAATCCTTGCAATTGGTCCTTCAATTCTTGTAGCTCGGCCGGTACCATACGATAGGGAGCTTTAGATATCGGCTGGGTGCCAGGTAGTAACTCTATAATGAACTCGATCTCCTAATTTGGGGGTAAACCAGGCAATTCTTCTGGAAACACATCCGCATAATCTTTGATCATAGGCATCTCTTCCAACTTAGCTTTATCCGATGGCTTGTTGATGAGGTAAGCTAAGTATCCACTATACCCTTTTCTCAAGGACTTCACTACTTTCGTAGATGAAATGATGGAACTCCCGATGAAATCTCTTCGACCCATTACCTCCAATATTGGTTGACCAGGTACTCGGAATGTTACAATCTTCGTCCGGTAATCTAGTTGGACATGATGCTTTGCCAACCAGTCCATCCCTAAGATGACTTCATAGTCTCGAAAAGGTAATACAATAAGATTGGCAGAGAATTCCCTATCCTTAATATGGATTTTACATTCTTTACAAGCTGATCTAGTAACAAGTTTAGAACCCATCGAAGTACCAACTTCTACTTCGTAAGGCAAACATACAACTCGTAGTTTCACACGTTGCACACGTAAGGGAGTAATAAATGAATGAGTGGCACGCGGATCAATTAGCGCCCTAACAGGTTGATTCAGTATGAAGAATGTACCTTCAACAATAGCGGTCTCCTCTGGAAGCTCCTCGCACTCAATAGCATAGGCTCGAGCCTGAACTCTAGGAACTAGAGTCTTGCCTCTACCAGCTGGTTTGCCCTGATTCTGTCCTACTTGCCATTTAGGGCAATCCTTGATCTGATGCTGATCACTACCACATCGCACACATCGTCCTGACTTCTTCCAGCACTAGGGCTTGGTATGCCCTTTCTTGTCACAGTAAGAACAGTTGACAGACTAAGTAGCAGGTGATCTACCTGTGGATCCGCGGGTGGAAGAGGCTAATGTCGCTTTTGTCGGGCCATGGTTATTCACTGGTCTGTTCTGGCTCTAGCCCTGACTGTGACTCTGGCCCTGGCATTTCCTCTGTTGACCTGAAGGTTGGTATGGTTTCTTGTTCGGCTGACTCGAACCGGCTCTATCAAATTTTCTCTTCTCAACTCAGGAAACAGTAGCAAAGAGAGCAGCATAGGTATCGAAGTCATGCGAAGCCAATTGTTCCTGAATCTCTGGCCTCAATCTAGTAGTAAATTTTCACATCTTCGCCTCCGGAGTATTCACCATGTATTGAGAATAACGGGACAATCGGTCAAAACGAGCCTCGTACTGGGCCACCGTCATGTTACCCTGGGTCAAGTGCATGAACTCCTCAATCCGCCTATGCCTGGAAACTGCAGGTATATATTTCTCCTTGAATGCCTTGACGAAATTACCCCACAAGCGAGGTGTCTGATCAGTTTCCCACAGTGCCTCGACAGTGTGCCACCAATGCTCAGCATCCCCGTGCAACAGAAACAAAGCAAACTCCACCTTTTGTTCATCAGTATAATCAAGTGGCCTAAAAATCCTCTCAATCTCGAACAACCGAGCCTCCGCTTTCTCATCATCAACTTCCCCGTGGAATTTGGATGGGCGAAAGTCAAGGAACTCCCTCATTCTGCTATGTCTCCCATGGTTACCATCATTCCTGTTGTTGTTGTTGTTGGCTTCACGTGCATCTTGACGTTCCATAACTCGTGACACGCGATCCAAGGCATTTGCCATCATGTTAAACATAGTTATGCCGGGATTAGTTTGATAAGCATCTCCGGTCTCTTGGGGTTCACCGCTCATATTAGTAGTGCGAGTACTAGGGCCAACCATCTATAGGCATAGATTATGATGCACAATTTATTGAAATATGACAAATAAGAATTCAATGCATAAGATATGCAACATAATATAGATACACAATTCTAGAAACAATTAAGACATGTTAATCACTTAAGCACATAGAACACAGAAGGCACATTTGACATTATCACACAATAACATATAGGCAAGTTATCCTAATTATCTTAGGGCTCTACCCATGGTCCTAGAGTTAAACCCGACTTAAGCAATCTAAGCTCTGATACCATTCTTAAGGTGTCACGACCCAACCCGGCCTATTAGGTTAGACTAGGGTGTGATCTAAACATTCAAGTCATGTCTCGTACATAATCGTTCCTGAAAGTTTAACACTTAACGTTTTAGCCTAAACTCCACAATTTCTCTGGAAAACCTGCAGTATAATGGTTGTAATTAGGCTCTTTGGTTTGACCTGATTCTCTAAACGCCTCAAAATTTACAATCTCAACTTTATTTCCAACTAAGATCATCAATTGAAACGCCTACCAATTATCTTGAAGTCTCGTTTTATTAATAACCTAGCATGATGCTATGTCTCGTTGGTTTGTTAATCCTCGTTACGAAAGTACATGTTGATATTAGCTTAATAGTGAGTACCTGCTTAAGATTGTATAGGTTCACTTTACTTAATCCTTACCTGATACTTCATAATCCTATAATAGATACTAGCCAATGACAATAGCAAAACGACCATAGTAGTGTCTGTCTAGTTATTATCATTACAAACCAAAATTAGACCCCAAATTACAATGGGGGTCTGTTACATCAAAAACATTAAGCAACATGAAAATAAATAGTCTTCAAGTAGCATAGTGTTCACAAATAGCCATAATCACGCAAGGCACATAGGATAGGTAATCACTCCAAGGAATCATCGTTAGGCACCTCAGCCTCAGGTACCTGTTCTTGATCTTCTTCACCTGAGATGATAAAAAAGGGTGAGTCCTTATGAACTATGTGAGGGGGAACGAGATATAGGTTTTGAAACTCATTTTTCGGTTCAACTAATGAAAACACTTTTTGCAAGCATGAATATAACACCATTAAGTACATAACAATAATAAAAAAGTAAAGGAACACACTTACCCATCTTTCCTCCCCGAGGTCCTCTAGGAACCAAGCGAGAGTACTTATACACATAGTGAAAAGGATACGGTGAGCTTTTGCTCTCAGTTCATTTCCAGTATCAGTTGTTGCGGCTGACTTCAAATCATCCCCTTATCATGCCAAATGGGTGTACTCCGGATGTACCCCGAAATCCTACGACCCAACTCTCCGAAGAAGTCTAGCCCTCAAGCGAGAGAGAAAATTGGACAATGGTAGTCACGGTTGCACCGGCAAGCCCGACGCCGCCCGGTGTGCGTGAACGCTACCACGCCAGAATGAAAGGTTGCAACCTTATATACAATGCACATTTATGACATTTAATATATCACATTAGGAGGACAACAAAGTAGGTTGCCTCCGAACAGTCATAAGATTGTGCATTGACAAGTAAACAAGTGAGGCACGATAAGACAAGTAATTTCACTTGAAAGGCATATGGAGTTATATAAACATTAAACAGGAAACCATGTAACGCATGTAAATCAAGCCATATAACTCATTTTGAAGTCCACGTAATCAAACAATAAGATTATTAAATATGCAACAACATCTACGTGGGTTCGGATGCAAAAAAGGCCAATTTGTCAACATGCAATGATCAAAATCACATTTAGGGTTATAAGGGAAACTACGGGCAGCCTACTAAACATATAATTACACACAATATCCAAAGGATCAACACTTAGTAAGTTTACCTAGTCACTAGGGTTTCCATTTCGTGCTTACCCGTGCGATTAAGCCCCAAGTCAACTCAAAATCAATCTCAAGCATGCATCGATTAGTTCAATCATCCTCAAGTATTCCAAAAAGTCCACACCACATCCCAATGCCACAATCCCAAGCATTTAATTCAACAAACGAAGTTACAACAAATTTTCTAAGCACATCACTAAGTGATACCCTCGCTGCAATGGGCTGTTTTCTCACAAGCATTAAGCCAGGAAAACAATCTCCAATTCCAGTGAATAAGATGTCAAATTAAAGCTTAAGAAGTTAACTAAATTCAGAAACAACCCTTGCATCATTTGGAGTTCGGGATCAATAGTTATAGCCAAAACAGTGGGACTGCACAAAACTGTCCAGATTTGCACACATTTCAATACTTGTCATTTTTAGGGCCTTAGGGTCAGATTTAGACTTAGTCCATTTCTGGCAAAATGTCCAGAACTGAAAAATATAGCAGCACAACAAATTTCATGCATTTTGGATATCATTTACTAAGTTAAAATTGGTTCGTTCTACAAGGTCAGTGAATCTGCCAAAACCTGCTTCATTTTTCCACACTTCCAGATTTGGACACATTTTAATGATTTGCCATTTTGAGGACCTTAGAGTAAAAAATAGCTTTAGCCTATTTCTAGGAAAAATGTTCAGAACTGGCAAACTTAGTCACCTACCAATTTTCACTCATTTTAAACATTATTTTCCTAGCCAAAATCACCTCGCACCAACAAGACAGAAAGCTGTCACAAACCCGATTTCATCTATCATCACTTTCTAGCCCAAAATCTTGCCATGCATGGTTGTAAAACTTATTAACACACATATATCTCAAGTACAGAAGAAAAGACAAACATTGAAGAGCATGCATGTTGATTTTTGAAAGATTTTCAAGAAGTTTTAGCCCTCACCTTAGCAAAACAACAAGAAGATGCACAAAACTTTGATGAAGCACAAGGTTGACTCCTTTCTTTGCTTAGCCGAGACACCACTCGAATTTTCTCTATTTTTCCTAGCTTAGTGACCAAGTTCTTAGTAGGTGCATGTGGTTAGAACAAGAACAAAACAAATGAAAGCTAGCAAACTCACCTAGGCCCAAATGGGTGTTCAAAGAGCTTGCATGTGTGATTCTTGCAACTTAGCTTGCTTAGTCGAGCTTCTTAGCTTCTAGCTTGCCTTGATGAACCATGGAATGATGAAGATGAGCTATGGAGTGAAGAAACTCAGCCAAGGCCGAGAGAGAAAGAAAAGAATGAGAGGGAGAGAGAGAAGAATGAGAGGAAAATGAGAGAAATGAAAAAGAAATAAAAGCCTTGCAATTGATGATGCATGTGTCGGCCTTGGGCATGTAAAAAAAATAAAATTTGTGTCCTCAAGATGCATCATTTGAAGTGTTTAGCATGGGCAAGGAGCCTTGTGTCGAGAATTAGAGTTTTGAGGAGGGTTTGAGCTAATTTTTTATTGTTTTGTGTCATAGAATGTTTGGGAATAAGATTTGAATTATGCAAAGCAAGCACAAGGCTCACAAAGTGGTCGGCCAAGGCATGTAGAAATCTGATTTTTTGTCATCTATTGGAGTATGATTTAATTGTGTGTTGAAAGTGCAAAAGAATAAGGAATAAAGAATAAGGAATGTCTAGTTTTTTGTAAGATTTTGTCTTCTAGTGGGTTGAATTAGTAATTTAATATTAGTTAGTGGAATTTGTAGGATTAATTATTGATCTAGTGCTTCGTGTAAGATGCTTTCTTGATTAGCGTGAGAGCACGCTTTCTTAGATCTAGGGAATGCACTACGAGGTAGGACACGAACTACGAATGCACATTTCTCAAGTAAATGAACGCAACCCTAAATGAATGCGCATAATTCAATGCATGGCACACAAAATGAGACACAATTTTTAAACCTAGGTCAAGGCATGTAAATCTAGGTTAGGGCACATGAAATGATATATCGCACGCAAATCGAGGTCAGGCTTCACACCATGCAGCCCGATGGTACGCGCATGGGGCGCCTGTGCCGCACGATGGTACGCGCGGGGCGCTCAAGGGGCACTGTTGGGGCACTGTTGGGGTACGGTTAGGGGATGGTAGAGGTACACTTGGGGGACTATGGGGGATGTTGGGGGACGACTTTGGCACTAGTAGGGGACGTTGGGCACGACGGGCAATGTTAAGCATTCGGGGGAATTTCGCATGCGAAATGTATTATGACACGAATGTAGATATTGATATTCTTGTACAAGTGGTTTTCGAATCTACGAAGTTGTCTTAACCTTTGCCTTGTCCGACAAACAGTTCGTCACATTTGTAAGGTGAAATAGATTAATCGGTTTTCCAATCCATCCAAAACAAATTGTAACGCCAAATATCATGTAAACTAATTAATTTATGAATTAATATAAATTTTCCTGAATTTTCTAGTATTTTTTGTGATTTTTTCCTATTTTTTGTAATTTTTAAATATTAAAAATTAATTTTTTGAATTTTTTTTTGAATATCATTTAACAAATTAATGTATGAAATAATATATTTTTTCTGAATTTTCTTCTATTTTTCTGATTTTTTCCTATTTTTCGCAATTATTAAATATTAAAAAATATTTTTTGAGAAATTTTTTTTGAAGCATTTGGATATCATATGATATCAATAAGGAGCAAGTTGGGTACGAATATCATGCCATATGGGGCCTTTTATAGTGTAAAACACCCATTATGAATCTCTGGCAAAATGTACGCTATTGTTGTCACTTGATTTTTTGCATCTAAATGTATTATAGGGGGGTATGTGGTGTCAAGCCTCCTGGTTGAGGGCCATACGGGGGGACGTTGTGGGAACTTCGTGGCACATTGTGGGCTATATCGTGGGCTATATTGTGGGTAGGAATGCCTATCGAGTGAATCACGCCGAGGTATTGCATTGCATACCCGTGCGTTAGGGCCGTGCCACCCCCGCCCCGTGTCCCCCGGCATGTCTCTCGGCTCGGCACCAAGATGGCTAATGAGGAACGTGGTGGCTTCTCTAGCTACTCATTATCCATCTTGGTACCGCAACACCGTCGACGTCATTGGGATGGCTAATGAGGGGGCGAGTGGTTGCCCAAGCACAAAACTAGCCATCCCCGTGCCGCCGGCTAGGTACACGTTGGGGGACATTCCCGTCCCCCAATGTGTCGTTGGGCCTGCGCGATGTGCGAATCGCCTAGCACACGAAGCCATGGCCGTTACTGAGTGGATGTGCGTGGCCATGGTCTAGTGTTGTGGCGATCCAAGCATCGCGTGGGCTTGGGTGGCTCTTGGGTGACGGTGGGGGCAAGCGTGATACGCGAATCGCCTAGCACACTTGGCGTTGGCTTTCGTGAAGAAACGACGGGAGCGTTGCAATGAGACGATTGCTAATTTTTCAATGTCGTGGCGATCCAAGCACCACGCGGCCTTGAAGCCGTCCCCCGGTGGGTTCTGACGTGCCTGTGTGATGCGCGAATCGCCTAGCACACGACGCCATGGTCCTCGTTGAGTTGTAATGCGACGGACGTGGTCTAGTGTCGTGGCGATCCAAGCATCGCGTGGGCAGGAAGGTAGTTTGCTTGTCCCGTTCCGTGCATACAGGGGGACGGTGGGGGGCATGCGTGATGCGCGAATCGCCTAGCACTTGTGGCATTGGCTTTCGTTAAGCAACGATGCGAGCGTTGCCATGAGACGATTGCTGATGCTTCAATGTCGTGGTGATCCAAGCACCATGCGGCCTTGAAGCTATCCCCCGGTTCGTTCCGACAGGCTTGTGCGATGCGCGAATCGCCTAGCACACGACACCATGGTCCTCGCTAAGTCGTAATGCGACGGACGTGGTTCAGTGTCGTGGTGATTCAAGGACATCATGGGCAAGAATGTTGTTTGCTTGTCCCGTTCTGTGCATGCAAGGGGACGGTGGGGGGCATGCGTGATGCACGAATCGCCTAGCACATGTGGCATTGGCTTTCGTTAAGCAACGACGCGAGCGTTGCGATGAGACGATTGCTGATGCTTCAATGTCGTGGCGATCCAAGCACCGTGCAACCTTGAAGCCGACCCCCGGTTGGTTTCGACGGGCCTGTACAATGCGCGAATCACCTAGCATATGACGCCATGGTTCTCGCTGAGTTGTAATACGACAGAC
>CM075770.1:24390000-24425000 GCA_037974665.1 Ehretia macrophylla
GCAACAACATCTACGTGGGTTCGGATGCAAGAAAAGCCTATTTGTCAACATGCAATGATCAAAACCACATTTAAAGTTATAAGACATTTACGGGCAGCCCACTAAGAATATAATTTCCACACAATATCCAAATGATCAATACTTAGCAAAACTACCTAGTCATTAGGGTTTCTATTTCGTGCATGTTCGTGGAATTTGAGCCTCAACCCAACTCAAAGTCAATCTCAACCATGCATCACTTAATTCAACATCCTCAAACATTCAAAACAGTCCACACAACATCCCTAAGCTACAATCCCAAGCATTTAATTCAACAAGAGGAGTCACAACAATTTTCTAAGCACAACATTAAGTGAAACCCTTACTGCAATAGGCTGTTTTCTCACAATAAATCGGATAAGAAAACAATCTCCAAATTCAGTGAATAAGATTTAAAATTAAAGCTTAATAATTTAACTAAAATCATAAACAAACCTTGCATCAATTGGAGTTCGGGATCATTAGATATAGCCGAAACAGTGGAATAGCACAAAATTGTCCAGATTTGCACACTTTTCAGTAATTGACGTTTTTGAGGTCCTTAGGGTCAGATTTAGCCTTGGTCCATTTCTGATAAAATTGTCCAGAACTGAAAAATATAGTAGCAAACCAAATTTCATGCATTTTGGACATCATTTACTAAGTCAAATATGGTTCGTTCCACAAGGTCAGTGCATCTGCCAAAACCTGCTTCACTTTTCCAGATTTCCAGATTTGGTCACATTTTAAAGATTTTTCATTTTGAGGACCTTAGAGTCAAAATTAGCTTCGGCCTATTTCTGGAAAAAATGTTCAAAACTCCAAAATAGTCACCTACCAATTTGCATGCATTTTCAACGTCATTTTCCTAGCTAAACTTACCTCGAAACAGACTGGTCAGAGAGCTGTCAACAATTTCGACTTCACCTAGCATCATTTTCAAGCCAAGATCTTGCCATGCATGGTTGTTTAAGCTCATGAACGACCATATAACTCAAGTACAGAAGCAAATACATACATTTATGAGCATGCATGTGAATGTTTGAAGAGTTTTCAAAAGGTTTTAGCCCTCACCTTAGCAATCAACCAAAAGATGCTCAAAAACCTTGTTGAAGCTCAAATCATCTCTTTTCCTTTGCCTAGCCGAAATCCCAACTAGCTTTTCTCTATTTTTCCTAGCTTAGTGATCAATCTCTTAGCACATGCATGAGATTAGACCATGAAGAAAAGAAATGGATGCCAAGAAGCTTACCTAGGCCGAATAGAGTCTTCAATGCACATGCATGTGTGATTTTCACTTCCTAGCTAGCTCGGTTGAGGTTCTTTGCTTGTGGCTTGCTTGGTTTAGCTATCGGGTGAAGAAGAGAAGCTATGGAGGTAGATAACTCAGCCAAGGCCGAGAATGAGAGAGGAAATTTGAGAGAGAAGTGAGAGAAGTTGAAGGAAATGAGAGAATATGACAAAAGTGATGGCTTTGCAATTTCTTTGAGGAGCATGTCGGCATTGGGCAGTCCAATTTCAGCATTTTGTGTCTTCAATGTGCAATTTGAAATTCCTAGGATGGGCAAGAGTGATGTGGCCGAAAATGGTGTGCAAATGGTAGGGTTTTTGAGCAATTTTTTAAGCATTTGTGTCATAGTTTGTCTAAGCATGCATAGTTAATTGTATAATTGTTCAAACCTTGTGCAAACACCATGGTATGGTCGGCCAAGCTAGCTCCCAATCTGAATTTTTTGTCAACTTTTGATCATTATTTAATTGTGTCTTGAAAGTCCAAAAAGAATAAGGAATAAAGATTGAAGAATGTTTAGTGTTTGTTGATTTTTTGTCTTCTAGTGAGTTGAATTATGATTATTATGTTGATAGTAGATTTTGTAGGATTATTTAGTAGTCTAGTGCTTTGTGTAAGATTCTTTCTTGATTAGCGTGAGGACACGCTTTTCTAGGTCTAGGGCACGCACTACAAGGTAGGATACGAACTACGAGATGAATGCACGTTTTTCAAGTAAATACACGCTACCCTAAATGAATGCACGTAATTCAATGCAATGCACGCAAATCGAGATATGACTCTTAAACCTAGGTTAGGACACGCAATTCAATGTCAGGGCACACAAAATGAGATAACACACATACATCGAGGTCAAGGCACATATGACGAGTTATGTACGAAAACCAAGACAGGACAGTTAATCTAAGGTCGGTCATACAGTTCTGGGTCTAAGGCACGCAAATCAAAGTAAGGCACGTTATTTGGGGTCGGGCCTCACACGAGCTAATCCAGCGGCGAGAGCGGGTCGCCATGTGCCGGTCGGGGGACGGACTGGGAACGACTCCCTCAGGGGCCTTCCCTGGGCGACGAACAGCCAGCTCATAACTGGTACGGACAAGGGGAATCTGACTGTTTAATTAAAACAAAGCATTGCGATGGTCCTTGCGGATGTTCAAGCAATGTGATTTCTGCCCAGTGCTCTGAATGTCAAAGTGAAGAAATTCAACCAAGCGCAGGTAAACGGCGGGAGTAACTATGACTCTCTTAAGGAAGCCAAATGCCTTGTCATCTAATTAGTGACGAACATGAATGGATTAACGAGATTCCCACTGTCCTTGTCTACTATCCAGCGAAACCCCAACCAAGGGAACGAGCTTGGCAGAATTAGCGGGGAAAGAAGACCCTGTTGAGCTTGACTCCAGCTCGACTTTGGGAAATGACTTGAGAGGTGTAGGATAAGTAGGAGCCGAAAGGCGAAAGTGAAATACCACTACTTTTAACGTTATTTTACTTATTCCGTGAATCGGAGGCGGGGCACTGCCCTTCTTTTTGGACCCAAGGGCCGCTCTGCGGGCTGATCCGGGCGGAAGACATTGTCAGGTGGCGAGTTTGGCTGGGGCGGCACATCTGTTAAAAGATAACGCAGGTGTCCTAAGATGAGCTCAACGAGAAAAGAAATCTCGTATGGAACAGAAGGGTAAAAGCTCGTTTGATTCTGATTTCCAATAAGAATACGAACCGTGAAAGTGTGGCCTAACGATCCTTTAGACCTTCGGAATTTGAAACTAAAGGTGTCAAAAAAGTTACCATAGGGATAAGTGGCTTGTGGCAGCCACGCATTCATAACGACATTGCTTTTTGATCATTCGATGTCGGCTCTTCCTATCATTGTGAAGCAGAATTCACCAAGTGTTGGATTGTTCACCCACCAATAGGGAACGTGAGCTGGGTTTAGACCGTCGTGAGACAGGTTAGTTTTACCCTACTAATGACAGTGTCGTAATAGTAATTTAACCTAGTACGAGAGGAACCGTTGATTCACACAATTGGTCGTCGCTCTTGGTTGAAAAGCCAGTGGTGCGAAGCTACCGTGCACTGGATTATGACTGAACACCTCTAAGTCAGAATCTGGCCTAGAAGCAACGTGTTCGCCCGTCGCTCGTTCACCGACCCGCATTAGGGGCCTCTGGTCCCCAAGGGCACGTGTCATTGGCCAAGCCGTTGCGATAGAAGCATCGCACCGGCCGCCTTAAAGTACAATTTCCATCGAGCGGCAGGCAGAATCCTTTGCAAATGACCTAAATATGCGACATGGTATTGTAAGTGGCAGAGTGGCCTTGCTGCCACGATCCACTGAGATTCAGCCCTTTGTCGCTCCGATTCGTCCCTCCCCCCTCCTCGCCTATCTCCGCCCCATCCGCAATCCAATCCTGTCCCATCCCGTCAACCAACACTATTTCCCCCAAACGGGCCAAGAGGTTCGACGCCCTATGCCGCTCCCCAAGTGTGTCTCCAAGTGTCGACGCGCGAATGCCCAAGTGTTGCCAAGTGATCTGTGCCCAAGTCCGAATAACATTAGCCCAAGTTAGTTTGCCATGCCACGCTCGCTGCGTGCATAAGTGCCACCGCAAGTGTCGTGGGGTTTCGAGGCAACGATGATGCCCAATTATGCCCAAGAAGTGCTATGCCCAAGGATGCCCACCCAAGTGCTAAGTGCTATGCCCAAGGATGCCCACCCAAGTGCTAAGTGCTATGCCCAAGGATGCCCAAGTGCTAAACCCAAGTGCTATGTGCTATGTGCTATGTGCTATGTGCTATACCCAAGTGCTATGCCCAATGATGCCCAAGTGCTATGTGCACCCAACCGCTATGCCCAAGTGCTATGTGCACCCAACCACTATGCCCAAGTGCTATGCCCAAGTGCTATGCCTAATGATGCCCAAGTGCTACGTGTGAACGGACCCACTGCTGGTCGACCCCGCTCATCCCCTTGAGTGCCCAAGTGTTAGACAGCCTATGCTTGCTTGGTAAGAGATGACAAAAAATTTAAATCTGACCTTGTGTGATGCTGGCCTGCATAGGTGCCTAACGTTCTTCCCTTAGCATTAACGGTGACTGAGGTTATGTTGCCCCTATCTTCGGCACGGCTGGGCACGTTGGTGAACGGTTGCGGCACGACTGCCCACGGTGTTGTATGACGGCGCACGATTGGGCCTCGGATAGGGCACATACTTGGGGCACGTACTTGGGGCACGCACTTGGGGCACGGCTTGGTAAGCAGTTGGGGGGTAGTGGGGTCGCGCATGGGGCACGATGGGGCAAGAAGTTGGCACGCGCATGGTGCGCCCATGCTGCACGATGGGGTGCACATGTGGCTAGCATACCGCACGAAGGTGGGCGCATGGGGCGCCCATGCCGCACGAAGGTGCGCGCATGAGGTGCCCATGCTGTACGATGGTACGCGCATGGGGCGCATGCGGCACGACAGTGCACAAATGCGGCCCACATACCGCACGAAGGTGCGCACATGGGGCACCCATGCCGCATGATGGTGTGCGCATGGGGCGCCCATGCTGCCAGATGGTGCGCGCATGCCGCAAGAAGGTGCGCCCATGCCGCACGAAGATGCGCTCATGAGGCGCCCATGCCTTACGATGGTGCGAGCATACAGCACGAAGGTGCGTGCATGGGCCACCTATGCGCGTACCTTCGTGTGCGTATGCCGCATGATGGTGCACACATGTGGCCCGCATACCGTACGAAGGTGCACGTATAGGGCGCCCATGTGTCATGCCCCAACCCGGCCTATTAGGTAAGACTAGGGTATGATCTAAACATTCAAGTTATGTCTCGTACATAATCATTCCTGAAAGTTTAACACTTAACATTTTAGCCTAAACTCCACAATTTCTCTGGAAAACCTATAGCATAACAATTGTAATTAGGCTCTTTGGTTTGACCTAATTCTCGAAACGCCTCAAAATTTACAATCTCAACTTCATTTCCAACTAAGATCATCAATTGAAATGCCTGCCAATTATCATGAAGTCTCGTTTTATTAATAACCTAGCATGATGCTATGTCTCGTTGGTTTGTTAATCCTCGTTACGAAAGCACCTGTTGATCTTAGCTTAATAGTGAGTACCTGCTTAAGATTGGATAGGTTCATTTTACTTAATCCTTACCTGATACTTCATAATCCTATAATAGATACTAGCCAATGACAATAGCAAAACGACCACAGTAGTGTCTGTCTAGTTATTATCAGTACAATCAAAAATTAGACCCCAAATTACAACGGGGGCCTTTTACATCACAAACATTAAGCAACATGAAAAGAAATAGTCTTCAAGTAGCATAGTGTTCACAAATAGCCATAATCACGCAAAGCACATAGGACAGGTAATCACTCCAAGGAATCATCGTTAAACACGTCGTCCTCAGGTACCTGTTCTTGATCTTCTTCACCTAAGATGATAAAAGAGGGTGAGTCCTTATGAACTCAGCGAGGGGGAACGAGAAATAGGTTTTAAAACTCATTTTCTGGTTCAACTTATGAAAACACTTTTTGCAAGCATGAATATAACACAATTAAGTACATAACAATAATATGAAAGTAAAGGAACACAATTACCCATCTTTCATTCCCGAGGTCCTCTAGAAACCAAGCGAGAGTACTTATACACATAGTGAAAATGATACGGTGAGCTTTTGCTCTCAGTTCATTTCCAGTATCAGTTGTTGCGGCTGACTTCAAATCATCCCATTATCACTCCAAATGGGTGTACTCTGGATGTACCCCAAAATCCTACGACCCAACTCTCCGAGGAAGTCTAGCCCCCAGAGGGAATTGGACAATGGTAGTCAGAGTTGCACCAACAAGCCCAACGCCGGCCGGTGTGTGTGAACGCTACCACGCCAGAATGAAAGGTTGCAACCTTATATGCAATGCACATTTATGACATTTAATATATCACATTAGGAGGACAACAAAGTAGGTTGCCTCCGGACAGTCATAAGATTGTACATAGATAAGTAAACAAGCGGGGCACGATAAGATAAGTAATTTCACTTGAAAGGCATATGGAGTTATATAAACATTAAACGAGCATCCATGTAACACACATAAATCAAGTCATATAACTCATTTCAAGGTCTACGTAATCAAATAATAAGATTATTCAACATGTAACAACATCTATGTGGGTTCATTTGCAAGAAAGGCCTATTTGTCAACATGCAATGATCAAATTCACATTTAGGGCTATACGGGCACCTACGGGCAGCCTACTAAACATATAATTACACACAATATCCAAAGGATCAACACTTAGCAAGTTTACCTAGTCACTAGGGTTTCCATTTCGTGCTTACCCGTGCGATTAAGCCCCAAGTCAACTCAAAATCAATCTCAAGCATGCATCGATTAGTTCAATCATCCTCAAGTATTCAAAACAGTCCACACCACATCCCAATGCCATAATCCCAAGCATTTAATTCAACAAGAGAAGTTACAACAATTTTTCTAAGCACATCACTAAGTAAAACCCTCGCTGCAATTGGCTGTTTTCTCACAATCATTAAGCCAGGCAAACAATCTCCAATTCCAGTGAATAAGATGTCAAATTAAATCTTAAGAAGTGAAATAAATTCAGAAACAACCGTTGCATCATTTGGAGTTCGGGATCAATAGTTATAGCCAAAACAGTGGGACTACACAAAACTGTCCAGATTTGCACACATTTCAATACTTGTCGTTTTTTAGGGCCTTAGGGATAGATTTAGCCTTAGTCCATTTCTGACAAAATGTCTAGAACTGAAAGCTGTCAAAATCACCTCGCACCAACAAGACATAAAGCTGTCACAAACCCAATTTCATCTATCATCACTTTCTAGCCCAAAATCTTGCCATGCATGGTTATAAAAGCTTATGAACACACATATATCTCAAGTACAGAAGCAAATACAAACATTTAAGAGCATGCATGTGGATTTTTGAAAGATTTTCAAGAAGTTTTAGCCCTCACCTTAGCAAAACAACAAGAAGATGCACAAAACTTTGATGAAGCACAAGGTTGACTCCTTTCCTTGCTTAGCCGAGACACCACTCGAATTTTCTCTATTTTTCCTAGCTTAGTGACCAAGTTCTTAGTAGGTGCATGTGGTTAGAACAAGAAGAAAAGAAATGGAAGCTAGCAAACTCACCTAGGCCGAAATGGTTGTTCAAAGAGCTTGCATGTGTGATTCTTGCAACTTAGCTTGCTTAGTCGAGCTTCTTAGCTTCTAGCTTGCCTTGATGAACCATGGAATGATGAAGATGAGCTATGGAGTGAAGAAACTCAGCCAAGGCCGAGAGAGAGAGAGAAGAATGAGAGGGAGAGAGAGAAGAATGAGAGGAAAATGAGAGAAATGAAAAAAAAATAAAAGCCTTGCAATTGATGAAGCATGTCTCGGCCTTGGGCATGTAAAAAAATCAGATTTGTGTCTTCAAGATGCATCATTTGAAGTGTTTAGCATGGGCAAGGAGCCTTGTGTCGAGAATTAGAGTTTTGAGGAGGGTTTGAGCTAATTTTTTATTGCTTTGTGTCATAGAATGTCATAGAATGTTTGGGAATAAGATTCGAATTATGCAAAGCAAGCACAAGGCTCACAAAGTGGTCGGCCAAGGCATGTAGAATTTTGATTTTTTGTCATCTATTGGAGTATGAATTAATTGTGTGTTGAAAATGCAAAAGAATAAGGAATAAAGAATAAGGAATGTCTAGCTTTTTGTGAGATTTTGTCTTCTAGTGGGTTGAATTAGTAATTTAATATTAGTTAGTGGAATTTGTAGGATTAATTATTGATCTAGTGCTTCGTGTAAGATGCTTTGTTAATTAGTGTGAGGGCACGCTTTCTTAGGTCTAGGGCACGCACTACGAGGTAGGGCACGAACTACGAGACGAATGCACATTTTTCAAGTAAATGCACGCAACCCTAAATGAATGCATGTAATTCAATGCATGGCACACAAGACGAGACACAATTCTTAAACCTAGCTCAAGGCACACAAATCTAGGTTAGGGCACACGAAATGAGGTATCGCATGCAAATTAAGGTCGGGCCTCACACCATGCCGCACAATGGTGCGCGTATTGGGTGCTCATGCCGCACTCTGGTGCGCGCCTGTGGCCCACATGCCTCACGGAGGTGCGTGCGTGGGGCGCCCATGCCGCACGAAGATGCACGCATAGGGCGCCCACTCTGCACGATGGTGCGCGTATGCCGCACGAAGATGCCCACATGTGGCGCCCATGCCGCTCGATGGTGCGTGCATCGGGCGCGCATGGCGCACGATGGTTTGCGCATGTGGCCCACATGCCGCACCAAATTGTGCGCATGGGTGCCCATGCCGCACGATGGTGCGCGCATGGGGCGCTCATGCTGCACGATTGTGCTTGCATGTGGCATGCATGCAACACGATGGTGCGTGCATGGGACGCCCATGCCGCACGAAGGTGCGTGCGTGATGCACCCATGCCGCATGATGGTGCGCGCATCGGGCGCTCATGGCGTATGATGGTGCACGCATGTTTCCTGCATGCTGCACGATGATGCTCGCATGGGGCACCTATGTCGCACGATGGTGCGCGCATGTGGCCCGCATGCCGCACGAAGGTGCGCGCATGGGGCGCCTGTGCCGCACGATGGTGGGCGCAAGTGGCGCGCACGAGGCGCTTAAGGGGCGCTGTTGGGGCATTGTTGGGGCATGGCTGGGGGACAGTAATGGTATACTTGGGGGACGATGAGGGATGTTGGGGGACGACTTAGGCACTAGTAGGGGATGTTGGGCATAACGGGCAATATTAAGCATTCGGGGGAATTGGGCATGCGAAATGTATTATGACACAAATGTAGACATTGATATTCTTGTACAAGTGGTTTCCGAATCTACGAAGTAGTCTTAACCTTTGCCTTGTCCGAATCTACGAAGTAGATTAATCAGTTTTCCAATCCATCGAAAACAAATTGTAACGCCAAATATCATGTAAACTATTTAATTTATGAATTAATATAAATTTTTCTGAATTTTTTAGTATTTTTTGTGACTTTTTCCTATTTTTCATAATTTTTAAATATTAAAAATTAATTTTTTGAAAAAAATATTTTTGAATATCATTTAACAAATTAATGTATGAATTAATATAATTTTTTCTGAATTTCTACTATTTTTTTTCTGATTTTTCCCTATTTTTTGCAATTATTAAATATTAAAAAATATTTCAAGGTGAACAGCCTCTGGTCGATGGAACAATGTTGGCAAGGGAAATCGGCAAAATGGATCCGTAACTTCAGGAAAAGGATTGGCTCTGAGGGATGGGCATAGGGGTCCCAATCCTGAACCCGTCGGCTGTCGGCGGACTACTCGAGATGCTCCCGCAGCGAGAGCGGGTCGCCGTGTGCCGGCCGGGGGACGGACTGGGAACGGCTCTCTCGGGGGCCTTCCCCTGGTGTCGAACAACCAGCTTAGAACTGGTACGGGCAAGGGGAATCCGACTGTTTAATTAAAACAAAGCATTGCGATGGTCCCAACGGATGCTCACGCAATGTGATTTCTGCCCAGTGCTCTGAATGTCAAAGTGAAGAAATTCAACCAAGCGCGGGTAAATGGCGGGAGTAACTATGACTCTCTTAAGGTAGCCAAATGCCTCGTCATCTAATTAGTGATGCGCATGAATGGATTAACAAGATTCCCACTGTCCCTGTCTACTATCTAGCAAAACCACAGCCAAGGGAACGGGCTTGGCAGAATCAGCGGCGAAAGAAGACCCTGTTGAGCTTGACTCTAGTCCGACTTTGTGAAATGACTTGAGAGGTGTAGCATAAGTGGAAGCCGAAAGGCAAAAGTGAAATACCACTACTTTTAACGTTATTTTACTTATTCTGTGAATTGGAGGTGGGGCACTGCCTCTCTTTTTGGACCCAAGGCCCGCTCTACGGGCCGATCCGGGCGGAAGACATTGTCGGGTGGGGAGTTTGGCTGGGGCGGCACATCTATTAAAAGATAACGCAGGTGTCCTGAGATGAGCTCAACGAGAACAGAAATCTCGTGTGGAACAGAAGGGTAAAAGCTCGTTTGATTCTGATTTCCAATACGAATACGAACCGTGAAAGCGTGGCCTAACGATCCTTTAGACCTTCAGAATTTGAAGCTAGAGGTGTCAGAAAAGTTACCATAGGGATAACTGGCTTGTGGCAGCCAAGCGTTCATAGCGATGTTACTTTTTGATCCTTCGATGTCGACTCTTCCTATCATTGTGAAGTAGAATTCACCAAGTGTTGGATTGTTCACCCACCAATAGGGAACGTGAGCTGGGTTTAGACCATCGTGAGACAGGATAGTTTTACCCTACTGATGACAGCGTCGCAATAGTAATTCAACCTAGTACGAGAGGAATCGTTGATTCGCACAATTGGTCATCGTGCTTGGTTGAAAAGCCAGTGGCGTGAAGCTACTGTGCACTGGATTATGACTAAACGCCTCTAAGTCAGAATCCGGGCTAGAAGCGACGTGTTCGCCTACCGCCCGTTCACCGACCCGCAGTAGGGGCCTCCGGTCCCTAAGGGCACGTGTCGTTCACCAATCTGTCACAATGGAAGCGTCGCGCCGGCCACCTTGAAGTACAATTCCCATTGAGTGGCAGACAGAATCCTTTGTAGACGACTTAAATACGCGACGGGGTATTGTAAGTTGCAGAGTGGCCTTGCTGCCATGATCCACTGAGATTCAGCCCTTTGTTACTCCGATTCGTCCTTCCCCCTCCTCGCCTTTCTCCGCCCCATCCGCAATCCAATCCCGTCCCATCCCGTCAACCAACACTATTTTCCCCAAACGGGCCAAGAGGTTCGAAGCCCTATGCCGCTACCCAAGTGCGTCTCCAAGTGCCTAAGTAAGTCATAAGTTACAACCCAAGTATCGACGCACGAATGCCCAAGTGTTGCCAAATGCTCTGCGCCCAAGTCTGAATAACATTAGCCCAAGTTAGTTTGACACGCACTCGCTACTTGCATAAGTACCGCTGCAAGTGTCATGGGGTTTTGAGGCAACGATGATGCCCAATTATGCCCAAGAAGTGCTATGCCCAAGGATGCCCAAGTGCTAAGTGCTATGCCCAATGATGCTCACCCAAGTGCTAAGTGGTATGCCCAAGGATGCCCACCCAACCGCTATGCCCAAGTGCTATGTGCTATGTGCTATACCCAAGTGCTATGCCCAATGATGCCCAAGTGCTTTGTGCACCCAACTGCTATGCCCAAGTGCTATGCCCAAGTGCTATGCCTAATGATTCTTAAGTGCTACGTGTGAACGGACCCACTGCAGGTCGACCCCGCTCATCCCCTCGAATGCCCAAGTGTTAGACAGCTTATGCTTGCTTGGTAAGAGATGACAAAAAATTTAAATCCGACCTTGTGTGATGCCGGCCCCCATAGGTGCCTAACGTTCTTCCCTTAGCATTAATGGTGACTGAGGTTATGTTTCCCCTATCTCGGCACGGCTGGGCACGTTGGTGAACGGTTGGGGCACGACTGCCCACGGTGTTGCACGACGGCGCATGATTGGGCCTCGAATGGGGCACGTACTTGGGGCACGCACTTGGGGCCTTGGATTGTTAAGCAGTTGGGGAGCAGTGGGGTTGCACATGGGGCACGATAGGGCAAGCAGTTGGCGCAAGCATGCGGCGCCCATGCCGCACGATGGGGCGCACATGTGGCCCGCATACCCCACGAAGGTGCGCGCATGGGGCACCAACGCCACACGATGGTGGCACATGGTGCATGAAGGTGCACGCATGGGACGCCCACGCCGCACGATGGTGAGCACATGCTACATGAAGGTGCGTGCATGAGGCACCCATGCCGCACGAAGGTGCATGCATAGGGCGTGCATGCGGCACGACGGTGTACGCATGTAGCCCACATGCTGCACAAAGATGCGCGTATGGGGCACCCATTCCGCACGATGGTGTGCGCATGGGGCTCCCATGCGGCCTTATGGTGCACACATGCCGCACGAAGGTGTGCGCATGGGGCGCCCTTGCCGCTCGATGTTGCGCGCATGGGCCGCCCATGCTGCACGATGCTACCCTCATCGGGCGCGCATGCCTCATGATGGTGCGCGGATGTGGCCCGCACGCCACACAAAGGTGCGCACATGGGGCGCCCATGCCGCACGATGGTGCGCTCATCGGGCACACATGGCAAATGATGGTGCCCGTATGTAGCCCGCATGCCGCACGAAGGTACGCGCATTGGGTGCCCATGCCGGATGAAGTTGCGCGTATGGGGCGCCTATGCCGCACGATGGTGCGTTCATCGGGCACGCATGCCGCACGATGGTACGCGCATGTGGCCTGCATACAGCACGAAGGTGCATGCATAGGCCGCCCATGCCACACGAAGGTGCACGCATGGTGCGCCCATGCCGCATGGTGGTACGCGCATCGGGTACGTATGCCGCACGATAGTGCTTGCATGTGGACTGCATCCCGCACGATGGTGCGCGCATGGGGCGCCCATGCTGCACGATGGTGCTCGCATGTGGCCCGCATGCTGAACGATGGTGCGCACATGGGGCACCTATGCTGCACGAAGGTGCGTGCATGGTGCGCCCATATCGCACGATGGTGCGCGCATCGGGCGCGTATGCCGCACAATATTGTTTACATGTGGCCCACATGCCTCACGATGGTGCGCGCATGGGGCGCCCACGCCGCATGATGGTAGCGCATGCCGCACGAAGGTGCGTGCATGAGGCGCCCATGCACCATGAAGGTGCGCGCTTGGGGCGCGCATGCGGGACGACGATGTACCCATATGTTCCACATGCAGCAAGAAGGTGCGCACATGGGGCACCCATTCAACACGATGGTGTGTGCATGGGGTACCCATACGGCCCGATAGTGCGCACATGCCGCACGAAGGTGCGCGCATGGGGCGCCCTTGCCGCTCGATGGTGCGTGCATGTGGTCCGCATGCCGCACGAAGGTGCGCGCATGGGCCGCCCATGCCGCAAGATGCTGCGCTCATCGAGCGAGCATGCCGCACGATGGTGCGCACATGCGGTGCCCATGCCGCTCGATGGTGCACTTATCGGGCGCGCATGGCAAACGATGGTGCGCACATGTGGCCCGCATGCCGCACGAAGGTGCGCTCATGGGGCACCCATGCCGCACGATGGTGCGTGCATGGGGCGCACATGTGGCCCGCATGTCGCACGAAGGTGAGCGCATGGGGCACCAATGCCGCACGATGGTGCGTTCATCGGGCACGCATGTGGCATGATGGTGCGCGCATGTGGCCTGCATACCGTACGATGGTGCACGCATGGGGCGCCCTTGCCACACGAAGGTGTGCCCATGCCGCACGTTGGTGCATGCATCGGGTACGCATGCCGCACGATGGTGCGCGCATGGGGCGCCCATGCCGTACGATGGTGCGCGCATGTGTCCCGCATGCCGCACGATGGGGTACGCATGGGGCGCCCATGCCGCACGAAGGTGCACGCATGGTGTGCCCATGCCGCACGATGGTGCTCACATCGGGTGTGCATGCCGCATTATATTGCTTGCATGTGGCCCTCATGCCTCACGATGGTGCGCACATGGGTCGCCCATGCCGCACGATAGTGCGTGCATGTGGCCCGCATGCCGCACGAAGTTGCGCGCATGGGACGCCCGTGCCGCACGATGGTGCGCCCAAGTGGCGCGCGCAGGGCGCTCAAGGGGCGCTGTTAGGGCACGGCTGGGGCACTATTGGGGCACAGCTGGGGGACGGTGGGGATACACTTGGGGGACGGTGGCGGATGTTGGGGGACGGCTTTGGCACTAGTAGGGGACGTTGGGCACGACGGGCAATGTTATTCATTTGGGGGAATTGGGCATGCAAAATGTATTATGACAAAAATGTAGACATTGATATTCTTGTACAAGTGGTTTCCGAATCTACGAAGTAGTCTTAACCTTTGCCTTGTCCGACAAAAAGTTCGTCACATTTGTGAGGCGAAATAGATTAATCGGTTTCCCAATCCATCCAAAACAAATTGTAACGCCAAATATCATGTAAACTAATTAATTTATGAATTAATATAAATTTTCCTAAATTTTCTAGTATTTTTTGTGATTTTTTCCTATTTTTTATAATTTTTAAATATCAAAAATTAATTTTTCAAAAAAAATATTTTTGCATATCATTTAACAAATTAATGTATGAATTAATATAATTTTTTCTAAATTTTCTACTATTTTTTCTGATTTTTTCCTATTTTTCGCAATTATTAAATATTAAAAAAAATTAGAAAATCTTTTTTTGAAGCATTTGTATATCATATGATATCAATAAGCAGCAAATTGGGTACGAAAATCATGCCAAATGGGGCCTTTTATAGTGTAAAACACCCATTATGAATCTCTGGCAAAATGTATGCTACTGCTGTCACTTGGGTTTTTGCATCTAAATGTATTATAGGGGGGTATGTGGTGTCAAGCCTCCTGGTCAAAGGCCATACGGGGGGACGTTGTGGGCACTTCGTGGCATATTGTGGGCTATATCATGGGCTATATCGTGGGCAATATTGTGGGCGGGAATGCCAACCAAGTGAATCACGCCGAGGTATTGCGTTCCATACCCGTGCGTGGGGGCCGTGCCACCACCGCCCCGCGTCCCCCGGCATGTCCCTTGGCGTGGCACCGGGATGGCTAATGAGGAACGTGGTGGCTTCCCTAGCCCCTCATTATCCATCTTGATGCCGCAACACCATCGACGTCATTGGGATGGCTATTGGGGGGCGAGTGTCACGCCCCAACCCGGCCTATAAGGTTAGACTAGGGTGTGATCTAAACATTCAGGTCATATCACATACTTAATCGTTTATGAAGATTTAACACTTAATGTTTTGGCCTAAACTCCAAGGTTTTTCCAGAAAACCGGCAGCATAACGGCTGTAAATGGGCTCTTTGGTTTGACCTAATTCTCTAAATGCCTCAAAATTTTCTAATCTCAAGTTTCATTTCCAACTAGGATTATTATTTAACATCAATTGAAATGCCTATTGGTTATCTCGATGTCTCGTTTGATTTATAACCTAGCATGATACTATGTCTCGTTTGTTTGTTTATCCTCGTTACAAAAGTACATGTTGATCTTAGCTTAATAGCGAGTACCTGTTTAAGATTGGATAGGTTTATTTACTTAGTCCTTAACTAATACGTCATAACCTATGATAGATACTGGCGGTAATAATAGCAAACGATCTTAGTTGTGTCTAGTGTCTGTCTAGTTAATATCAGTACAAACCAAAATTAGACCCCAAATTACAACTGGGGTCTTTTACATTACAACATCGAGCAACATAAAAGGAAATAGTCTTCAAGTAGCATAAAGTCCACAAGTAGCCATAATCACGCAAAGCACACAAACAGGCAATCACTCCAAGAATTTATCATTAGGCACACCGTCCTCGGGTATCTGTTCTGGATCTTCTTCACCTGAGATGATAAAAGAGGGTGAGTCCTTAGGAACTCAGCGAGGGGGAACGAGAAATAGGTTTTAAAACTCATTTTCCGGTTTAACTTATGAAAATCCTTTTGCAAGCATGAATATAACAATAATATAAAGTAAAGGAACAGAAATACCAGTCTTTCCTCCCCGAGGTTCTCTAGGAACCAAGCGAGAGTAAGTACATATAGTAAAAAGGATACTGTCATGCCTCGACCCGACCTCACAAAAGGCCAAGCCCGGACCCGACACACGGACGGAGTCTCCTCTGTACCGTGGACGTTCTGAAAACCCTAAAAACAACATAATACTTACGAAAGCCATACAAACAACTCAAACAAGCCAACTTTCTTTCAAAAACGTACATCCTCTTATTAACCAACTTCCCAAACCAAAATGCCATGCATACTACACAAGTATTTATACCACTAAACATTTAACCATTAGTATGCAATTCTTTACTAGTCATAAGAGTATAACTTTACAATCTTTAAACCTTTACAATAAAAACCATTAAGGTCTCAAAATAGAACTACACACAAGGTTATAAGCCTCAAAACACAGTGTCAACCAACCATTAAACACATCAAGCATGGCTCGCACAAAAGTCTGGCAACCAACCACCAGCAAAGTAAAGAAGTGCTATGACGGAAACACCTCCACCTGCTCCTCCTCCTCTATTACCTCAATAGGGTTTGCTTCAACTACTCTTGTAAAAATATAGTATAAAAAGGAATGAGCAAAAACTATTGCTCAGCGAGGGCAATTGGTCTCAAGGACAATGATAAGAGGAGTATGCAACGCAATTAGTCAAGCAATTCATACAAATATCATATAGAGATACAACAAAGCCATCAATAAAGCAAGGCAAGCATTAAAACTATAAACACTCATTCAAAGGATACGGTACTCTTTTCATGAGCCACTTTCAATCACGAATTCGATGACGACGCGCCGGCCAAAACCACCTTATAACACCAGTTTGGAATACCCTGGAAGTATCCATCAATCTACGACCCAAATTTCCCTGGGAGGCAACCCAAGCGAGAAGAGGGAATAGGACACAGAGCTAGAGCAACCAACACTGGCAACCCGAGGCTACCCAGAGAGGCCCATCACACCGCCCTGACTCTATGAATGCAATACAATATACAATGCAACAATCGAGCAATAAAGCCACACGTGGAAGAAAAACAAAGTAGGTTACTCTTGCAAGCAATAGCAACAATTGATAACCATTTCAACCAAATCAACTCTAACAAGCATATCAAGCTATTTTAAACATTCTATAGGCATAATATCAAGAAAACAAGCAAAATCACAAATCGACCCCAACTATCAAAACGCCACTATTTCCAAACAAGCCACGAGTTCTGGAAACCGACTTCACCAATCCTCCTAGGTCACCATAAGGCACGTCTAAGACCCCGAAACCCTACTTTACCGTAGAATTCACGCAAAGCCCCGATTTCCCCCTTTGCTCGTTTGAACTACAACTATACCAACCAAACACCCAACCAACGCCATAATCACACCAAAAGTGCTTCCATGGCCTCCCGAAACAATGCCAACACGCAAAACAAGAAAATGCCAAACTCGACCTAAACGACCCCGACTTTCACCAAGGCATATTTCTCATTTTTTCCATTACGCAACCTAAACAAACCATGCATTTAGGCATTCTAGCATACCTAGCACATTTTCACATCAACAGAAAGCATAACAGCGCAACTTCATCGTTTCAAGGGTTTACTATTCACAAATTACTATTCAATTGACATTTAAATTACAATCTCAACATTCAACCGCAGAAAATGTTAAAAAGCTATAAATACATGTTCTACAATTGTCAAGGAACATTCTAGAAGCTTCAAAATGATTAAAACAACAATCTACAGATAAAATCAAAAAATCAAAAAGTTGACATACATAACATTTAAATGGGCAAATAACGTGCTTCCCTCACCTTAGGCACTCCTAGTCGCTAGGAAAACAACGATGGATGGCTCGGTAACAACCCCGCACGAGCTCACGCGAAAATTGAAAGTTTGGAAGGTTGAATTTTTTTCTCTTTTTTCCTTCTTGGTTTCGGCCTCTTCAAGGTTCTGTGTTCAGCTTTTATTTTTTTCATTTTGCATTGTTTTAACTATTAAAAGATGACAACTTGGTCAAAAGGTCAAAGAACTTGGTCAATATAGCTTAAGTTGGTCAATTAATTTTCATGCATTTTTAAGCTAAAATAAACATCACCAACTTAAGTCTAGCTAACAACAAATAAAACATAGATTTAAGACACCAAAATACTAGTTTTCACTATTTGCTGAGGACTAGAAAACACTCTCTAGCTATCGCTCCCGAAATGCAATAAACTTTGCAGCAACCAAGAAGTAACAATTAAATCTAAAAGAATCTAAGAAAATACAATTTTCAGAATAATAAACAAGAAAATTTCACATTCCAGGCTCGGGTATTACAGATACAGTGAGCTTTTGCTCTCAGATCAGTTCCAGAATCAGTTGTTGCGGCCGACTTCAAATCATCCCCCAAACACGCCAGGTTGGTGTACTCCGGATGTACCCCGAAATCCTACGACCCAACTCTCCGAGGAAGTCTAGCCCCCAAGCGAGAGAGGGAATGGGACCATGGTAGTCACGGGTGTACCGGCAAGCCCGATGCCGCCTGGTGTGCGTGATCGCTACCATGCCGACAGGAAAGGTTGCAACCTTGTATGCAGTGCACATTTATGACATTTAATATATCACATTAGGAGGACAACAAAGTAGGTTGCCTCCGGACAATCATAAGATTGCACTTTGACAAGTAAACAAGCGAGGCACGGATAGACAAGTAATTTCACTTGAAAAGCTCATGGAGTTATAGAACATTAAACGGACAGCCGTGTAACGCACATAAATCAAGTCATATAACTCAATTCAAGTCCACGTAATCAAATAATAAGATTATATAACATGCAACAACATCTACGTGGGCTCGGATGCAGGAAAAGCCTATTTGTCAACATGCAATGGTCAAAATCACATTTAGGACTATAAGGGCATCTACGGGCAGCCTACTAAGCATATAATTCCACACAATATCCAAATGATCAACACTTAGCAACACTACCTAGTCATTAGGGTTTCCATTTCGTGCATATCCGTGCAATTTAAGCCCCAAACCAATTCAAAATCAATCTCAAGCCATGCATCATTTAATTCAACATCCTCAAACATTCAAAACAGCCCAAAAAACATCCCAAACCACAATTCCAAGCAATTAATACCACAAGAGAGGTTACAACAATTTTTTCAAGCATATAACTAAGTGAAACCCTCAATGCAATAGGCTGTTTTCTCACAAACATTACGATAAGCAAAAAATCTCCAATTCCAGTGAATAAGATTTTAAATTAAAGCTTAAGAAGTGAACTAAAATTACAAACAAACCTTGCATCATTTGGAGTTCGGGATAATTAGTTATAGCCGAAACAGTGGGATAGCACAAAACTGTCCAGATTTGCACACATTTCGATAATTGACGTTTTTGAGGTCCTTAGGGTCAGATTTAGCCTTGGTCAATTTCTGACCAAAATGTCTAGAACTGAAAAATATAGCAGCACACCAAATTTCATACATTTTGACATCGTTTACTAAGTCAAGTCTGGTTCGTTCTACAAGGTCAGTGCTTCTGCGAAAACCTGCTACATTTTTCCAGATTTCCAGATTTGGATACATTTTAATGATTTTCCATTTTGAGGACCTTAGAATCGAAATTAGCTTTGTCCTATTTCTGTGAAAAATGTTCAAAACTGGAAAAAATAGTCACCTACCAATTTTCATGCATTTTCAACATCATTTTCCTAGCCAAACATACCTCGAAACAACTGGTCAGAGAGCTGTCACATAATCCGACTTCACCTATCATTACTTTCAAGCCAAGATCTTGCCATGCATGGTTGAAGAAGCTTATGAACGAACATATAACTCAAGTACAGAAGCAAAGACATACATTTATGAGCATGCATGTGGATTTTTGAAGGATTTTCAAAAGGTTTTAGCCCGCACCTTGGCAAATCAACAAGAAGATGCACAAAACTTTGATGAAGCTCAAATTCTTCTTCTTCCTTGTTTAGCCGAGATTCCAACTCAATTTTCTCTATTTTTCCTAGCTTAGTGGCCAAGCTCTTAGTACATGCATGTGGTTAGAACAAGAAGAAAAGAAATGGAAGCTAGGAAACTTACCTTGGCCGAAAATGGTGACTCAAAGAGCATGCATGTGTGATTCTTGCATCCTAGCTAGCTTGGTTGAGTTCCTTTGCTTGTTGTTTGTCTTGATGCACCATAGGATGATGAAGATGAGCTAAGGGATGAAGAAACTCAGCCCAAAACCGAGATTGAGAGAGAAGAATGAGAGGGAGAGAGAGAAATATGAGGAGAGTGAGAGAAATGAAAGAAAAATGATGGCTTTGCAAAAGATGAAGCATGGGTTGGCCTTGGGCATACAAAAATTCAGATTTGTGTCTCCAAGAAGCTGAATTTTGAATCACCTAGCATGGGCAAGGAGTCTTTGTCGAGATTGGTGGAGTTTTGAGGAGTCTTGAGCTAATTTTTTATGCATTTGTGTCATAGAATTGTCATAGGAATGTTGGAAAATTAGGGAATCTAGGTAGAATAAAATATAGGAATGTTTGTTGATGAGTCAAATTATGAATAGAATAATAGATAGTGGGAAAGATAGGAATAGTTTAGTATAATTTTATTGTTAGTTGAGTTTGTAGAGAATTTGAATTAGGAATATAATATTGGTTAGTGGATTGTGTAGGATTATCTTAGTGTCTAGTGCTTTGTGTAGGATTCTTTCTTGATTAACGTGGTGACACGGATTCCTAGGTCTAGGGCACGAATTATGAGGTAGACATGAACTTCAAGACTAAGGAATGTACTTCAAGACTAATGCACGCAATCCTAGGTGAATGCACGTAAACCAATACAAGGCACATAATTTAATGCAATGCACGCAAATCAAGGCACGTATGGCAAGGTATGCACGAAAACCAAGACAAGACACGTAATCCAAGGTCAGTCATATAATTAGAGGTCTATGGCACGCAAATCGAGGTATGACACGTTATTCGGGGTCGGGCCTCACAGCGAGGGGTTGCCCAAGCACAAAACTAGCCATCCTCGTGCCGCCGGCTAGGTACACGTTGGGGGACATTCCCGTCCCCCGATGTGTCGTTGGGCCTGCGCGATACGCGAATCGCCTAGCACACGAAGTCATGGCCGTTGCCGAGTGGATGCGCGCGACCATAGTCTAGTGTCGTGGCGATCCAAGCACCGCGTGGGCAGAAAGGTAGTTTGCTTGTCCCATTCCGTGCATACGGAGGGACGGTTGGGGGCATGTGTGATGCGCGAATCGCCTAGCACATATGGCATTGGCTTTCGTTAAGCAACGACACGAGTGTTATGTTGAGATGATTGCTGATGCTTCAATGTCGTGGCGATCCAAGCACCATGGGGCCTTGAAGCCGTCCCCCGGTTGGTTCCGACGTGCCTGTGCGATTCGCGAATTGCCTAGCACACGATGCCATGGTCCACGCTGAGTCGTAATACGACACACGTGGTCTAGTGTCATGGTAATCCAAGCACCGCGTGGGCAGGAAGGTAGTTTGCTTGTCCCGTTCCGTGAATAAAGGTGCATACAGGGGGCCGGAAGGGGGCATGCGTGATGCGCGAATCGCCTAGCACATATGGCATTGGATTTCGTTAAATAACGATGCGAGCGTTGCGATGAGACGATTACGGATGCTTCAATGTCGTGGCGATCCAAGCACCATGCAACCTTGAAGCCGTCCCTCAGTTGGTTCCGACGGGCCAGTGCGATACGTGAATCACCTAGCACACGAATCTATGGTCCACGCTGAGTCATAATGCGACGGACGTGGTCTAGTGTCATGGCGATCCAAGCACTGCGTGGGTAGGAAGGTAGTTTACTTGTCCCGTTTCGTGAATAAAGGTGCATATAGGGGGACGGCGGGGGGCATGCGTGATGCACAAATCGCCTAGCACATGTGGCATTGGTTTTCATTAAGCAACAACGCGAGCGTTGTGATGAGACGATTGCTGATGCTTCAATGTCGTGGCCATCCAAGCACCATGCGGCCTTGAAGCCATCCCCCGATTGGTTTCGATGGGCCTGTACGATGCGCAAATCGCCTAGCACACGACACCATGGTTCCAGCTGAGTCGTAATGCGACGGACATGGCCTAGTGTCGTGGTGATCCAAGCACCGCATGGGTAGGTAGGTAGTTTTCTTGTCCCATTCCGTGAATAAAGGTGCATACAGGGGGACGGCGGGGGGCATGCGTGATGTGCAAATCGCCTAGCACATGTGGCATTGGCTTTCGTTAAGCAACGACATGACAATTGCGATGAGACGATTGCTGATGCTTCAATGTCGTGGCGATCCAAGCACTATGCGGCCTTGAAGCCATCCCCCGGTTGGTTTCGACAGGCCTGTACGATGCACGAATCGCATAGCACACGACGCCATTGTCCTCGATGAGTTGTAATGCGATGGACGTGGTCTAGTATCGTGGCGATCCAAGCACCGCGTGGGCAGGAAGGTAGTTTGCTTGTCCCATTCCGTGCATACAGGTGCATACAGGTTGATAGAGGGGGGCATGCGTGATGCGCGAATCGCCTTGCACATGTGGCATTGGCTTTCGTTAAGCAACGACGTGAGCGTTACGATGAGACAATTGCTGATTCTTCAATATCATGGTGATCCAAGCACCGTGCGGCCTTGAAACCGTCCTCTGGTGTGTTCCTATGGGCCTGCGCGATGCGCGAATTACTTAGTACAGGACGCCATGGTCCTCGCTGAGTCGTAATGCGACCGACGTGGTCTAGTGTCGTGGTGATCTAAACACCACGTGGGCAGAAAAGTAGTTTTCTTGTTCCGTTTCGTGCATACAAGGGGACGGTTGGGGGCATGTGTGATGCGTGAATCGCCTAGCACATGTGGCATTGGCTTTCGTTAAGTGACGACACGAGTATTGCGGTGAGATGATTGCTGATACTTCAATGTTGTGGCGATCCAAGCACCGTGGTGCCTCAAATACTTTCCCCGGTGTGTTCCCACTGGCCTGGGCGATGCGTGAATCGCCTGGCATGTAACGCCATGGTGCTCGCTGAGTCGTAATGCGACAGACATGGTCTAGTGTCATGGCGATCCAAGCACTGTGGGGGCTGAAAGTCCGCTTTCGGTTGTTACCTCAAGTGTGTGCAATCGGTGCATGGTCAGGTACCACAAAGTAGACCCTTACGCTTGCGCCGAGTGGCCTGGTCATGCACCTCTTGCTGGTCCCGTCCCGTGTCCCTCAGAACTTCTTCATGCCTAGCGGTGCGTGCTCGGGCCATCTCGTCGGTTCCGTTGGCCGGAAGGGCTTTATTTGCCTAGACGGTGGGGCAGTTATCGGCTTGGTGGTCTAGGCATAGCGAACGTGATAGCGCGTGAGTGGTGGTCGGCTTGTGTGGGTCCGTTGGATCCCTGCTTGAGCAGCGATGTCAGCCCCTGCTTGCCTCTTCATTCGCGGGCCGAGTGCTTACGTTGCCTCGGTCAGTAGATCAGTTTCTTGTGTTGCGTACCTACAAAAAAGGTAGTCTAAAGTCACATCGTCCATCTTTTGCCTTGCGTCTGCCTCCGTGGACGATGTGGGACGAACCGCTAAGCATGTCCTGTGTCCCACATTGCTCACTCCAACAAGTGCGGCACACGTGGCCCATGGGGCGTCGCTCGATCTCTCAAATGCGGCACACCATGACAATATGGGGTCCTTGGCCTCTCTTTGCCCGAAATCAGCGTTTGTCGCTAATCGCGTACGACAGTTGTGCGCTCGTCTCGAGCCATCGACCCTTAAGGGATGACGTGCCTCGTGAGATGCCAGTGTCGGTGAGGAATGCTACCTGGTTGATCCTGCCAGTGGTCATATTCTTGTCTCAAAGATTAAGCCATGCATGTGTAAGTATGAACTAATTCAGACTGTGAAACTGCAAATGACTTATTAAATCAATTATAGTTTGTTTGATGGTATCTACTACTTGGATAACCGTAGTAATTCTAGAGCTAATACGTGCAACAAACCCCGACTTCTGGAAGGGATGCATTTATTAGATAAAAGGTCGACGTGGGCTGTGCCCGTTGCTGCAATGATTCATGATAACTCGACGGATCGCACGGCTCTCGTGCCAGCGACGCATCATTCAAAATTTTGCCCTATCAACTTTCGATGGTAGGATAGTAGCCTACCATGGTGGTGACAGGTGACGGAGAATTAGGGTTCGATTTCGGAGAGGGAGCCTGAGAAATGGCTACCACATCCAAGAAACGCAGCATTTTAAAATCCCACCTTGAAGACACACTTTTTAGAACCTAAGAATCAGGGTAAACCAGCTAGTGGAGGCAAGACTCCAGTTCTTAGAGTTCAGGCTCGAGCCTATGCTATTGAGTGCGAGGAGATTCTAGATGAGACCGCTGTTGTTGAAGGTACATTCTTCATACTGAATCAACCTGTTAGGGTGTTAATTGATCCGAGTGCTACTCATTCATTTATTACTCCCTTATGTGTGGAACGTGTGAAACTGAAAGTTGTATGTTTGCCATATGAAGTAGAAGTTGGTACTCCAATGGGTTCTAAACTTGTTACTAGCTCAGCCTGTAAAGCATGTAAAATCCAAATTAAGGATAGGGAATTCTCAGCCAATCTTATTGTATTACCTTTTCGAGACTATGAGGTCATTTTAGGGATGGACTGGTTGGCAAAGCATCATGTCCAACTAGATTGCCGAGCGAAGATTATAACATTCCGGGTACCTAATCAACCAATACTGGAGGTTATCAGTTGAAGAGATTTCACCGGGAGTTCTATCATTTCATCTACAAAGGCAGCGAAGTCCCCGAGGAAAGGGTGTAGCGGATATTTAGCTTACCTTATCAATAAGCCGTCGGACAAAGCTAAGTTGGAGAAGATACCAGTGATCAAAGACTATGCAGATGTGTTTCTAGAAGAATTACCCAGTTTACCCACAAATCAGGAAATCGAGTTTGTTATTGAGTTACTGCCTGGCGCCCAGCCGATATCTAAAGCTCCCTATTGTATGGCACCGGCCGAGCTACAGGAATTGAAGGACCAATTACAAGGATTGTTGAAGAAGGGGTTTGTTCAACCAAGTTCTTCATCGTGGGGTGTACCAGTTCTATTTGTAAAGAAGAAAGACGGAACATTGAGGCTATGCATTGATTACCGAGGATTGAACCAAGTGACCGTCAAGAATAAATACCTACTTCCACTGATCGACGAGTTATTTGATCAACTGCAAGGAGCCAAAGTGTATTCGAAACTCGACTTGAGGCAAGGGTATTATCAGTTGTAGATCAAAAAGGAAGATGTGCCTAAAATGGCTTTCAGGACGAGATATGGGCATTATGAATATGTGGTGATGCCTTTTGGACTAACTAATGCCCCTGCAGCTTTTATGGATTTGATGCACAGGGTGTTTCAACCCTACTTGGACCAATTTGTGGTGATCTTCATTGATGATATTTTGGTATACTCAAAATCCGAGGCGGAGCATGAGCAACATCTGTGGTTGGTACTGCAGAAACTTCGAGAGCATCAATTGTATGCAAAGTTTAGCAAGTGTTAATTTTGGCTGCAGCAGATTGCATTTTTGGGGCATATCATATCCCAAGAGGGAATAACAGTGGATCCAGCAAAGATAGATGCAGTAATGTCTTGGAAGAAGCCAGAAAATGTTACGGAGGTTCGGAGTTTTCTTGGTCTAGCCGGCTATTATCGGAGATTCGTGAAAGATTTCTCTAAGATTGCAGGACCGCTTACAAAGCTCACTCAAAAGAAAATAAAGTTTGTGTGGGATGATAAGTGTGAGAACAGATTCCAAGAATTGAAGAAAAGATTGACTACAGCACCTGTTCTTGTATTGCCTGAAGGGAGTCAAGGTTTTGTAATCTATTGCGATGCTTCAAAAGAAGGATTGGGTTGTGTGTTGATGCAAAATGGAAGAGTGATTGCATATGCTTCTAGGAAACCAAAGTCGTATGAAGTGAATTACCCGACGCATGATTTGGAATTAGCGGCTATTGTGTTTGCACTCAAGAAATGGAGGCATTACCTGTGGGGTAACAAGTTTGAGATATTTACTAATCATAAGAGCTTGAAATACTTGTTCTCTCAAAAGGAGTTGAATATGAGGCAAAGGCGGTGGATGGAGCTTTTGGATGATTATAACTGCTCAATCAATTATGTGCCCGGTAAAGCAAATGTAGTTGCAGATGCCTTAAGTAGAAAAGCAAGCATGGCAAAACATGAAGTCAAGGTACAGGAGTTGTTGAAGGAAGCATTTTTGTGGAAGCCACAACTGACTCGGTAAGGGTTACTTTTTGCCACTACGCAAGTTTAATCGACCTTGTTGCCTGAGTTACGAAAGGCTCAACAGAAGGACCAACAATTTCAGAAGATTAAATAAAGCAACGCGGATTTCAAGTTTCATGATGATGGTATTTGGAGGTTTAGGAATCGGATTTGTGTTCCCAATGAGCCAGAGCTGAAAAAGAAGATTCTTGAGGAAGCCCATAATTCAAGATATACTATTCACCCCGGCGGAACAAAGATGTACCAGGATTTGAAGTAACACTATTGGTAGAATAACATGAAAAGAGAAATTGCGGAGTTTGTGGTACGGTGTTTGACTTGCCAGAGAGTCAAAGTGGAACATCAACGACCCACAGGTTTACTTCAGCCGTTGGAGATTCCTCATTGGAAATGGGAACATATCACTATGGATTTTGTTATGGACCTGCCCAGGTCGCAAAAGGGTCATGACGCCATTTGGGTCATAGTGGATAGATTGACTAAGTCGGCACACTTTTTACCGATGAACAAGGAGGATAGTCCTGAGAAATTAGGAGATATGTATGTAGCGGAGATTATAAAATTGCACGGGATGCCTGTGAATATTGTATCGGATAGGGATCCTCATTTTACTTCCCGATTTTGGAAGAGAATGCAATAAGCTTTGGGAACGAAGCTGAGTTTCAGCACGACTTATCACCCTCAGACTGATGGACAATCGGAGAGGACTATTCAGATTTTGGAGGATATGCTGAGGGCGTGTGTTTTGGATTTCGGAAAAGGTTGGGAGAAATATCTATCTCTAGCGGAGTTCGCTTATAATAATAGTTATCAGGCCACTATCGGGATGGCCCCATTTGAGGCGCTGTATGGACGTAAGTGTCGATCCCCAATTTACTGGGATATAGTAGGTGAGACGAAGACTTTTGACCCAACCCTTTTACCTGAACTCATGAAGACTGTTGATAATATCCACCTCATCCGGAAACGGATGCTTACCGCCCAGAGCAGATAGAAGAGTTATGCAGACCGACGGAGACGGAGTCTCGAGTCCGAGATTGGCGACAAGGTGTTCTTGAAGATATCACCTCGGACGGGACTGATTAAACATGGCAAGGGTGGAAAGTTGAGCCCGAGGTTTGTAGGACCATTCGAGATAATAGAGAAGGTTGGAAAATTGGCATATTGCCTAGTATTACCCCAGAACCTCTCCAATATTCACGACGTCTTTCATGTTTCGATGCTGTGGAAGTATCATCCTGATCCGTCGCATATCTTGGAGCCAGAGCCATTGCAGCTTCGGGAGAACTTGTCTTATGAGGAGAAGCCCATTCGAATCCTAGACCAGCAGGATCGGGAGTTGTGCAACAGAACTATACCAATGGTGAAAGTGATGTGGGATCATCATGGAGTCGAAGAAGCAACGTGGGAAAGGCGAGACCAGATGGAGCTGCAATATCCAGCTTTATTTCAAGGTAATATTGAATTTCAGGACGAAATTCTTTTAAGCAGGGGAGGATGTGAGGCCCGACCCTGATTTGCGTGCGATACCTCATTTTGTGTGCCCTAATCTAGATTTGCGTGCCTAGATCTAGGTTTAAGAATTGTGTTCATTATATGTGCCATGCATTGAATTACGTGCATTCATTTAGGGTTGCGTGCATTTACTTGAAAAACATGCGTTCGTCTCGTAGTTCGTGTCCTACCTCGTAGTGTGTGCCCTAGACCTAGGAAAGCGTGTCCTCACGCTGATCAAGGAAGCATCTTACACAAAGCACTAGACTATTAAACAATCCTACAAAATTCACTATCAATATTATAATCCTAATTCAACTCACTAGGAGACAAAAAATTCACCAAACACTAAGCATTCCTTATTCTTTATTCCTTATTCTTTTTGCACTTTCAAGACACAATTAAAATAATGCTCAAAGATGACAAAAATTCAGATTTGAGACTAGCTTTGGCCGACCACTATGTGGTTTCTTGCATGCATGTTTAATTCAAAATGATTCTAGACAAGTCATGACACAAAAACACTTATCAATGCTTAAAAAATTGCTCAAATTATCCTCAATTTCTTCACCTTGCTCGACCAAAAGCTTCATGCCCATGCTAGCATTTTAAAATCCCACCTTGAAGACACAAAAATCTGATTCATCAAGCTCAAGGCCGAACATGCTCATCAAAAATTGCAAAGGCCTTCATTTTTTTGTCATTTCTTCTTTCCTCTCACATTTCTCTCTCTCTCCCTCTCATTTTCCCTCTCTCTCTCTCAGCCTTGGCTGAGTTCTCACCATCCCTTGCTCATCTTCATCAATTCTTGGTGCATCAAGACAAGCAACCATCGAAGAAGCTCAACCAAACTAGCTAGAGTTCGAAAATCACACATGCATGCCCTTTGAAGCCTTCATTTCGGCCCTAGGTGAGTTTTAAGCTTCCATTTCTTTTCTTCTTGTTCTAACCTCATGCATGTACTAAGAGATTGATCACTAGGCTAGGAAAAATAGAGAAAACCAAGTTGGAATCTCGGCTAAGCAAGAAGAAGAAGAGATTTGAGCTTCAACAAGTTTTTGTGCATCTTCTTGGTTGTTTGCTAAGGTGAGGGCTAAAACCTCTTGAAAATCCTTCAAAAATCCATATGAATGCTCATAAATGTATGTCTTTGCTTCTGTACTTGAGTTATATGTTCGTTCATAAGCTTCTGCAACCATGCATGGCAAGATCTTGGCTTGAAAGTGATGATAGGTGAAGTCGGATTGTTAACAACTCTCTGACCAGTTTGTTTCAAGGTAAGTTTAGCTAGGAAAATGATGTTGAAAATGCATGAAAATTGGTAGGTGAATAGTTTGGACAGTTTTGAACATTTTTCACCGAAATAGGCCAAAGCCAATTTCGACTCTAAGGTCCTCAAAATGGCAAATCTTTAAAATGTGTCCAAATTTGGAAATCTGGAAAAATGAAGCAGGTTTTGACAGATTCACTGACCTTGTAGAACGAACCAGATTTTACTTAGTAAATGATATCCAAAATGCATGAAATTTGGTGTGCGGCAATATTTTTCAGTTCTGGACATTTGTGTCAGAAATGGACTAAGGCTAAATCTGAACCTAAGGACCTCAAAAACGTCAATTACTGAAAAGTGTGCAAATCTGGACAGTTTTGTGCTATCCCACTGTTTTGGTTATATCTAATGATCCCGAACTCCAATTGATGCAAGGTTTGTTTTTGATTTTAGTTAACTTCTTAATATTTAATTTGAAATCTTATTCACTGGATTTGGAGATTGTTTGCTTATCCTATTGATTGTGAGAAAACAGCCTATTGCAGTAAGGGTTCACTTAATGTTGTGCTTAGAAAAATTGTTGTAACTCCTCTTGTTGAATTAAATGCTTGGGATTGTAGCTTCGGGATGTTGTTTGGACTGTTTTGAATGTTTGAGGATGTTGAATTAAATGATGCATGGCTTGAGATTGACTTTGAGTTGGTTTGAGGCTCAAATTGCACGAATATGCACGAAATGGAAACCCTAATGACTAGGTAGTTTTGCTAAGTGTTGATCATTTGGATATTGTGTGGAATTATATGTTTAGTAGGCTGCCCGTAAATGCCTTTATAGTCCTAAATATGATTTTGATCATTGCATGTTGACAAATAGGCTTGTCTTGCACCCGAACCCACGTAGATGTTATTGCATGTTGAATAATCTTATTACTTGATCACGTGGGCTTCGTAATAAGTTATATGGCTTGATTTACATATGTTACATGGCTGCCCGTTTAATGTTCATATAATTGTATCTCCCTCTCAAGTGAAATTACCTGTTTTATCGTGCCTTGCCTGTTTACTTGTGAATGTCCAATCTTATGTCTGTCTGGAGGTAACCTACTTTGTTGTCCTCCTAACGTGATATGGTAATGTCATAAATGTGGATTGCATACAAGGTTGCAACATTTTCTGTCGGCATGGTAGTGATCACGCACACCGGGCTACATCGGGCTTGCCGGTGCATCCGTGACTACCATGGTCCCATTCCCTCTCTCGCTTGGGGGCTAGACTTCCTCAGAGAGTTGGGTCGTAGGATTATGGGGTACATCCGGAGTACACCCACCTAGCGTATTTGGAGGATGATTTGAAGTCGGCCGCAACAACTGATTCTGAAACTGATCTGAGAGCAAAAGCTCACTGTATCCTTTTTACTATCTGTATAAGTACTCTCGCTTGGTTCCTAGAGAACCTCAAGGAGGAAAGACCGGTATTTCTGTTCCTGTACTTATATTATTGTTATATTCATGCTTGCAAAAGGATTTCATAAGTTGAACTGGAAAATGAGTTTCAAAACCTATTTCTCGTTCCCCCTCGCTGAGTTTATAAGGACTCACCCTCTTTTATCATCTCAGGTGAAGATGATCCAGAACAGGTACCCGAGGACGGTGTGCTTAACGATGAATCCTTAGAGTGATTGCCTCTCTTGTTTGCTTTGCGTGATTGTCGCTACTTGTGAACTCTGTGCTACTTGAAGACTATTTCTTTTATGTTGCTTGCTATTTCGAATGTAAAAGACCCCGTTGTAATTTGGGGTCTAATTTTGGTTTGTACTGATATTAAGTAGACTGACGCTAGATACTATTATGATCGTTTTTGCTATTATTACCGCTAGTATCTATCATAGGTTATGACGTATCAGTTAAGGACTAAGTAAATGAACTTATCCAATCTTAAACAGGTACTCGCTATTAAGCTAAGATCAACAGGTACTTTTGTAACGAGGATAAACAAACAAACGAGACATAGTATAATGTTAGGTTATAAATCAAACGAGACATCGAGATAACCAATAGGCATTTCAATTGATGTCAAATAGCAATCCTAGTTGGAAATGAAACTTGAGATTAGAAAAATTTGAGGCGTTTAGAAAATTAGGCCAAACCAAAAAGTCCAATTACGGTCGTCATGCTGCCAGTTTTTCAGAAAACTTTGGAGTCCTGACTCAAACGATAGGTGTTTAATCTTCATAAACAGTTAAGTATGTGACATGTCCTAAACGTTTAGATCACACCCTAGTCAAACCTTATAGGCCGGGTTGGGGCCTCACACCCTCATTATCCATCTTGGTGCCGCAACACCGTCGACGTCATTGATATGCCTAATGAGGGGGCGAGTGGTTGCCCAAGCACAAAATTAGCCATTCCCGGGCCGCCGGCTAGGTACACGTTGTGGGACATTCCCGTCCCCCGACGTGTCGTTAGGCCTGCGCGATGCGCGAATAGCCTAGCACACGAAGCCATGGCCATTGCCGAGTAGATGCGCGCGGCCATGGTCTAGTGTCGTGGTGATCCAAGCACTAATTGGGCTTGGGTGGCTCTTGGGGGACGGTGGGGGCAAGCGTGATGCGCGAATCACTTAGCACATGTGGCATTGACTTTCGTTAAGCAACGACGCGAGCGTTGCAATAAGACGATTGCTAATTCTTCATTGTCGTGGCGATCCAAGCACCATGCAGCCTTGAAGCCGTCCCTCGGTGGGTTTTGACGTGCCTGTGCGATGCTCGAATCGACTAGCACACGACGCCAAGGTCCTCGCTGGGTTATAATGCGACGGACATGGTCTAGTGTCGTGGCGATACAAGCACCGCGTGGGCAGGAAAGTAGTTTTCTTGTCCCGTTCCGTGCATATGGGGGGACGGTGGAGGGCATGCGTGATGCGCGAATCGCCTAACACATGTGGCATTAGTTTTCGTTAAGCAACGACGCGAGCGTTGCGATGAGACGATTGCTGATGCTTCAATGTCGTGGCGATCCAAGCACCATGCGGCCTTGAAGCCATCCCCCGGTTGGTTCTGACGGGCCTATGCGATGCGCGAATCGCCTAGCACACGACGCCATGGTCTTCGCTGAGTCGTAATGCGATAGACGTGGTCCAGTGTCGTGGCGATCCAAGCACCACGTGGGCAGGAAGGTAGTTTGCTTGTCCCGTTTTGTGCATACGGTTGCATACAAAGGGACGGTCGGGGGCATGCGTGATGCGCGAATCGCCTAGCACATGTGGCATTGGCTTTTGTTAAGCAACGACACGAGCGTTGCGATGAGACCATTGCTGATGCTTCAATGTCGTGGCGATCTAAGCAACATGCAGCCTTGAAGCCGTCCCCCAGTTGGTTCCGACGGGCCTGTACGATGCGCGAATCGCCTAGCACACGACGCCATGGTCCTCGCTGAGTCGTAATACGACGGACGTGGTCTAGTGTTGTGGTGATCCAAGCACCACGTAGGCAGGAAGGTAGTTTGCTTGTCTCGTTTGGTGAATAAAGGAGCATACAGGGGGACGGCAGGGGCATGTGTGATGCGCGAATTGCATAGCATATGTGGCATTGGCTTTCGTTAAGCAACGACGTGAGCGTTGCAATGAGACGATTGTTGATTCTTCAATGTCGTGGCGATCCAAGCACCATGCGGCCTTGAAGCCGTCCCCCGGTTGGTTCGGACTGGCCTGTGCGATGCACGAATCGCCTAGCACACGACGCCATAGTCCTCGCTGAGTCGTAATGCGACGGACGTGGTCTAGTGTCATGGCGATCCAAGCACCGCGTGGGTAGGAAGGTAGTTTGCTTGTCCCATTCCGTGAATACAGGTGCATACAGGTGGACGGTGGGAGGCATGCGTGATGCGCGAATCGCCTAGCACATGTGGCATTAGCTTTCATTAAGCAACGACACGAGCGTTGCGATAAGACGATTGCTGATGCTTCAATGTCGTGGCGATCCAAGCACCGTGCGTCCTCGAAACTGTCCTCCGGTGTGTTCCTATAGGCCTGCGCGATGCGTGAATTGCCTATTACACGACGCCATGGTCCTCGCTGAGTCGTAATGCGATGGACTTGGTCTAGTGTCGTGGTGATCCAAGCACCGCGTAGGCAGGGAGGTAGTTTTCTTGTCCTGTTCCGTGCATACGGGTGCATACAAGAGGAAGGTGTGGGGCATGCATGATGCGCGAATCGCCTAGCACATGTGGCATTGACTTTCGTTATGTGACAACACGAGCGTTGCGATGAGACGATTGCTGATGCTTCAATGTCGTGGCGATCCAAGCACCGTGTTGCCTCGAAGCCGTCCCACGGTGTGTTCCCATTTGCCTACGTGATGCACGAATCGCCTAGCACACGACGCCATGGTCCTCACTAAGTCGTAATGCGAGGGACGTGGTCTAGTGTCGTGGTGATCCAAGTACCGCGTGGGCTGGGAGGTAGTTTACTTGTCCCGTTCCGTGAATAAAGGTGCATACAGGGGGACAGCGGGGGGCATGCGTGATGCGCGAATCACCTAGCACATGTGGCATTGGCTTTCGTTAAGCAACGACGAGAGCATTGCGATAAGACGATTGCTAATGGTTCAATGTCGTGGCGATCCAAGCACCAAACGGCCTTGAAGCCGTCCCCCGGTGGGTTCTAATATTCCTGTACGATGTGCGAATCGACTAACACACGATGCCATGGTCCTCGCTGGGTCGTAATTCAACGGACGTGGTCTATTGTCATCGCGATCCAAGCACCGCGTGGGCAGGAAGGTAGTTTGCTTGTCCCGTTCCTTGCATACGGGGGGACGGTGGGTGGCATTCGTGATGCGCGAATCGCATAGCACATGTGGCATTGGCTTTCATTAAGAAATGATGCGAGCATTGCGATGAGACGATTACTGATGCTTCAATGTCATGGCGATCCAAGCACCATGCGGCCTTGAATCCGTCCCCTGGTTGGTTCTGACGTGCCTATGCGATGCGCGAATCGTCTAGCACATGATGCCATGGTCCTCGCTAAGTCGTAATGCAACGGACATGGTCTAGTGTCGTGGTGATCCAAGCACTGCGTAGGCAGGAAGGTAGTTTGCTTGTCCAGTTTCGTGAATAAAGGTGCATACAGGGGGACGGCGGGGGGTATGCGTGATGCGCGAATCGCCTAGCACATGTGGCATTGGCTTTCGTTAAGCAACGACGTGAGCGTTGCGATAAGACGATTGTTGATGCTTCAAGGTCGTGGCGAGCCAAGAACTATGCGGCCTTGAAGTCGTCCCCCGGTTGGTACCGACGGGCCTGTGCAATGCGCGAATCGCCTAGCACACGACGCCATGGTCCTCGTTGAGTCGTAATGCGACGGATGTGGTCTAGTGTCGTGGTGATCCAAGCACCGCGTAGGCAGGAAGGTAGTTTGTTTGTCCCGTTCCGTGAATAAAGGTGCATACAGGGGGACGGCGGGGGGCATGCGTGATGTGCGAATCGCCTAGCACATGTGGCATTGGCTTTCGTTAAGCAACGACACAAGCTTTGTGATGAGATGATTGCTGATGCTTCAATGTCATGGTGATCCAAGCACCATGCGTCCTTGAAGCCGTCCCCCGGTTGGTTCCGACGGGCCTGTGCGATGCGTTAATCGCCTAACACACGACGCCATTGTCCTTGCTGAGTCGTAATGCGACGGACGTGATCTAGTGTCGTGGCGAGCCAAGCACCATGTGGTCAGGAAGGTAGTTTGCTTGTCCCATTCTGTGAATAAAGGTACATACAGAGGGACGGCCAGGGGCATGCGTGATGCGCGAATCGCCTAGCACATGTGGCATTGGCTTTCGTTAAGCAACGACGCGAGCGTTGCAATGAGACGATTGCTGATGCTTCAATGTCGTGGTAATCCAAGCACCATGCGACCTTGAAGTTGTTCCCCAGTTGGTTTCGACGGGCCTGTGCGATGCGCGAATC
>CM075770.1:24432500-24440000 GCA_037974665.1 Ehretia macrophylla
ACAATGGTGCGTGCATACTGCACGAAGGTACGCGCATGAGGCGCCCATGCCGCACGAAGGTGCGCGTATGGGGCGTGCATGCGGAACGACGGTGCACGCATGCAGCCCACATACTGCACGAATGTGCACGCATGGGGCACAAATTGCCGCATGATGGTGTGCGCATGGGGTGCCCATGCCGCCTGATGGTGCGTGCATGCCGCACGAAGGTGCGCCCATGCCGCACGAAGATGCGCGCATGGGGTGCCCATGCTGCTCGATGGTGCGCGCATGCCGCACGATGGTGCGCGCATGTGGCCCCAATGCCGCAAGAAGGTGCGCGCATGGTGCGCCCATGCAGCACGATGGTGCCCGCATGTGGCCCTCTTGCCGCACAAAGGTGCACGCATGGGGCGCCCATACCGCACGAAGATGCGCATATGGGGCGCACATGCCGCACGATGGTGCACACATGCTGCGCCCATGCTGCTCGATGGCACGCGCATCGAGCGCGCATAGTGCGCGCATGTGGCCCGCATGCCGTACGAAGGTGTGCGCATTGGGCGCCCATGTCGCACGATGGTGCACGTATGTGGCCCGCAGGCCGCACGAAGGTAAGTGCATGAGGCGCCCATGCTGCACGATGGTGCGAGCATGCTGCATGAAGGTGCGCACATAGGGCGTCCATGCCGTTTGATGGTGCGCGCATCGGGCTTGCATGACGCACTACGGTGCGCGCATGTGTCCCACATAGCGCATGAAGGTGCGCGCATGGGGCACCAATGTCACACGATGGTGCGCTCATCGGGCGCGCATGCCGCACGATGGTACGCGCATGTGGCCCGTGTGAGACCCGACCCCAATTTGCGTGCGAAACCTAGCTTCGTGTGCCCTAACCTAGATTTGCGTGCTATGACCTAGGTTTAAGAATTGTGTTCATTTTATGTGCCATGCATTGAATTACGTGCATTCGTTTGGGATTGCGTGCATTTACTCAAAAAATGTGCGTTCGTCTCGTAGTTCGTGTCCTACCTCGTAGTGTGTGCCCTAGACCTAGGAAAGCGTGCCTTCACGCTCATCAAGAAAGCATCTTTCACGAAGCACTAGACTATTAAACAATCCTACAAAATCCACTAACAATATAATAATCCAAATTCCATTCACTAGAAGATAAAAAAGACACCAAACACTAGACACTCCTTATTCTTTATTCTTTGTTCTTTTTGCATTTTCAACACACAAAAATTAACACCCAAAAGATGACAAGAATTCAGCCTTTTCATTAGCCTTGGCCGACCATACCATGGTTTTGCACAAGGTTTGAGCAAATTTTTTTTATTCTATTGCATGCTAAGACAAATTATGACTCAAGCATTAAAAAATTGCTCAAATCTCACTCAATCTCCTCACCATTCTCGGCCATAACACCTTGCCATGCTAGACATTTCAAACTTTAAAGCATTTTGAAGACAAAAGCTGAATTTGAAAGCATCAAGGCCGAGCATGCTCCTCAACTTGCAAAGCTTTTGTTTTATCTTCATTTCCTTCATTTCTTTCTCTCACATTTCTCTCTCACTCTCATTTCCTCTCTCCATTTCGGTCCTTGGCTGAACTCTCACCATCTTTGCTCCTCTTCATCATTCCTTAGTCGAACAAGGCAAGCCAATCATCCAAGCAACTCAAGCAAACAAGCTAGAGTTCGAAAATCACTTTTGCATGTGCATTGAAGCTTCATTTTCGGCCTAGGTGAGTTACTCATCATCCATTTCTCTTCTTCAAGTTCTAACTACCTGCATGCACTGAGAGATAGCACAATAAGCTAGGAAAAATAGAGAAAAGCTAGTAGGATTTCGGCTAGGCAAAGGAAAGGAGAAGATTTGAGCTTCAACAAGGTTGTTGTGCATCTTTTGATTTATTGCAAAGGTGAGGGTTAAAACCTTTTGAAAACTCTTTAAAATTTCACATGCATGCTCATAAATGTGTGTATTTGCTTCTGTACTTGATTTATATGGTCGGTCATGAGCTTAAACAACCATGCATGGCAAGATCTTGGCTTGAAAATGATGCTAGGTGAAGTCGAATTTATGTGACAGCTCTCTGACCCGTCTGTTCGAGGTAAGTTTAGCTAGCAAAATGATTTTAAAAATGCTTGAAAATTGGTAGGTGACTATTTTGGACAGTTTTGAACATTTTTTCCAGAAATAGGCCGAAGCTAATTTTGACTCTATGGTCCTCAAAATAGCAGATCTTTGAAATGTGACAAAATCTGGAAATATGGAGAAATGAATCAGGTTTTGGCAGATGCACTGACCTTGTGGAACGTACCATATTGGACATAGTAAATGTTGTCCAAAATGTATGAAAATTGGTGTACTTCTATATTTTTCAGTTCTGGACAATTTTTTCAGAAATAGACCAAAGCTAAAACTGACTCTAAGGACCTCAAAAACGTTATTTTCGGGAAAGTGTGCAAATCTGGACAGTTTTGTGCTACCTCACTGTTTCGGCTATAACTAACGATTCTGAACTCCAATTGATGCAAGGTTTGTTTCTGAGTTTAGTTAACTTCGTAAGCTTTAATTTGACATCTTATTCACTGAAATTGGAGATTGTTTTCTTACCCGATTGATTGTGAGAAAACAGCCTATTGCAGTGAGTGTTTCACTTAGCTAAATGCATGGAAAACTATTGTAACCTCTCTTGTGGTACTAATTGCTTGGAATTGTGATGTTGGAATATTGCGTGGACTGTTTTGAGTACTTGAGGATGTTTGAATTGAATGATGTATGACTTGGGAATGATGTTGAGTTGACTTAGGGTTTGAACACACGATTATGCATGAAATGGAAACCCTAATGACTAAGTAGTCTTACTAAGTGTTAATCATTGGATAATGTGTGGAAACTGTACGTTGCGTGGGCTGCCCGTAAAATGTCTTACAACTTCAATTATGGTTTTGACCATTGCATGTTGTCAAATAAGCTTTTCTTGCTACCGAATCCACGTAAATGTTGTTGCATGTTGAATAATTCGTATCACTTGATTATATGAGCCTCTTAATGAGTTATATGGCCTGTTTTACATGTGTTACATGGCTGCCCGTTTGATGTTCATATGACTCTATATGCCTTTCAAGCGAAATTACTTGTCTTATCGTGCCTTGTTTGACTACTTGACAACGTGCGATCTTATAACTGTTCGGAGGCAACCTACTTTGTTGCCCCCTAATGTGATATGTTAAATGTTATAAATGTGCATCGCATACAAGGTTGCAACCTTTCGTGTGGCATGGTAGCATTTCATGTCCGTCGGGCGGCATCGGGCTTGCCGGTGCTACCGTGACTACCATGATCCAATTCCCTCTCTTGCTTGGTATTCACCCTTGGAGAGTTGGGTCGTAGGTTTTGGGGTACATCCGGAGTACACCCAATTGGGAGCGATAAGGGGATTATTGAAGTCGGCCGCAACAATTGATTCGAAATTGAAATTGAGAGCAAATGCTCACCGTATCCTTGAAATGATTGGTAATTGTATCCGTTTCTCGATTTGTTTCTTATAATTGCTTACCATATTATTTGTAATATGTGACATGTTTTAAAAAGGGGTTTTCATAAATTGAACCGAAAAATGAGTTTCAAAACTTATTTCTCGTTCCCCCTCGCTGAGTTCATAAGGACTCACCCTCTTTTATCGTCTCAGGTGAAGAAGAGCAGGTACAGGAACCCAAGGATAATGTACCAAATGATGAACCCCTGGAGTGATTGCCTGTTATTGTTGTTTTGCTTGAACGTGACTACTTGTGTACCTTTTGCTGCTTGAAGACTAATTCCCTTATGTTATTTGTTGCTTGTGATGTAAAAGACCCCCGTTGTAATTTAGGGTCTAATTTTGGTTTGTACTTATTTTAAGTAGACTGATACTAGACATGACACTACTATGATCGTTTTGCTTTTACTACCGCTAGTATCTATCACAGGTTATGATGCTTAGTTAAGGAATAGGTAAATGAACTTATCCAATCTCAACAGGTACTCGCTAATAAGCTAAGATCAACAGGTATATTTTGAAACGAGGATAAATGGACAAACGAGACATAGTATCATGCTAGGTTATAAATCAAACGGGACGTCGAATTAACCATTAGGAAATGCAATTGATGGAATAATAGTAATCTTAACTGGAATTGAATTTGAGATGGCAAATTTTGAGGCTGTTAGAAAATTTAGATCAAAACAAAGAGCCCAATTACAGCCGTTATGCTGCCGGATTTTCGAAAAAATTTTGAAGACTAGAATAAAACGTTAAGTGTTAAACCTCCTAGAATGATTAAGAATATGAAAGGACGTGAATGTTTAGATCACACCCTAGTCTAACCTTCATAGGCCGGGTTGGGGCGTCACAGCCTGCATGCCGCACGAAGGTGCTCGCATGGTTCCCATGTCGCACAATGGTGCGGGCATATGGCCCGCATGTCGCCCGATGGTGCAAGCATGGGGCGCCCATGCCTCACGAAGGTGTGCGCATGGTGCGATATGCCGCACGGTGGTGCGCGTATCGGGTGCGCATGCCGCGCGATAGTACGCACATGTGGCCCGCATGCCTCACGAAGATGCGCGCATGGGGCGCCCATGTGGCACGATGGTGCGCTCATCGGGCGTGCATGCCGCATGATGGTGCGCGCATGTGGCCCGCATGCCGCACGATGGTGCGCTCATGGGTCGCCCATACTGCACGAAGGTGCCTGCATGGTGAGCTATGCCGCATGGTGGTGCCCGCATCGGGCGCGCATGCCGCGCGATGGTGCTTGCATGTGGCCCGCATGCCGTACGATAGTGAGCGCATGGGGCGCCCATGCCGCACGATAGTGCATACACGTGGCCCGTATGCCGCACGATGGTGCATGCATAGGGCGCCTATGCCGCACGATAGTGTGCGCATGGTGCGCCCATGCCGCACGATGGTGCGTGTATCGGGCGCGCATGCCCCACGATGGTGCTTGCATGCGTCCCGCATGCCGCACGATGGTGACGGCATAGGGCGCCCATGCCGCACCATGGTGCGCGCATGTGGCCCGCATGCCGAACGATGGTGAGCGCATGGGGCAACCATGCCGCACGAAGGTGCGCGCATGGTGCGCCCATGCAGCATGATGGTTCGCGCATCGGGCTCGCATGCCGCACGACGGTGCTTTAATGTTTCCCGCATGCCACACGATGGTGCGCGCATGGGGCGCCCATGCCGCACAATGGTGCGCATGTGGCCCGCATGCCGCACGATGATGCGTGCAAGTGGCGCGCGCGGGGCGCTCAAGGGGCGCTGTTAGGGCACAGCTGGGGCACTATTGGGGCATGGCTGGGGCACTGTGGGGGTACACTTGGGGGATGATGGGCGATGTTGGGGGACGGCTTTGGCACTGCTAGGGGACGTTGGGCACGACGGCCAATGTTAAGCATTCGGGGCAATTGGGCATGCGAAATGTATTATGACACGAATATAGACATTGATATTCTTGTACAAGTGGTTTCCGAATCTACGAAGTAGTCTTAACCTTTGCCTTGTCCGACAAACAGTTAGTCACATTTGTGAGGCGAAATAGATTAATCGATTTTGCAATCCATCCAAAGCAAATTGTAACGCCAAATATCATGTAAACTAATTAATTTATGAATTAATATAAATTTTTTAGTATTTTTTTTGATTTTTTCCTATGTTTCTTAATTTTTTAATATTAAAAATTAATTTTTTTAAAAAAATATATTTGCATATCATTTTACAAATTAATGTATGAATTAATATAATTTTTTCTGAATTTTCTACTATTTTTTCTGATTTTTTCCTATTTTTTGCAATTATTAAATATTAAAAAATATTTTTTGAATTTTTTTTTTGAAGCATTTGGATATCATATGATATCAATAAGGAGCAAGTTGGGTACGAAGATCATGCCATATGGGGCCTTTTATAGTTTAAAACACCCATTATGAATCTCTAGCAAAATGTACGCTACTACTGTCACTTGGTTTTTGCATCTAAATGTATTATAGGGGGCTATGTGGTGTCAAGCCTCCTGGTCGAGGGCATGCAGGGGGACGTTGTGGGCACTTCGTGGCACATTGTGGGCTATATCATGGTCTATATTGTGGGCGGGAATGCCTACCGAGTGGATCATGCCAAGGTATTGCGTTGGGGCTGTGCCACCCCCACCCCGCGTCCCCTGGCATGTCCCTCGGTGCGGCACCAGGATGGCTAATGAGGAACGTGGTGGCTTCCCTAGCCCCTCATTATCCATCTTGGTGCCGCAACACCGTCGATGTCATTGGGATGGCTAACGAGGGGGCGAGTGGTTGCCCAAGCACAAAACTAGCCATCCCCGTGCCGTCGGCTAGGTACACGTTGGGGGATATTCCCGTCCCCCGATGTGTCGTTGGGTCTGTGCGTTGCGCGAATCGCCTAGCACATGAAGCCATGGCCAATGCCGAGTGGATGCACGAGGCCATGGTCTAGTGTCGTGGCGATCCAAGCACCGCGTGGGCTTGGGTGGCTCTTGGGGGACGGTGGGGGCAAGCGTGATGCGCGAATTGCCTAGCACATGTGGGATTGGCTTTCGTTCAGCAACGACGTGAGCGTTGCAATGAGACGATTGCTGATGCTTCAATGTCGTGGCGATCCAAGCACCATGCGGCCTTAAAGCCATCCCCTGGTGGGTTCTGACGTGCATGTGCGATGCGTGAATCGCCTAGTACACGACGCCATGCTCCTTGCTGAGTCATAATGCGACAGACATGGTCTAGTGTCATGGTGATCCAAGCACCGTGTGGCCAGGAAGGTAATTTGCTTGTCCCGTTCCGTGCATACAGGGGAACGGTGGGGGGGCATGTGTGATGCGCGAATTGCTTAGCACATGTGGCATTGGCTTTCGCTAAGCAACGACGCGAGCGTTGCGATGAGACGATTGCTGATGCTTCAATGTCGTGGCGATCCAAGCACCATGTGGCCTTGAAGCCGTCCCCTGGTTGGTTTCGACGGGCCTATGCGAGGTGCGAATCACCTAGCACACGACACCATGGTCCTCGCTGAGTCGTAATGCGACGGATGTGGTCTAGTGTCGTGGTGATCCAAGCACTGCGTGGGCAGGAAGGAAGTTTGCTTGTCCCGTTCTACGAATAAAGTTGCATACAGGGGGATGGCGGGGGGCGTGCGTGATGCACGAATCGCCTAGCACATATGGCATTGGCCTTCGTTAAGCAACGACGCGAGTATTGTGATGAGACGATTGATGATGCTTCAATGTCGTGGCGATCCAAGCACCATGCAGCCTTGAAGCCGTCCCCCAGTTGGTTCCGACAGGCCTGTGCGATGCGCAAATCGCCTTGCACACGACACCATGGTCCTCGCTGAGTCGTAATGCGGTAGACGTGGTCTAGTGTCGTGGCGATCCAAGCACCGCGTGGGTAGGAAGGTAGTTTGCTTGTCCCGTTCTGTGAATACAGGTGCGTACAGGGGGACGGTGGGGGGCCTGTG
>CM075770.1:24445000-24465000 GCA_037974665.1 Ehretia macrophylla
CCTCGTTTCGTGTGCCCTAATCTAGATTTGAGTGCCTTGACCTAGGTTTAAAAATTGTGTTCGTTTCGTGTGCCATGCATTGAATTACGTGCATTCATTTACGGTTGCGTGCATTTATTAGAAAAATGTGCATTCATCTCGTAGTTTGTGTCCTACCTCGTAGTGCGTGCCTTAGACCTAGGAAAGCGTGCCCTCATGCTAATCAAGAAAGCATCTTGCACGAAGCACTAGGTCATTAATTAATCCTACAAATTCCACTAACTATTATTAAACTATTAATTCAACCCACTAGAAGACAAAATCTCACAAAAAGCTAGACATTCCTGATTCTTTATTCCTTATTCTTTTTTAACTTTCAACACACAATTAAATAATGCTCAAAAGATGACAAAAAATCAGATTTTAAGAAGCCTTGGCCGACCACTTTGTGAGCCTTGTGCTTGCTTTGCATAATTCAAATCTTATTCCCAAACATTTTATGACATTCTATGACACAAATGCATAAAAAATTGCTTAAAACCTCCTCAAAACTCTACCATTCTCGACCATGCTCCCTTGCCCATGCTAAACACTTCAAAATCCAAGCATCTTGAAGACACAAATCTGATTTTTGCTATGCCCAAGGCCGACAATGCTCCTTTGCCCATCAAAGCTCTTATTTTTCTTCATTTCTCTCATTTCTTTTGATTCTTCTCTGTCCCTCTTATTCTTCTCTCTTTCTCTCGGCCCTAGCTGAATATTGTTGACTTCATAGTTCATCTTCATCATACCATAGTTAATCAAGACAAGGACCAAGCAAGAAGACTCGATCAAGCTAGCTAAGATGCAAGAATCACACATGCATGCTCCTTGAGTCACCATTTCGGCCTAGGTGAGTTTACTACCTTCCATTTCTTTTCTTCTTGTTCTAACCACATGCATGTACTAAGAACTTGGCCACAAAGCTAGGAAAAATAGAGAGAAATCGGGTGGTGTCTTGGCTAAGCAAGGAAGAAGAAGAAAATTGTGCTTCATCAAGTTTTGTGCATCTTCTTGTTGATTTGCTAAGTTGAGGGCTAAAACCTTTTGAAAATCCTTTAAAAATCCACATGCATGCTTTTAAATGTATGTCTTTGCTTCTGTACTTGAGTTATATGTGTGTTCATAAGCTTTTACAACCATGCATGGCAAGATTTTGGCTTGAAGTTGATGATAGATGAAATCGGGTTTGTTGACTGCTCTCTAACTTGTTGTTTCGAGGTGAGTTTGGCTAGGCAAATGATGTTGAAAATGTATGAAAATTGGTAAGTAACTATTTTTGCCAGTTTTGAACATTTTTTGAAGAAATAGGCCAAAGCTAATTTTGACTCTAAGGTTCTCAAAATGGCAAATCATTAAAATGTGTATAAATCTGGAAATCTGGAAAAAATGAAGCAGGTTTTGGCAGATGCACTAACCTTGTAGACCAAAGAGGTTTTGTCTTAGTAAATGATGTATAAAATGAATGAAATTTGGTTTGATGCTATATTTTTCAGTTCTGGACATTTTTGTCAGAAATGGACTAAGGCTAAATCTGACCCTAAAGACCTCAAACATGACAAGTATTGAAATGTGTGCAAATCTGGACAGTTTTGTGCAATCCCACTGTTTTGGCTATAACTATTGATCTCGAACTCCAAATGATACAAGCTTTAATCTGAAATATTATTTACTAGAATTGCCAATTGTTTGCTTGACTCAATGATTGTGGGAAAACAGCCTATTGCAGTGAGGGTTTCACTTAGTTATATGCTTAGAAATTTGTTGTAACTTCCCTTGTGGTATTAATTGCTTTGGATTGTGGCATTGGGATGTTGTGTGGACTGTTTTGAGTACTTGGGGATGTTTGGATTAATTGATGCTTAGTTTGAGATTGATTTTGAGTTGACTTGGGGCTTAATTGCACGGGTAAGCACGAAAAGGAAACCCTAGTGACTAGGCGAACTTGCTAAGTGTTGATCCTTTGAATATTGAGTATAATTATATGTTTAGTAGGCTGCCCGTAGTTGCCTTATAGCCCTAAATGTGATATTGATTCGTTGCATGTTGATAAATAGGCCTTTCTTGCATCCGAACCACGTAGATTGTTGTCGCATGTTGAATAACCTTATTATTTGATTACGTGGACGTTGAAATGAGTTATATGACTTGAATTACGTGCGTTACATGGCTGCCCATTTAATGTTAATATAACTCCATATGCTTTTCAAGTGAAATTACTTGTCTATTCGTGCCTCGCTTGTTTACTTGTCAATGTGCAACCTTATGACTGTCCGGAGGCAACCTACTTTGTTGTCCTCCTAATGTGTTATATTAAATGTCATAATTGTGCATTGCATACAAGGTTGCAACCTTTTATTTTGGCATGGTAGCGTTCACTACCATGGTCCCATTCCCTATCTCGCTTGGGGGGGTTGACTTCCTCGGAGAGTTGGGTCGTAGGATTTCGGGGTACATCCGGAGTACACCCACTTGGCGTGTTAAGGGGATGATTTGAAGTCGGCTGCAACAACTGAGAGCAAAAGCTCATCGTATCCTTTTTCTATATGTATAAGTACTCTCGCTTGGTTCCTAGAGAACCTTGGGGAGGAAAGACTGGTAATTGTGTTCCTTTACTTTATATTATTGTTGTGTGCCTAATTGTGTTATATTCATACTTGCAAAAGGATTTTCATAAGTTGAACTGGAAAATAAGTTTCAAAACCTATTTCTCGTTCCCCCTCGCTGAGTTTATAAGGACTCACCCTCTTTTATCATCTTAGGTGAAGAAGATCAAGAACAGGTACCTGAAGATGATGTGCCTAACGATGATTCCTTGGAGTGATTGCTTGTCCTATGTGCCTTGCGTGATTATGGCTATTTGTGAACTATGCTACTTGAGGACTATTTCTTTTTATGTTGCTTGATGTGTAATGTAAAAGACCCCCGTTATAATTTGGGGTCTAATTTTGGTTTGTATTGATGTTAACTAGACAGACACTAGACACTACTATGGTCATTTTGCTATTATTACTGCTAGTACCTATAATAGGATTATGAAGTATTAGGTAAGGGCTAAGTAAAATGAACCAACCAAATCTTAAGCAGGTACACGTTATTAAGCTAAGATCAACAGGTACTTTTGTAACGAGGATTAACAAACGAACGAGACATAGTATCATGCTAGGTTATTAATCAAACGAGACATCAAGACAACCAGTAGGCATTTCAATTGATGGTAAATAGTAATCCTAGTTGGAAATGAAATTGAGATGGTAAATTTGAGGCGTTTAGAGAATTAGGTCAAACCAAAGAGCCCAATTACAGCCGTTATGCTGCCGATTTTTCCCTAAAATTTTGGAGTTTAAGCCAAAACGTTAAGTGTTAAATCTTCATAAACGGTTAAGTATGTGATATGACTTGAACGTTAGATCACACCCTAGTCTAACCTTTATTGGTTGGGTTGGGGCGTGACACCTTATAAGAATGGTATCAGAGCTTAGATTGCTTAAGCTAGGTTTAACTCTCGGACCATGGGTAGAGCCCTAGGATGATTAGGATGACTTGTCTATATGTTGTTGTGTGATAATGTTAAATGTGTCTTCTATGTTCTATGTGCTTAAGTGTTTAACATGTCTTCATTATTTCTAGAGTTATATATCTATGTTATGTTACATATCTTATGCATTAAATTCTTATTTGTCATACTTCAATAAATTGTGCATCGTAATCTGTGCCTATAGATGGTTGGCCCTAGTACCCGCACTACTAATAGGAGCGGTGAACCCCAAGAGACTGGAGATGCCTATCAAACTAATCCCGGTATAGCTATGTTTAACATGATGGCAAATGCCATGGATCGTGTATCACGAGTGATGGAGCGCCAAGATGCACGTGAGGCCAACAACAACAACAACAACATGAATGATGGTAACCATGGGAGACATAGCAGAATGAGGGAGTTTCTTGACTTTCGCCCGTCCAAATTCCACGGGGAAGCTGATAATGAGAAAGCAGAGGCTTGGCTGTCCGAGATCAAGAAGATTTTCAGGCCACTTGATTATACTGATGAAGAGAATGTGGAGTTTGCTGTGTTTCTGTTGCACAGGGATGCTGAACATTGGTGGCACACTATGGAGGCACTGTGGGAAACTAATCAGACACCTCGCTTGTGGGGTAATTTCATTAAGGCATTCAAGGATAAATATGTACCTGTAGTTTCTAAGCAGAGACAGATTGAGGAGTTCATGCACTTGACCCAGGGTAACATGACGGTGGCCCAGTACGAGGCTCGTTTTGACCGACTGTCCCGTTATGCTCAATATATGGTTAGTACTCCGGAGGCGAAGATGTGGAAATTTACGACTGGATTGAGGCCAGAGATTCACCATGACTTCGATACCTATTCTGCTCTCTTTGCTGCTGCTTCCCAAGTTGAGAAGAGGAAACTTGATAGAGCCAGTTCGAGTCAGCCGAACAAGAAACCATACCAGCCTCCAAGTCAGCAAAGGAAATTCTAGAGTCGGAGTAGTAATCAGGACCCGAGCCAAAACAGACCAGTGAATAACCGTGGCCCGACGAAAGTGCCATCAGCCTCTTCCACCTGCGGATCCACAGGTAGTTCACCTGCTACTCAGTCTGTCAACTGTTCTTACTGTGACAAGAAGGGTCATACCGAGGCCCAGTGCTGGAAGAAGTCAGGACGATGTATGAGATGTGGCAGTGATCAGCATCAGATCAAGGATTGCCCTAAATGGCAGGCAGGACAGAATCAGGTTAAACCAGCTGGTAGAGGCAAGACTCCAGTTCCCAGAGTCCAGGCTCGAGCCTATGCTATTGAGTGCGACGAGATTCCAGATGAGACCGCTATTGTTGAAGGTACATTCTTCATACTGAATCAACCTGTTAGGGTGCTAATTGATCCGGGTGCTACTCATTCATTTATTACTCCCTTATGTGTGGAACGTGTGAAACTGAAAGTTGTATGTTTGCCATACGAAGTAGAAGTTGGTACTCCGATGGGTTCTAAACTTGTTACTAGCTCAGCTTGTAAAGCATGTAAAATCCAAATTAAGGATAGGGAATTCTCAGCCAATCTTATTGTATTACCTTTTCGAGACTATGAAGTCATTTTAGGGATAGACTGGCTGGCAAAACATCATGTCCAACTAGATTGCCGGACGAAGATTATAACGTTCCGGGTACCTGGTCAACCAATACTGGAGGTAATGGGTCGAAGAGATTTCACCGGGAGTTCTATCATTTCATCTATGAAAGTAGTGAAGTTCTTGAGAAAAGGGTGTAGCAGATACTTAGCTTACCTCATCAACAAGCCGTCGGATAAAGTAAAGTTGGAGGAGATGCCAGTGATCAAAGACTACGCGAATGTATTTCCAGAAGAATTGCCCGGTTTACCCCCAAATCGGGAGATCGAGTTCATTATAGAGCTACTGCCTGGCACCCAACCAATATCTAAAGCCCCCTATAGTATGGCACCGGCCGAGCTACAAGAATTGAAGGACCAATTGCAAGGATTGTTGAAGAAGGGGTTTGTTCAACCAAGTTCTTCTTCGTGGGGTGCACCAGTTCTATTTGTGAAGAAGAAAGATGGAACATTGAGGCTATGCATCGATTACCGAGGACTGAACCAAGTGACTGTCAAGAATAAATACCCACTTCCACTGATCGACGAGTTGTTTGATCAACTTCAAGGAGCTAAAGTGTATTCGAAACTCGACTTGAGGCAAGGGTACTATCAGTTATGGTTCAAAAAGGAAGATGTGCCTAAAACGGCTTTCAGGACAAGATACGGGCATTATGAATATGTGGTGATGCCATTTGGACTAACTAATGCCCCTGCAGCTTTTATGGATTTGATGCACAGGGTGTTTCAACCCTACTTGGACCAATTTGTGGTGATCTTCATTGATGATATTTTGGTATACTCGAAATCCAAGGCAGAGCATGAACAACATCTGCGGTTGGTACTGCAGAAACTTTGAGAGCATCAATTGTATGCAAAGTTTAGCAAGTCTGAATTTTGGTTGCAACAGATTGCATTTTTGGGGGATATTATATCCCAAGAGGGAATAGCCGTGGATCCAGCAAAGATAGAAGCAGTGATGTCTTGGAAGAAGCCGGAAAATGTTACGGAGATTCGGAGTTTTCTTCGTCTAACCGGCTATTATTGGAGATTCGTGAAGGATTTCTCTAAGATTGCAGGACCGCTTATAAAGCTCACTCAAAAGAAAACAAAGTTCATGTGGGATGATAAGTGTGAGAACAGCTTCCAAGAGTTGAAGAAAAGATTGACTACCGCACCTGTTCTTGCATTGCCTGAAGGGAGTCAAGGTTTTGTAATCTATAGCGATGTTTTGAAGGAAGGATTGGGTTGTGTGTTGATTCAAAATGGTAGAGTGATTGCGTATGCTTCTAGGAAATCGAAGCTGTATGAATTGAACTACCCGACGCATGATTTGGAGTCAACGGCTATTGTGTTTGCACTCAAGAAATGGAGGCATTATCTGTGGGGTAACAAGTTTGAGGTATTTACTGATCACAAGAGCTTGAAATACTTGTTCTCTCAAAAAGAGTTGAATATGAGGCAAAGGCGGTGGATGGAGCTTTTGGATGATTATAACTACACAATCAATTATGTGCCCGGTAAAGAGAATGTAGTTGCGGATGCCTTAAGTAGGAAAGCAAGCATGGCAACACTGGAAGTCAAGGTACAGGAGTTGTTGGAGGAAGCATTTTTGTGGAAACCACAATTGACTCGGAAAGGGTTACTTTTTTCCACTATGCAAGTTCAATCGACCTTGTTGTCTGAGTTACGAGAGGCTCAACAGAAGAATCAACAGTTTCAGAAGATTAAAGAAAGCAACACAGATTTTAAGTTTCATGATGATGGTGTTTGGAGGTTTAGGAATCGAATTTGTGTTCCTAATGAGCCAGAACTGAAAAAGAAGATTCTTGAAGAAGCCCATAATTCAATATATACTATTCACCTCAGCGGAACAAAGATGTACCGGGATTTGAAGCAACACTATTGATAGAATAACATGAAGAGAGAGAGTGCGGAGTTTGTGGCATGGTGTTTGACTTGCCAAAGAGTCAAAGCAGAACATCAACGACCCGCAGGTTTACTTCAGCCGTTGGAGATTCCTCAATGGAAATGGGAACATATAACCATGGACTTTGTTATGGACCTGCCCAGGTCACAAAAGGGTCATGACGCCGTTTGGGTCATAGTGGATAGATTGACTAAGTTGGCGGACTTTTTACCGATGAACAAGGAGGATAGTCCTGAGAAATTGGGAGTTATGTATGTAGCGGAGATTGTAAGATTGCACGGGATGCCTGTGAGTATTGTGTTGGATAGGGATCCTCGTTTTACTTCCCAATTTTGGAAGAGATTTCAAGAAGCTTTGGGAATGAAGTTGAGTTTCAGCACGGCTTACCACCCTCAGACTGATGGACAATCGGAGAGAACTATTCAGATTCTGGAGGATATGTTGAGGGCGTGTGTTTTAGATTTCGGAAAAGGTTGGGAGAAATATCTATCTCTAGCGGAGTTCGCTTATAATAATAGTTATCAAGCCACTATCGGGATGGCCCCATTTGAGGCGTTGTATGGACGTAAGTGTCGATCCCCAATTTACTGTGATGAAGTAGGTGAGACGAAGACTTTTGACTTGACCCTTCTACCTGAACTTATGAAGACTGTTGATAATATCCACCTTATCCGGAAATGGATGCTTACTGCCCAAAGCAAGCAGAAGAGTTATGCAGACCGATGGAGACGGAGTCTAGAGTTTGAGGTCGGCGACAAGATATTCTTGAAGATATCACCTCGGAGGGGACTGATTAAACACGACAAGGGTGGAAAGTTGAGCCCGAGGTTTGTAGGACCATTTGAGGTAATTGAGAAGGTTGGCAAATTGGAATATCGCCTGGCACTACCCCAAAACCTCTCCAATATTCACGACGTCTTTCATGTTTCAATGCTGCGGAAGTATCATCCTGATCCGTCGCATATCTTAGAGCCATAGCCGTTGCAGCTTCGGGAGAACTTGTCTTACGAGGAGAAGCCAATTCGGATCCTAGACCAGCAAAATCGGGACGTGCGCAACAAAACTACACCGATGGTGAAGGTTGTGGGATCATCATGGAGTTGAAGAAGCAACGTGGGAAAGGTGAGACCAGATGGAGCAGCAATATCCAACTTTATTTCAAAAGTAATATTGAATTTTGGGACGAAATTCTTTTAAGGAGGGGAGGATGTGAGGCCCGACCTTGATTTGCGTGCAATACCTCGTTTCATGTGCCCTAATCTAGATTTGCGTCCCTTGACCTAGGTTTAAGAATTGTGTTTGTTTCGTGTTCCATGCATTGAATTACGTGCATTCATTTAGGTTTCGTGCATTTACTAGAAAACTGTGCATTTGTCTCGTAGTTCGTGTTCTACCTCGTAGTGCGTGCCCTAGACCTAGGAAAGCATGCCCTCACGCTTATCAAGAAAGCATCTTGCACGAAGCACTAGGTCATTAATTAATCCTACAAATTCCACTAACTATTATTAAACTATTAATTCAACCCACTAGAAGACAAAATCTCACAAAAAGCTAGACATTCCTTATTCTTTATTCCTTATTCTTTTTGCACTTTCAACACACAATTAAATAATGCTCAAAAGATGACAAAAAATCAGATTTTAAGAAGCCTTGGCCGACCACTTTGTGAGCCTTGTGCTTGCTTTGCATAATTCAAATCTTATTCCCAAACATTTTATAACATTCTATGACACAAATGCATAAAAAATTGCTTAAAACCTCCTCAAAACTCTACCATTCTCGACCATGCTCCCTTGCCCATGCTAAACACTTCAAAATCCAAGCATCTTGAAGACACAAATCTGATTTTTGCTATGCCCAAGGCTGACAATGCTCCTTTGCCCATCAAAGCTCTTATTTTTCTTCATTTCTCTCATTTCTTTTCATTCTTCTCTCTCCCTCTCATTCTTCTCTCTTTCTCTCGGCCCTAGCTGAATATTGTTGACTTCATAGTTCATCTTCATCACACCATAGTTAATCAAGACAAGCAACAAGCAAGAAGACTCGATCAAGCTAGCTGAGATGCAAGAATCACACATGCATGCTCCTTGAGTCACCATTTCGGCCTAGGTGAGTTTACTAGCTTCCATTTCTTTTCTTCTTGTTCTAACCACATGCATGTACTAAGAACTTGGCCACTAAGCTAGGAAAAATAGAGAGAAATCGTGTGGTGTCTTGGCTAAGCAAGGAAGAAGAAGAAAATTGTGCTTCATCACGTTTTGTGCATCTTCTTGTTGATTTGCTAAGGTGAGGGCTAAAACCTTTTGAAAATCCTTCAAAAATCCACATGCATGCTTTTAAATGTATGTCTTTGCTTCTGTACTTGAGTTATAGGTGTGTTCATAAGCTTTTACAACCATGCATGGCAAGATTTTGGCTTGAAGTTGATGATAGATGAAATCGGGTTTGTTGACTGCTCTCTAACTTGTTGTTTCAAGGTGAGTTTGGCTAGAAAAATGAAGTTTAAAATGCATGAAAATTGGTAGGTGAGTATTTTTTCCAGTTTTGAACATTTTTCGCAGAAATAGGCCAAAGCTAATTTTGACTCTAATGTCCTCAAAATGGCAAATCATTAAAATGTGTCCAAATTTGGAAGTCTGGAAAAATGAAGCAGGTTTTGGCAGATGCACTGACCTTGTGGAACTAACCAGTTTTGACTTATTAAATGATGTCCAAAATGCATGAAATTTGGTTTGATACTATATTTTTCAGTTCTGGACATTTTTGTCAGAAATGGACTAAGGCTAAATCTGACCCTAAGGACCTCAAAAACGACAATTATTGAAATGTGTGCAAATCTGGACCTTTTTGTGCAATCCCTCTGTTTTCGCTATAACTATTGATCCCGAACTCTAAATGATGCAAGCTTTGTTTCTGATTTTAGTTCACTTCATAAGCTTTAATCTGACATCTTATTTACTGGAATTTCCGATTGTTTGCTTGACTCAATGATTGTGGGAAAATAGCCTATTGCAGTGAGGGTTTCACTTAGTTATATGCTTAGAAATTTGTTGTAACATCCCTTGTGGTATTAATTTCATTGGATTGTGGCATTGAGAAGTTGTGTGGATTGTTTTGAGTACTTGGGGATGTTTGGATTAATTGATGCTTGGCATGAGATTGATTTTGAGTTGACTTGGGGCTTAATTGCATGGGTAAGCACGAAAAGGAAACCCTAGTGACTAGGCGAACTTGCTAAGTGTTGATCCTTTGAACATTGAGTGTAATTATATGTTTAGCAGGCTGCCCGTAGTTTCCTTATAGCCCTAAATGTGATATTGATTCGTTGCATGTTGATAAACAGACCTTTCTTACATCCAAACCACGCACATTCTTGTCGCATGTTGAATAACCTTATTATTTGATTACGTGGACGTTGAAATGAGTTATATGACTTGAATTACGTGCGTTACATGGCTGCCCATTTAATGTTAATATAACTCCATATGCTTTTCAAGTGAAATTACTTGTCTATTCGTGCCTCGCTTGTTTACTTGTCAATGTGCAACCTTATGACTGTCCGGAGGCAACCTACTTTGTTGTCCTCCTAATGTGTTATATTAAATGTCATAATTGTGCATTGCATACAAGGTTGCAACCTTTCATTTTGGCATAGTAGCGTTCACGCACATCGGGAGGTATCAGGCTTGCCGGTGCAACCGTGACTACCATGGTCTCATTCCCTCTCTCGCTTGGGGGCTTGACTTCCTTGGAGAGTTGGGTCGTAGGATTTCGGGATACATCCAGAGTACACCCACTTGGCGTGTTAAGGGGATGATTTGAAGTCGGCTGCAACAACTGAGAGCAAAAGCTCACCGTATCATTTTTCTATATGTATAAGTACTCTCGCTTGGTTCCTAGAAAACCTTGGGGAGGAAAGACTGGTAATTGTGTTCATTTACTTGATCTTATTGTTATGTACTTGATTGTGTTATATTCATGCTTGCAAAAGGATTTTCATAAGTTGAACCGGAAAATGACTTTCAACACCTATTTCTCATTCCCCCTCGCTGAGTTCTTAAGGACTCACCCTCTTTTACCATCTCAGGTAAAAAAGATCAAGAACAGGTACCTGAGGACGATGTGCCTAACGATGATTCCTTGGAGTGATTTCCTGTCCTATGTGCCTTGCGTGATTATGGCTATTTGTGAACTATGCTACTTGAAGACTATTTCTTTTTATGTTGCTTGATGTGTAATGTAAAGGACCCTCGTTGTAATTTGGGGTCTAATTTTGGTTTGTACTGATGTTAACTAGACAGACACTAGACACTACTATGGTCATTTTGCTATTATTACTGCTAGTACCTATAATAGGATTATGAAGTATTAGGTAAGGGCTAAGTAAAATGAACCAACCAAATCTTAAGCAGGTACACGTTATTAAGCTAAGATCAACAGGTACTTTTGTAACGAGGATTAACAAACGAACAAGACATAGTATCATGCTATGTTATTAATCAAACGAGACATCAAGACAACCAGTAGGCATTTCAATTGATGGTAAATAGTAATCCTAGTTGGAAATGAAATTGAGATGGTAAATTTGAGGTATTTAGAGAATTAGGTCAAACCAAAGAGCCCAATTACAACCGTTATGCTGCTAGTTTTTCCGAAAAATTTTGGAGTTTAAGCCAAAACGTTAAGTGTTAAATCTTCATAAACGGTTAAGTATGTGATATGACTTGAACGTTAGATCATACCCTAATCTAACATTTATTGGCCGGGTTGGGGCGTGACAGCCTTGCTGCCACGATCCACTGAGATTCAGCCCTTTGTCGCTCCGATTCGTCCCTCCCCCCTCCTCGCTTATCTCCATCCCATCCGCAATCCAATCACGTCCCATTACATCAACCAATACTATTTTCCCCAAATGGGCCAAGAGGTTCGACGCCCTATGCCGCTCCCCAAGTGTGTCTCCAAGTGCCTAAGTAAGTCATAAGTTGTAACCCAAGTGTCGATGCAAGAATGCCCAAGTGTTTCCAAGTGCTCTACGCCCAAGTCTGAATAACATTAGCCCAAGTTAGTTTGACACGCTCCCTGCCTGCTATAGTGCCACCGCAAGTGTCCTGGGGTTTCGAGGCAACGATGATGCCCAATTATGCCCAAGTGCTATGTGCTATGCCCAAGGATGCTATGCCCAAGTATGCCCACCCAAGTGCTATGTGCATATGTGCTATGTGCTATACCCAAGTGCTATGCCCAATGATGCCTAAGTGCTATGTGCACCCAACAGCTAGGTGCACCCAACCGCTGTGCCCAAGTACTATGCCCAAGTGCTATGCCTAATGATGCCCAATTGCTACATGTGAACAGACCCACTGTAGGTCGACCCCGTTCATCCCCTCGAGTGCCCAAGTGTTAGACAGCCTATGCTTGCTTGGTAAGAGATGACAAAAAATTTAAATCCGACCTTGTGTAATGCCGGCCCGCATAGGTGCCTAACGTTCTTCCCTTAGCATTAATGGTGATTGAGGTTATGTTGCCCCTATCTTCGGTACGGCTGGGCACGTTGGTGAACGGTTGCAGTACGACTGCCCACGATGTTGCACGACGGCGCACGATTGGGCCTCGGATAGGGCACGTACTTGGGGCACGTACTTGGGTCATGCACTTGGGGTGCCCACGCCGCACGATGGTGCGGGCATGCCGCGCAAAGGTGCCCGCATGAGGTGCCCATGTCGTATGAAGGTGTGCGCATGGGGCGCGCATGTTGCACGACGGTGCACACATGCGGCCCACATTTTGCACGATGGTATGCATATGGGGCTCCCATGCAGCCTTATGGTACTCGTATACTGCACGAAGGTGCGCCAATGCCGCACGAAGATGTGCGCATGGGGCGCCCATGCTGCACGATGGTGCGCGCATGCCGCACGATGGTGCGCTCATGCCGCACGATGGTGCACGCATGTGGCCAGCATGCCGCACGAAGGTGCACGCATGGGGCGCCTATGCCGTATGATGGTGTGTTCATCGGGCGCGCATGCTTCACGAAGGTGCGCACATGGGCGCCCATGCCGCACGATGGTACGAGCATGTAGCCCGCATGTCGCATGAAGGTGCGTGCATGATACACCCATGTCGCACGATCGTGCACGCATAGGGCGCCCATGCCGTACAAAGATGTGCGCATGGGCCACCAATGTCACACGATGGTGCGTACATGCCGAACGAAGGTGTGCACATGCGACGCCCATGCCGCTCGATGGTGTGTGGATCGGGCGCGCATGGCGCACGATAGTGCGTACATGTGGCCCGTATGCCGCTCAAAGGTGCGCGCATTGGGCACCCATGCTGCACGATGGTGTACTCATCGGGCGTGCATGCCCTGGCAAGGTGCGCACATGCCGTACGACGGTGCCCACATGCGGTGCCCATGACGCTCGATGGTGCACGCATCGGGCGCCATGGCGCACGATGGTGCGTGCATGTATCTTGCATGCCTCACGAAGGTGAGCGCATTGGGCGCCCATGCCGGACGATGGTGCGCGCATGTGGCCCACATACCCACGAAAGTGCGCGCATAGGGCGCCTATGTTGCACGATGGTGCTCTCATCGGGCGCGCCTACAGCACGATGGTCCGCGTATGTGGCCCGCATGCTGCACGATGGTGCACGAATGGGGCGCCCATGTCGCACGATGGTACGAGCATTGGGCACGCATGCTGCACGATGGTACGCGCATTGGGCCCGGATGCCGCAAGAAGGTGCGCGCATGGGGTGCCCATGCCGCAGGAAGGGGCGCGCCTGGTACGCACATGCCGCACGATGGTGTGCTCATCGGGCGCACATGTCGCACGATGGTGTGCGCATGGGGCGCCCATGCCACACGAATTTACGCGCATGGTGCGCCCATGCCGCACGATAGTGCACGCATCAGGCGCCCATGCCGCACGATGGTGAGCACATATGGCCTGCATGCCGCACGGTGGTGTGCACATCGGGCGCACCTGCCGCACGATGGTGCTTGCATGTGGCCCGCATGCCGCACTATAGTGCGCGCATGGGGCGCCCATGCCGCACGAAGTGGTGCGCTTGGTGCTCCCATGCCGCACGATGGTGTGCTCATCGGGCGCGCATGCCGCATGATGGTGCGCGCATTGGGCCCGGATGCCGCACGAAGATGCGTGCATGGGGCGCCCATGCCACACGAAGGGGCGCGCTTGGTGCGTCCATGCCGCACGATGGTGTGCTCATCGGGTGCGCATGCCGCAAGATGGTGTGCGCATGGGGCGCCCATGCCGCACAAATGTGCGCGCATGGTGCGCCTATGCCACACGGTGGTGTGCGCATCGAGCGCGCATGCCGCACTATGGTGCTTGCATATGGCCCGCATGCCGCACGATGGTGCGAGCATGGGGGGCCAATATCGTACGATGGTACGCACATGTGGCCCGCATATCGCACAAAGGTACGCAGATGGGGCGCCCATGCCACACGAAGGTGCGTCCATGGGGTGCCCATGCCGCACGATGGTGCGCGCATCCGGCGCGCATACCCCACGATGGTGCTTGCATGTGGCCAGCATGCCGCACGTTAGTGCGCGCATGGGGTGCCCATGCAGTACGATGGTATACGCATTTGCCCGCATACGGCACAATGGTGGGCGCATGGGGCGCCCATGCCGCACGAAGGTTCGCGTATGGTGCGCCCATGCTGCACGATGGTGCGTGCATCGGGCGCGCATGCCGTACGATGTTGCTTTAATGTGGCCCGCATGCAACACGAGGGTAAGCACATGGGGCGTCCGTGCCGCACCATGATGTGTACAAGTGGCGCACGCGGGGCGCTCAATGGGCATTGTTAAGGCATTGTTGGGGCACGGCTGGGGGACGATGGGGGTACACTTGGGGGACGATGGGGGATGTTGGGGGACGGCTTTGGCACTAGTACGGGACGTTGGGCACGACGGGCAATGTTAAGCTTTCGGGGGAATTGGGCATGCGAAATGTATTATGACACAAATATAGACATTAATATTCTTGTACAAGTGGTTTCCGAATCTACGAAGTAGTCTTTACCTTTGCCTTGTCCGACAAATAGTTCGTCACATTTGTGAGGCGAAATAGATTAATCAGTTTCCCAATCCATCCAAAACAAATTGTAACACCAAATATCATGTAAACTAATTAATTTATGAATTAATAAAAATTTTTCTGAATTTTTTTATTATTTTTTGTGATTTTTCCGTATTTTTCGTATTTTTTAAATATTAAAAATTATTTTTTCGAAAAAATATTTTTGAATTTCATTTACGAAATTAATGTATGAATAAATATGATTTTTTCTAAATTTTCTACTATTTTTTCTGATTTTTCCCTATATTTCGCAATTATTAAATATTAAAATTTTTTTTTATGAAATTGTTTTTTGGAAACATTTGGATATCATATGATATCAATACGGAGCAAGTTGGGTACGAAGATCATGTCATATGGTGTCTTTTATAGTGTAAAACACCAATTATGAATCTCTGGTAAAATGTATGCTACTGTTGTTACTTGGGTTTTTGCATCTAAATGTATTATAGGGGGGGTATGTGGTGTCAAGCCTCCTGGTCGAGGGCCATGCGGGAGGACGTTGTGGGCACTTCGTGGCACATTATGGGCTATATCGTGGGCTATATTGTGGGCGGGAATGCCTACCAAGTGAATCACGCCGAGGTATTGCGTTGCATACTCGTGCATTGGGGCCGTGCCACCCCCTCCCCCCGTCCCTCGGCATGTTCCTCGGCGCGGCATCGGGATGGCTAATGAGGAACGTGGTGGCTTCCCTAGCCCCTCATTATCCATCTTGGTGCCGCAACGTCGTCGACGTCATTAGGATGGCTAACGAGGTGGCGAGTGGTTGCCCAAGCACAAAACTAGCCATCCCCGTGTCATCGGCTATGTACACGTTGGGGGACATTCCCGTCGCCCGATATGCCGTTGGGCCTGTGCAATGCGAGAATCGCCTAGCACACGAAGCCATGGCTGATGCCGAGTGGATGCGCATGACCATGGTCTAGTGTTGTGGTGATCCAAGCACCGCGTGGGCTTGGGTGGCTCTTGGGGGACGGTGGGGGCAAGCGTGATGCGCGAATCGCCTAGCACACATGGCATTGGCTTTCATTAAGCAACGACGCGAGCGTTGCAATGAGACGATTGTTAATTTTTCAATGTCGTGGCGATCCAAGCACCATGCGGCCTTGAAGCCGTCCCCCGGTGGGTTCTGACGTGCCTGTGCCATGCGCGAATCACTTAGCACACGACGCCATGGTCCTCGCTGAGTCAGAATGCGACGGACGTGGTCTAGTGTCGTGGCGATCCAACCACCGCGTTGGCCAGAAGGTAGTTTGCTTGTCCCGTTCCGTCCATACGGGGGGATGGTGGGGGGCATGCATAATGCGCGAATCGCCTAGCACATGTGGCATTGGCTTCCGTTAAGCAACGACACAAGCATTGCGATGAGACAATTGCAGATGCTTCAATGTCATGGCGATCCAAGCACCATGCGGCCTTGAAGCTGTCCCTCAGTTGGTTCCGACAAGCCTGTACGATGCGCAAATCGCCTAGCACACGACGCCATGGTCCTCCCTGAGTCATAATGCGACGGACGTGGTCTAGTGTCGTGACGATCCGAGCACCGCGTGGGCAGGAAGGTAGTTTGCTTGTCCCGTTCCGTGAATACAGGTGCATACAGAGGGACGGTGGAGGGCATGCATGATGCGCAAATCGCCTAGCACATATGGCATTAGCTTTCGTTAAGCAACGACTCTCGCGTTGCAATAAGACGATTGTCGATGCTTCAATGTCGTGGCGATCCAAGCACCGTGCGGCCTTGAAGCCATCCTCCGGTTTGTTCCGATGGGCCTGTGCGATGTGCGAATTGCCCAGTACATGGCGCCATGGTCCTCGCTGAGTCATAATGTGACGGACGTGGTCTAGTGCCATGGCGATCCAAGCACCACGTGGGTAGGATGGTAGTTTACTTGTCCCGTTCCGTGTATACTGGTGCATACAGTGGGACGGTGGGGGGCATGTGTGATGCGCGAATTGCCTAGCACATGTGGCGTTGGCTTTCGTTAAGCAACGACGCGAGTGTTACGATGAGACGATTGCTGATGCTTCAATGCCGTGGTGATCCAAGCACTATGCAGCCTTGAAGTCGTCCCCCGGTGGGTTTTGACGTGCCTGTGCGATGCTCGAATCGACTAGCACACGATGCCAAGGTCCTCGCTGGGTCGTAATGCGACGGACATGGTCTAGTATCGTGGCGATCCAAGCACCGCGTGGGCAGGAAAGTAGTTTGCTTGTCCCGTTCCGTGCATATGGGGGAATGGTGGAGGGCTTGCGTGATGCGCGAATCACCTAGCACATTTGGCATTGGTTTTCATTAAGCAACGACGTGAGCGTTGCAATGAGACGATTGCTAATGCTTCAATATCGTGGCGATCCAAGCATCATGCGGCCTTGAAGCCGTCCCCCGGTTGGTTCCGATGGGCCTCTACGATGCGCAAATCGCCTAGCACACGACGCCATGGTCCTCGCTGAGTCTTAATGCGACGGATGTGGTCTAGTGTCGTGGCGATCCAAGCACCGCATGGGCAGGAAGGTAGTTTGCTTGTCCCGTTCCGTGAATACAGGTGCATACAGAGGGACGGTGGGGGGCATGCTTGATGCGCGAATCGTCTAGCACATGTCGCATTGGATTTCGTTAAGTGACGACACGAGCGTTGCGATGAGACAATTGCTGATGCTTCAATGTCGTGGTGATCCAAGCACCGTACGGCCTTGAAGCCGTCCCCCGGTTGGTTCTGACGGGCCTGTACGATGCGCGAATCGCCTAGCACACGACGCCATGGTCCTCGCTGAGTCGTAATATGACGGACGTGGTCTAGTGTCGTGGTGATCCAAGAACCACGTAGGTAGGAAGGTAGTTTGCTTGTCTCGTTTGGTGAATAAAGGAGCATACAGGGGGACGGCAGGGGCATGTGTGATGCGCGAATTGCATAGCATATGTGGCATTGGCTTTCGTTAAGCAACGACGTGAGCGTTGCAATGAGACGATTGTTGATTCTTCAATGTCGTGGCGATCCAAGCACCATGTGGCCTTGAAGCCGTCCCCCGGTTGGTTCTGACGGGCCTGTGCGATGCACGAATTGCCTAGCACACAGCGCCATGGTCCTCGCAGAGTCGTAATGCGACGGACGTGATCTAGTGTCATGGCAATCCAAGCACTGTGTGGGCAGGAAAGTTGTTTGCTTGTCCCGTTCCATGCATACGGGTGCATACAGGGGGACGGTGGAGGGCATGCGTGATGCGCGAATCGCCTAACACATGTGGCATTAGTTTTCGTTAAGCAACGACGCGAGCGTTGCGATAAGACGATTGCTGATGCTTCAATGTCGTGCCGATCCAAGCACCATGCGGCCTTGAAGCCGTCCTCTGGTGTGTTCCTATAGTCCTGCGCGATGCGCGAATCGCCTACTACACGACGCCATGGTACTCGCTAAGTCATAATGCGATGGACGTGGTCTAGTGTCGTGGTGATCCAAGCACCGCGTAGGCAGGGAGGTAGTTTGCTTGTCCCGTTCTGTGTGAGCGGGTGCATACAGGGGGACGGGGGGGGGGGGGCATCCGTGATGCGCGAATCGCCTAGCACATGTGGCATTGGCTTTTATTAAGCAACGACGTGAGCGTTGCGATGAGACGATTGCTGATGCTTCAATGTCGTGGTGATCCAAGTACCGTGCAGCCTCGAAGCTGTCCACCGGTGTATTCCCATTGGCCTACGCTATGCGCGAATCGCCTAGCACACGACATCATGATCCTCATTGAGTCGTAATGCGACGGACGTGGTCTAGTGTCGTGGTGATCCAAGCACCGCGTGGGCAGGAAGGTAGTTTGCTTGTCCCGTTCTGTGAATAAAGGTGCATACAGGGGGACAGCGGGGGGCATGCGTGATGCGCGAATCGCCTAGCACATGTGGCATTGGCTTTCGTTAAGCAACGACGCGAGCGTTGCGATGAGATGATTGTTGATGCTTCAATGTTGTGGCGATCCAAGCACCATGCGGCCTTGAAGCTGTCCCCCGGTGGGTTCTAACATGCTTGTACGATGTGCGAATCGACTAACACACGATGCCATGGTCCTGGCTGGGTCGTAATACGACGGACGTGGTCTATTGTCGTCGCGATCCAAGCACCGCGTGGGCAGGAAGGTAGTTTGCTTGTCCCGTTCCTTGCTTACGGGGGGACGGTGGGTGGCATGCGTGATGCGCGAATCGCCTAGCACATGTGGCATTGGCTTTCATTAAGAAATGATGCGAGCGTTGCGATGAGACGATTACTGATGCTTCAATGTCATGGCGATCCAAGCACCATGCGGCCTTGAATCCGTCCCCTGGTTGGTTCTGACGTGCCTATGCGATGCGCGAATCGCCTAGCACACGATGCCATGGTCCTTGTTGAGTCGTAATGTGATGGACGTGGTCTAGTGTCATGGTGATCAAAGCACTACGTGGGCAGGAAGGTAGTTTGCTTGTCCCATTTCGTGAATAAAGGTGCATACAGGGGGCCAGCGGGGGGCATGCGTGATGCGCGAATCACCTAGCACATGTGGAATTGGCTTTCGTTAAGCAACGACGCGAGCGTTGCGATGAGACGATTGCTGATGCTTCAATGTTGTGGCGATCCAAGCACCAAGCGGCCTTGAAGCTGTCCCCCGGTTGGTTCCGACGGGCCTGTGCGATGCGTTAATCGCCTAACACACGACGCCATGGTCCTTGCTGAGTCGTAATGCGACGGACGTGATCTAGTGTCGTGGCGAGCCAAGCACCATGTGGGCAGGAAAGTAGTTTGCTTGTCCCGTTCTATGAATAAAGGTACATACAGGGGGACGGCGGGGG
>CM075770.1:24472500-24480000 GCA_037974665.1 Ehretia macrophylla
GTGACTGAGGTTATGTTGCCCCTATCTTCGGCAAGGCTGGGCACATTGGCGAAAGGTTGCGGCACGACTGCCCACGGTGTTGCATGACGGCGCACGATTGGGCCTAGAATGGGGCACGTACTTTGGGCACGTACTTGGGTCACGCACTTGGGGCGCCCACGCCGCACGATGGTGCGCGCATGCATCACGAAGGTGCACACATGAGGCGCCCATGCCGCACGAAGGTGCGCGCATGGGGCACATATGCGGCACGACGGTGCACGCATGCAGCCCACGTACCGCACGAAAGTGCTTGCATGGGGCACCCATGCCGCTTGATGGTGTGCGCATGGGGCGCCCATGCCGCCCGATGGTGCTCGAATGCTGCACGAAGGTGCGCCCATACCGCAAGAAAATGCGCGCATGGGGGGCCCATGCCACTCGATGGTGCGCTCATGCCGCACGATGGTGCACCCATGTGGCCCTAATGCCTCATGAAGGTGCGCGCATGGGCAGCCATGCCGCACAATGGTACACGCATGTGGCCCTCTTGCCGCATGAAGGTGCACGCATGGGGCTCCCATGCCTCACGAAGATGCGCGCATGGGGCTCCCATCCCGCATGAAGGTGCACGCATAGGGCGCCCATGCCGCTCGATGGTGAGCGCATGCTGCGCCTATGCTGCTCGATGGCGCGCTCATGGATCGCGCATGCTGCACGATAGTGCGCGCATGTGGCCCGCATGCCGTACGAAGGTGTGCGCATTGGGCGCACATGTCGCACGATGGTGCACGCATGGGGCCCGCAGGCTGCACGAAGGTGTGCGCAGGGGGCACCTATGCCGCATGATGGTGCGCGCATGCTGCATGAAGGTGCGCACGTGCGGCCCCCATGCCGCTCGATGGTGCGCGCATCGGGCTCGCATGACGCACGACGGTGCTCGCATGGGGCCCGCATAGCGCATGAAGGTGCGAGCATGGGGCACCAATGTCACACGATGGTGCGCTTATCAGGTGCGCATGCCGCACGATGGTACGCGCATGTGGCCCGTGTGAGGCCCGACCCCGATTTGCGTGCGAAACCTAGCTTCGTGTGGCCTAACCTAGATTTGCGTGCTATGACCTAGGTTTAAGAATTGTGTTCATTTTATGTGCCATGCATTGAATTACGTGCATTCGTTTGGGATTGCGTGCATTTACTCAAAAAATGTGCGTCTGTCTCGTAGTTCATGTCCTATCTCGTAGTGTGTGCCCTAGACCTAGGAAAGCGTGCCTTCACGCTCATCAAGAAAACATCTTTAACGAAGCACTAGACTATTAAACAATCCTACAAAATCCACTAACAATATAATAATCCAAATTCCATTCACTAGAAGACAAAAAAGGCACCAAACACTAGACACTCCTTATTCTTTAATCTTTGTTCTTTTTGCATTTTCAACACACAACAATTAACATCCAAAAGATGACAAGAATACAGCCTTTTCATTAGCCTTGGCCGACCATACCATGGTTTTGCACAAGGTTTGAGCAAAATTTTTTTTATTCTATTGCATGCTAAGACAAATTATGACTCAAGCATTAAAAAATTGCTCAAATCTCACTCAATCTCCTCACCATTCTCGGCCATAACACCTTGCCATGCTAGACATTTCAAAATTTAAAGCATTTTGAAGACAAAAGCTGAATTTGAAAGCATCAAGGCCAAGCATGCTCCTCAACTTGCAAAGCTTTTGTTTTATCTTCATTTCCTTCATTTCTTTCTCTCACATTTCTCTCTCACTCTCATTTCCTCTCTCCATTTCGGTCCTTGGCTGAACTCTCACCATCTTTGCTCCTCTTCATCATTCCTTAGTCGAACAAGGCAAGCCAATCATCCAAGCAACTCAAGCAAACAAGCTAGAGTTCGAAAATCACTCTTGCATGTGCATTGAAGCTTCATTTTCGGCCTAGGTGAGTTACTAAGCATCCATTTCTTTTCTTCAAGTTCTAACTACATGCATGCACTAAGAGATTGATCATTAAGCTAGGAAAAATAGAGAAAAGCTAGTAGGATTTCGGCTAGGCAAAGGAAAGGAGAAGATTTGAGCTTCAACAAGGTTGTTGTGCATCTTTTGATTGATTGCAAAGGTGAGGGTTAAAACCTTTTGAAAACTCTTTAAAATTTCACATGCATGCTCATAAATGTGTGTATTTGCTACTGTACTTGAGCTATATGGTCGGTCATGAGCTTAAGCAACCATGCATGGCAAGATCTTGGCTTGAAAATGATGCTAGGTGAAGTCGAATTTATGTGACAGCTCTCTGACCCGTCTGTTCGAGGTAAGTTTAGCTATGAAAATGATGTTAAAAATGCTTGAAAATTGGTAGGTGACGATTTTGGACAGTTTTGAACATTTTTTCCAGAAATAGGCCGAAGCTAATTTTGAATCTAATGTCCTCAAAATAGCAGATCTTGGAAATATGACAAAATCTGGAAATCTGGAGAAATGAATCAGGTTTTGGCAGATGCACTGACCTTGTGGAACGTATCATATTTGACCTAGTAAATGTTGTCCAAAATGTATGAAAATTGGTGTACTGCTATATTTTTCAGCTCTGGACAATTTTGTCAGAAATAGACCAAAGCTAAAACTGACTCTAAGGACCTCAAAAACGTCATTTTTGGGAAAGTGTGCAAATCTGGACAGTTTTGTGCTACCTCACTGTTTCGGCTATAACTAACGATTCTGAACTCCAATTGATGCAAGGTTTGTTTTTGAGTTTAGTTAACTTCTTAAGATTTAATTTGACATCTTATTCACTGAAATTGGAGATTTTTTGCTTACCCGATTGATTGTGAGAAAACAGCCTATGCAGTGAGTGTTTCACTTAGGTATATGCATGGAAAACTATTGTAACCTCTCTTGTGGTACTAGTTTCTTGGAATTGTGATGTTGGAATATTGCATGGACTGTTTTGAGTACTTTAGGATGTTTGAATTGAATGATGTATGACTTGGGAATGATGTTGAGTTGACTTAGGGTTTGAACACACGATTATGCATGAAATGGAAACCCTAATGGCTAAGTAGTCTTACTAAGTGTTAATCATTGGATAATGTGTGGAAACTGTACGTTGCGTGGGCTGCCCGTAAAATGTCTTACAACTTCAATTATGGTTTTGACCATTGCATGTTGTCAAATAAGCTTTTCTTGCTACCGAACCCACGTAAATGTTGTTGCATGTTGAATAATTCGTATCACTTGATTATATGAGCCTCTTAATGAGTTATATGGCCTGTTTTAAATGTGTTACATGGCTGCCCGTTTGATGTTCATATGACTCTATATGCCTTTCAAGTGAAATTACTTGTCTTATCGTGCCTTGTTTGACTACTTGACAACGTGCGATCTTATAATTGTTCGGAGGCAACCTACTTTGTTGCCCTCCTAATGTGATATGTTAAATGTTATAAATGTGCATTGCATACAAGGTTGCAACCTTTCGTGTGGCATGGTAGCGTTTCATGTCCGCCGGGCGGCATCGGGCTTGCTGGTGCTACCGTGACTACCATGATCCAATTCCCTCTCTCACTTGGTATTCACCCTTGGAGACATGGGTCGTAGATTTCGGGGTACATCCGGAGTACACCCAATTAGGAGTGATAAGTGGATTATTGAAGTCGGCCGCAACAATTGATTCGAAATTGAAATTGAGAGCAAATGCTCACCGTATCCTTGAAATGATTGGTAATTGTATCCGTTTCTCGATTTGTTTCTTATAATTGCTTACCATATTATTTGTAATATGTGACATGTTTTAAAAAGGGGTTTTCATAAATTGAACCGGAAAATGAGTTTCAAAACTTATTTCTCGTTCCCCCTCGCTGAGTTCATAAGGACTCACCCTCGTTTATCGTCTCAAGTGAAGAAGAGCAGGTACAGGAACCCGAGGATAATGTACCAAATGATGAACCCATGGAGTGATTGCCTGTTATTGTTGTTTTGCTTGAACGTGACTACTTGTGTACCTTTTGCTGCTTGAAGACTATTTCCCTTATGTTATTTGTTGCTTGTGATGTAAAAGACCCCCGTTGTAATTTGGGGTCTAATTTTGGTTTGTACTTATTTTAAGTAGACTGATACTAGACATGACACTACTATGATCGTTTTGCTTTTACTACCGCTAGTATCTATCACAGGTTATGATGCTTAGTTAAGGAATAGGTAAATGAACTTACCCAATCTCAACAGGTACTCGCTAATAAGCTAAGATCAATAGGTATATTTTGAAACGAGGATAAATGGACAAACGAGACATAGTATCATGCTAGGTTATAAATCAAACGGGACGTCGAATTAACCAATAGGAAATTCAATTGATGGAATAATAGTAATCTTAACTGGAATTGAATTTGAGATGGTAAATTTTGAGGCTGTTAGAAAATTTAGATCAAAACAAAGAGCCCAATTACAGCCGTTATGCTACCGGATTTCCGAAAAAATTTTGAAGTCTAGAATAAAACGTTAAGTGTTAAACCTCCTAGAATGATTAAGAATGTGAAAGGACTTGAATGTTTAGATCACACCCTAGTCTAACCTTCATAGGCCGGGTTGGGGCGTGACAGCCTGCATGCCGCACGAAGGTGCGCGCATGGTTCCCATGTCGCACAATGGTGCGGGCATATGGCCCGCATGCCGCCCGATGGTGCGAGCATGGGGCGCCCATGCCTCACGAAGGTGTGCGCATGGTGCGATATGCCGCACGGTGGTGCGCATGCTGCGCGATAGTGCGCACATGTGGCCCGCATGCCGCACGAAGATGCGCGCATGGGGCGCCCATGCTGCTCGATGGTGCACTCATCGGGTGCGCATGCTGCATGATGATGCGCGCATGTGGCCCGCATGCCGCACGAAGGTGCGTTCATGGGTCGCCCATACTGCACGAAGGTGCCTACATGGTGCACTATGCCGCATGGTGGTGCCCGCATCGGGCGCGCATGCCGCGCGATGGTGCTTGCATATGGCCCGCATGCCGTACGATAGTGAGCGCATGGGGCGCCCATGCCGCACGATGGTGCGTACACGTGGCCCGCATGCCGCATGATGGTGCATGCATAGGGTGCCCATGCCGCACGATAGTGCGTGCATGGTGCGCCCATACCGCACGATGGTGAGCGAATCGGGCGCGCATGCCGCACGATGGTGCTATCATATGGCCGCATTCTGCACGATGGTGCGCGCATGGGGCGCCCATGCCGCACAATGGTACACGCATGTGGCCCGCATGCCGCACGAAGGTGCGCGCATGGGACTACCATGCCGCACAAAGGTGCGCGCATGGTGCGCCCATGCAGCATGATGGTTCGCGCATCGGGCTCGCATGCCGCACGACGGTGCTTTAATGTGGCCCGCATGCCACACGATGCCGCACAATGGTGCGCATGTGGCCCGCATGCCGCACGATGGTGCGAGCAAGTAGCACGCGCGGGGCGCTCAAGGGGCGCTGTTGGGGCACGGCTGGGGCACTATTGGGGCACGGCTGGGGGAAGGTGGGGGTATACTTGGGGGACGATGGGGGATGTTAGGGGACGGCTTTGGTACGAGTAGGGGACGTTTGGCACGACGGGCAATGTTAAGTATTCGGGGTAATTGGGCATGCGAAATGTATTATGACACGAATATAGACATTGATATTCTTGTACAAGTGGTTTCTGAATCTACGAAGTAGTCTTAACCTTTGCCTTGTCCGACAAACAGTTAGTCACATTTGTGAGGCGAAATAGATTAATCGATTTTGCAATCCATCCAAAACAAATTGTAACGCCAAATATTATGTAAACTAATTAATTTATGAATTAATATAAATTTTTTAAATTTTCTAGTATTTTTTATGATTTTTCCCTATTTTTCGTAATTTTTAAATATTAAAAATTAATTTTTCGAAAAAAATATATTTGCGTATCATTTAACAAATTAATGTATGAATTAATATAATTTTTTTTGAATGTTCTACTATTTTTTATGATTTTTCCATATTTTTCGTAATTATTAAATATTAAAAAATATTTTTTGGAAATTTTTTTTTGAAGCATTTGGATATCATATGATATCAATAAGGAGCAAGTTGTGTACGAAGATCATGCCATATAAGGCCTTTTATAGTGTAAAACACCCATTATGAATCTCTGGCAAATTGTACGCTACTGCTGTCACTTTGGTTTTTGCATCTAAATGTATTATAGGGGGCTATGTGGTGTCAAGCCTCCTGGTCGAGGGCATGCAGGGGGACGTTGTGGGCACTTCGTGGCACATTGTGGGCTATATCATGGTCTATATTGTGGGCGGGAATGCCTACCGAGTGGATCATGCCAAGGTATTGCGTTGGGGCCGTGCCACCCCCGCCCCGCGTCCCCCGCCATGTCCCTCGGTGCGGCACCAGGATGGATAATGAGGAACGTGGTGGCTTCCCTAGCCCCTCATTATCTATCTTGGTGCCGCAACATTGTCGACGTCATTGGGATGGCTAACGAGGGGGCGAGTGGTTGCCCAAGCATAAAACTAGCCATCCCCGTGCCGCCGGCTAGGTACACGTTAGGGGACATTCCCGTCCCCTGATGTGTCGTTGGGCCTGCGCGATGCGCGAATCGCCTAGCACATGAAGCCATGGCCGTTGCCGAGTGGATGCGCGCGGCCATGGTCTAGTGTTGTGGCGATCCAAGCACCGCGTGGGCTTGGGTGGCTCTTGGGGGACGATTGGGGCAAGCGTGATGCGCGAATCGCCTAGTACACGTGGCATTGGCTTTCGTTAAGCAATGACACGAGCGTTGCAATGCGACGATTGCTAATTTTTCAATGTCATGGCGATCCAAGCACTATGCGGCCTTGAAGCCATCCCCTGGTGGGTTCTGACGTGCCTGTGCGATGCGCGAATCGCCTAGCACACGACGCCATGGTCCTCGCAGAGTCGTAATACGACGGACGTGGTCTAGTGACGTAGCGATCCAAGCAGCGCGTGGGTAGGAAGGTAGTTTGCTTGTCCCGTTCCATGCATACGGGGCGACGGTGGGGGGCATAGGTGATGCGCCTATCGCCTAGCACATGTGGCATTGGCTTTCGTTAAGCAACGACGCGAGCGTTGCGATGAGACGATTGCTGATGCTTCAATGTCATGGCGATCCAAGCACCATGCGGCCTTGAAGCCGTCCCCCGATTGGTTCCGACGGGCCTGTGCGATGCGCGAATCGCCTAGCACACGACGCCATGGTCCTCGCTGAGTCGTAATGCGACGGACGTGGTCTAGTGTCGTGGCGATCCAAGCACCGCGTGGGCAGGAAGGTAGTTTGCTTGTCCCGTTCTGTGAATAAAGGTGCATACAGGGGGACGGTGGGGGGCATGCGTGATGCGCGAATCGCCTAGCACATGTGGCATTGGCTTTCGTTAAGCAACGACGCAAGCATTGCGATGAGACTATTGCTGATGCTTCAATGTCGTGGCGATCCAAGCACCATGCGGCCTTGAAGCCGTCCCTCGGTTGGTTC
>CM075770.1:24487500-24507500 GCA_037974665.1 Ehretia macrophylla
GGAGGCAACCTACTTTGTTGTCCTCCTAATGTGTTATATTAAATGTCATAATTGTGCATTGCATACAAGGTTGCAACTTTTCATTTTGGCATGGTAGCATTCACGCACACCGGGCGGCATCAGGCTTGCCGGTGCAACCGTGACTACCATGGTCCCATTCCCTCTCTCGCTTGGGGGGGGGGGTTGACTTACTCTGAGAGTTGGGTCGTAGGATTTTGGGGTACATCCGGAGTACACACACTTGGCGCGTTAAGGGGATGATTTGAAGTCGGCCGCAACAACTGAGAGCAAAAGCTCACCGTATCCTTTTTCTATATGTATAAGTACTCTCGCTTGGTTCCTAAAGAACCTCGGGGAGGAAAGACTGGTAATTGTGTTCCTTTACTTTATATTACTGTTATGTACTTAATTGTGTTATATTTATTCTTGCAAAAGGATTTTCATAAGTTGAACCGAAAAATGAGTTTCAAAACCTATTTCTCGTTTCCCCTCGCTGAGTTCATAAGGACTCACCCTCTTTTATCATCTCAGGTGAAGAAGATCAAGAACAGGTACCTGAGGACGATTTGCTTAATGATGATTCCTTAGAGTGATTGCCTGTCCTATGTGCCTTGCGTGATTATGGCTATTTGTGAACTATGCTACTTGAAGACTATTTCTTTTTATGTTGCTTGATGTGTAATGTAAAAGACCCCTGTTGTAATTTGGGTTCTAATTTTGGTTTGTACTGATATTAACTAGACAGACACTAGACACTACTATGGTCATTTTGCTATTATTACTGCTAGTATCTATAATAGGATCGTGAAGTATTAGGTAAGGGCTAAGTAAAATGAACCAACCAAATCTTAAGCAGGTACTCGTTATTAAGCTAAGATCAACAGGTACTTTTGTAACGAGGATTAACAAACGAATGAGACATAGTATCATGCTAGGTTATTAATCAAACGAGACGTCAAGACAACCAGTAGGCATTTCAATTGATGGTAAATAGTAATCCTAGTTGGAAATGAAATTGAGATGGTAAATTTGAGGCGTTTAGAGAATTAGGTCAAACCAAAGAGCCCAATTACAGCCGTTATGTTGCCGATTTTTCTGAAAAATTTTGGAGTTTAAGCCAAAACGTTAAGTGTTAAATCTTCATAAACAGTTAAGTATGTGATATGACTTGAACGTTAGATCACACCCTAGTCTAACCTTTATTGGTTGGGTTGGGGCGTGACACCTTATTAGAATGGTATCAGAGCTTAGATTGCTTAAGCTAGGTTTAACTCTCGGACCATGGGTAGAGCCCTAGGATGATTAGGATGACTTGTCTATATGTTGTTGTGTGATAATGTTAAATGTGTCTTCTATGTTCTATGTGCTTAAGTGTTTAACATGTCTTCATTATTTCTAGAGTTATGTATCTATGTTATGTTGCATATTTTATGCATTAAATTCTTATTTGTCATACTTCAATAAATTGTGCATCGTAATCTGTGCCTATAGATGGCTAGCCCTAGTACCCGCACTACTAATAGGAGCGGTGAACCCCAAGAGACCGGAGATTCCTATCAAACTAATCCCAGCATAGCTATGTTTAACATGATGGCAAATGCCATGGATCGCTTATCACGAGTGATGGAACGCCAAGATGCACGTGAGGCCAACAACAACAACAACAACATGAATGATGGTAACCATGGGAGACATAGCATGACTTTCGCCCTTCCAAATTCCATGGGGAAGTTGATGATGAGAAAGCAGAGGCTTGGCTGTCCGAGATCAAGAAGATTTTCAGGCCACTTGACTATACTGATGAAGAGAAGGTGGAGTTTGCTGTGTTTCTGTTGCACAGGGATGCTGAACATTGGTGGCACACTATGGAGGCACTGTGGGAAACTAATCAGACACCTCGCTTGTGGGGTAATTTCATTAAGGCATTCAAGGAGAAATATGTACTTGCAGTTTCTAGGCAGAGGCGGATTGAGGAGTTCATGCACTTGACCCAGGGTAACATGACGGTGGCCTAGTACGAGGCTCGTTTTGACCGACTGTCCCGTTATGCTCAATATATGGTTAGTACTCCGGAGGCAAAGATGTGGAAATTTACGACTGGATTGAGGCCAGAGATTCACCATGACTTCGATACCTATTCTGCTATCTTTGCTACTGCTTCCCAAGTTGAGAAGAGGAAACTTGATAGAGCCAGTTCGAGTCAGCCGAACAAGAAACCATACCAGCCTCCAAGTCAGCAAAGGAAATTCTAGAGTCGGAGTAGTAATCAGGACCCGAGCCAAAACAGACCAGTGAATAACCGTGGCCCGACGAAAGTGCCATCAGCCTCTTCCACCTGCGGATCCACAGGTAGTTCACCTGCTACTCAGTCTGTCAACTGTTCTTACTATGACAAGGGTCATACTGAGGCCCAGTGCTGGAAGAAGTCAGGACGATGTATAAGATGTGGCAGTGATCAGCATTAGATCAAGGATTGCCCTAAATGGCAGGCAGGACAGAATCAGGTTAAACCAGCTGGTAGAGGCAAGACTCTAGTTCCTAGAGTTCAGGCTCGAGCCTATGCTATTGAGTGCGAAGAGATTCCAAATGAGACCGCTGTTGTTGAAGGTACATTCTTCATACTGAATCAACCTATTAGGGTGCTAATTGATCCGGGTGCTACTCATTCATTTATTACTCCCTTATATGTGGAATGTGTGAAACTGAAAGTTGTATGTTTGCCATACGAAGTAGAAGTTGGTACTCCGTTGGGTTCTAAACTTGTTACTAGCTCAGCTTGTAAAGCATGTAAAATCCAAATTAAAGATAGGGAATTCTCAGCCAATCTTATTGTATTACCTTTTCGAGACTATGAAGTCATTTTAGGGATGGACTGGCTGGCAAAACATCATGTCCAACTAGATTGCCGGATGAAGATTATAACATTCCGGGTACCTGGCCAACCAATACTGGAGGTAATGGGTCGAAGAGATTTCACCGGGAGTTCCATCATTTCATCTACGAAAGCAGTGAAGTCCTTGAGAAAAGGGTATAGCGGATACTTAGCTTACCTCATCAACAAGCCGTCGGATAAAGCTAAGTTGGAGGAGATGCCAGTGATCAAAGACTATGCGGATGTGTTTCCAGAAGAATTGCCCGGTTTACCCCAAAATTGAGAGATCGAGTTCATTATAGAGCTACTGCTTGGCACCCAACCGATATCTAAAGCCCCCTATCGTATGGCACCGGCCGAGCTACAAGAATTAAAGGACCAATTGCAAGGATTGTTGAAGAAGGGGTTTGTTCAACCAAGTTCTTCACCATGGGGTGCACCAGTTCTATTAGTGAAGAAGAAAGAAGGAACACTGAGGCTATGCATCGATTACCGAGGACTGAACCAAGTGACTGTCATAAATAAATACCCACTTCCACTGATCGACGAGTTGTTTGATCAACTTCAAGGAGCTAAAGTGTATTCGAAACTCGACTTGAGGCAAGGGTATTATCAGTTACGGATCAAAAAGGAAGATGTGCCTAAAACGGCTTTCAGGACAAGATACAGGCATTATGAATATGTGGTGATGCCATTTGGACTAACTAATGCCCCTGTAGCTTTTATGGATTTGATGCACAGGGTGTTTCAACCCTACTTGGACCAATTTGTGGTAATCTTCATTGATGATATTTTGGTATACTCAAAATCCAAGGTGGAACATTAACAACATCTACGGTTGGTACTGCAGAAACTTCGAGAGCATCAATTGTATGCAAAGTTTAGCAAGTGCGAAATTTGGTTGCAGCAGATTGCATTTTTGGGGGATATTATATCCCAAGAGGGAATAGCAGTGGATCCAGCAAAGATAGAAGCAGTGATGTCTTGGAAGAAGTCGGAAAATGTTACGGAGATTCGGAGTTTTCTTCGTCTAACCGGCTATTATCGGAGATTCGTGAAGGATTTCTCTAAGATTGCAGGACCATTTATAAAGCTCACTCAAAAGAAAACAAAGTTCATGTGGGATGATAAGTGTGAGAACAGCTTCCAAGAGTTGAAGAAAAGATTGACTACCGCACCTGTTCTTGCATTGCCTGAAGGGAGTCAAGGTTTTGTAATCTATAGCAATGTTTTGAAGGAAGGATTGGGTTGTGTGTTGATTCAAAATGGTAGAGTGATTGCGTATGCTTCTAGGAAATCGAAGCCGTATGAATTGAACTACCCGACGCATGATTTGGAGTCAACGGCTATTGTGTTTGCACTCAAGAAATGGAGGCATTATCTGTGGGGTAACAAGTTTGAGGTATTTACTGATCACAAGAGCTTGAAATACTTGTTCTCTCAAAAAGAGTTGAATATGAGGCAAAGGCGGTGGATGGAGCTTTTGGATGATTATAACTACACAATCAATTATGTGCCCGGTAAAGAGAATGTAGTTGCGGATGCCTTAAGTAGGAAAGCAAGCATGGCAAAACTGGAAGTCAAGGTGTAGGAGTTGTTGGAGAAAGCATTTTTGTGGAAACCACAATTGACTCGGAAAGGGTTACTTTTTGCCACTACGCAAGTTCAATCGACCTTGTTGTCTGAGTTACGAGAGGCTCAACAGAAAGACCAACAGTTTCAGAAGATTAAAGAAAACAACACAGATTTCAAGTTTCATGATGATGGTGTTTGGAGGTTTAGGAATCGAATTTGTGTTCCCAATGAGCCAGAGCTGAAAAAGAAGATTCTTGAAGAAGCCCATAATTCAAGATACACTATTCACCCTGGCGGAACAAAGATGTACCGGGATTTGAAGCAACACTATTGATAGAATAACATGAAGAGAGAGATTGCGGAGTTTGTGGCATGGTGTTTGACTTGCCAAAGAGTCAAAGCAGAACATCAACGACCCGCAGGTTTACTTCAGCCGTTGGAGATTCCTCAATGGAAATGGGAACATATAACCATGGACTTTGTTATGGACCTGCCCAGGTCACAAAAGGGTCATGACGCCGTTTGGGTCATAGTGGATAGATTGACTAAGTTGGCGGACTTTTTACCGATGAACAAGGAGGATAGTCTTGAGAAATTGGGAGTTATGTATGTAGTGGAGATTATAAGATTGCACGGGATGCCTGTGAGTATTGTGTTGGATAGGGATCCTCGTTTTACTTCCCAAGTTTGGAAGAGATTGCAAGAAGCTTTGGGAATGAAGTTGAGTTTCAGCACGGCTTACCACCCTCAGACTGATGGACAATCGGAGAGAACTATTCAGATTCTGGAGGATATGTTGAGGGCGTGTGTTTTAGATTTCGGAAAAGGTTGGGAGAAATATCTATCTCTAGCGGAGTTCTCTTATAATAATAGTTATCATGCCACTATCGGGATGGCCCCATTTGAGGCATTATATGGACGTAAGTGTCGATCCCTAATTTACTGGGATGAAGTAGGTGAGACGAAGACTTTTGACCCGACCCTTCTACCTGAACTTATGAAGACTGTTGATAATATCCACCTCATCCGAAAACGGATGCTTACCGCCCAAAGCAAGCAGAAGAGTTATGCAGACCGCCGAAGATGAAGCCTAGAGTTTGAGGTCGGCGACAAGGTGTTCTTGAAGATATCACCTCGGAGGGGACTGATTAAACACGGCAAGGGTGGAAAGTTGAGCCCGAGGTTTGTAGGACCATTTGAGGTAATTGAGAAGGTTGGCAAGTTGGCGTATCGCCTGGCATTACCCCAAAACCTCTCCAATATTCACGACGTCTTTCATGTTTCAATGCTGCGGAAGTATCATCCTGATCCGTCGCATATCTTGGAGCCAAAGCCGCTGCAGCTTCGGGAGAACTTGTCTTACGAGGAGAAGCCCATTCGGATCCTAGACCAGCAAGATCGGGAGTTGCGCAACAAAACTATACCGATGGTGAAAGTGTTGTGGGATCATCATGGAGTTGAAGAAGCAACGTGGGAAAGGCGAGACCAGATGGAGCAGCAATATCCAGCTTTATTTCAAAGGTAATATTGAATTTCGGGACAAAATTCTTTTAAGGAGGGGAGGATGTGAGGCCCGACCTCGATTTGCATGCGATACCTCGTTTCGTATGCCCTAATCTAGATTTGCGTGCCTTGACCTAGGTTTAAGAATTGTGTTCGTTTCGTGTGCCATGCATTGAATTATGTGCATTCATTTAGGGTTTGTGCATTTATTAGAAAAATGTGCATTCATCTCGTAGTTCGTGTTCTACCTCGTAGTGCGTGCCCTAGACCTAGGAAAGCATGCCCTCACGCTTATCAACAAAGCATCTTGCACGAAGCACTAGGTCATTAATTAATCCTACAAATTCCACTAACTATTATTAAACTATTAATTCAACCCACTAGAAGACAAAATCTCACAAAAAGCTAGACATTCCTTATTCTTTATTCCTTATTCTTTTTGCACTTTCAACACACAATTAAATAATGCTCAAAAGATGACAAAAAATCAGATTTTAAGAAGCCTTGGCCGACCACTTTGTGAGCCTTGTGCTTGCTTTGCATAATTCAAATCTTATTCCCAAACATTTTATAACATTCTATGACACAAATGCATAAAAAATTGCTTAAAACCTCCTCAAAACTCTACCATTCTCGACCATGCTCCCTTGCCCATGCTAAACACTTCAAAATCCAAGCATCTTGAAGACACAAATCTGATTTTTGCTATGCCCAAGGCCGACAATGCTCCTTTGCCCATCAAAGCTCTTATTTTTCTTCATTTCTCTCATTTCTTTTCATTCTTCTCTCTCCCTCTCATTCTTCTCTCTTTCTCTCGGCCCTAGCTGAATATTGTTGACTTCATAGTTCATCTTCATCACACCATAGTTAATCAAGACAAGCAACAAGCAAGAAGACTCGATCAAGCTAGCTAAGATGCAAGAATCACACATGCATGCTCCTTGAGTCACCATTTCGGCCTAGGTGAGTTTGATAGCTTCCATTTCTTTTCTTCTTGTTCTAACCACATGCATGTACTAAGAACTTGGCCACTAAGCTAGGAAAAATAGAGAGAAATCGGGTGGTGTCTTGGCTAAGCAAGGAAGAAGAAGAAAATTGTGCTTCATCAAGTTTTGTGCATCTTCTTGTTGATTTGCTAAGGTGAGGGCTAAAACCTTTTGAAAATCCTTCAAAAATCCACATGCATGCTCTTAAATGTATGTCTTTGCTTCTGTACTTGAGTTATATGTGTGTTCATAAGCTTTTACAACCATGCATGGCAAGATTTTGGCTTGAAGTTGATGATAGATGAAATCGGGTTTGTTGACCGCTCTCTGACTTGTTGTTTGGACGTGAGTTTGGCTAGGAAGATGAAGTTTAAAATGCATGAAAATTGGTAGGTAACTATTTTTTCCAGTTTTGAACATTTTTTGCAGAAATGGCCCAAAGCTAATTTTGACTCTAAGGTCCTCAAAATGGCAAATCATTAAAATGTGTCTAAATTTGGAAGTCTGGAAAAATGAAGCAGGTTTTGGCAGATGCACTGACCTTGTGGAACGAACCAGTTTTGACTTAGTAAATGATGTCCAAAATGCATGAAATTTGGTTTTTTGCTATATTTTTCAGTTCTGGACATTTTTTCAGAAATGGACTAAGGCTAAATCTGACCCTAAGGACCTCAAAAACGACAATTATTGAAATGTGTGCAAATCTGGACATTTTTGTGCAATCCCACTGTTTTGGCTATAGCTATTGATCTCGAACTCCAAATGATGCAAGGTTTGTTTCTGATTTTAGTTCACTTCTTAAGCTTTAATCTGACATCTTATTTACTGGAATTGCCAATTGTTTGCTTGACTCAATGATTGTGGGAAAATAGCCTATTGCAGTGAGGGTTTCACTTAGTTATATGCTTAGAAATTTGTTGTAACTTCCCTTGTGGTATTAATTTCATTGGATTGTGGCATTGGGTTGTTGTGTGGTTTGTTTTGAGTGTTTGGGGATGTTTGGATTATTTGATGCTTGGCTTGAGATTGATTTTGAGTTGACTTGGGGCTTAATTGCACGGGTAAGCACGAAAAGGAAACCCTAGTGACTAGGCGAACTTGCTAAGTGTCGATCCTTTGAATATTGAGTGTAATTATATGTTTAGTAGGCTGCCCGTAGTTTCCTTATAGCCCTAAATGTGATATTGATTCGTTGCATGTTGATAAATAGGCCTTTCTTGCATCCGAACCACGTAGATTGTTGTCACATGTTGAATAACCTTATTATTTGATTACGTGGACGTTGAAATGAGTTATATAACTTGAATTACGTGCGTTGGCTGCCCGTTTAATGTTCATATAACTCCATATGCTTTTCAAGTGAAATTACTTGTCTATTCGTGCCTCGCTTGTTTACTTGTCAATGTGCAACCTTATGACTGTCCGGAGGCAACCTACTTTGCTGTCCTCCAAATGTGTTATATTAAATGTCATAATTGTGCATTGCATACAAGGTTGCAACCTTTCATTTTGGCATAGTAGCGTTCACGCACATCGGGAGGTATCAGGCTTGCCGGTGCAACCGTGACTACCATGGTCTCATTCCCTCTCTCGCTTGGGGGCTTGACTTCCTTGGAGAGTTGGGTTGTAGGATTTCGGGATACATCCGGAGCACACCCACTTGGCGTGTTAAGGGGATGATTTGAAGTCGGCTGCAACAACTGAGAGCAAAAGCTCACCGTATCCTTTTTCTATATGTATAAGTACCCTCCCTTGGTTCCTAGAAAACCTCGGGGAGGAAAGACTGGTAATTGTGTTCCTTTACTTTATATTATTGTTATGTACATAATTGTGTTACATTCATGCTTGCAAAAAGATTTTCATAAGTTGAACCGAAAAATGACTTTCAAAACCTATTTCTCATTCCCCCTCGCTGAGTTCATAAGGACTCACCCTCTTTTACCATCTCAGGTAAAAAAGATCAAGAACAGGTACCTGAGGACGATGTGCCTAACGATGATTCCTTGGAGTGATTTCCTGTCCTATGTGCCTTGCGTGATTATGGCTATTTGTGAACTATGCTACTTGAAGACTATTTCTTTTTATGTTGCTTGATGTGTAATGTAAAGGACCCTCGTTGTAATTTGGGGTCTAATTTTGGTTTGTACTGATGTTAACTAGACAGACACTAGACACTACTATGGTCATTTTGCTATTATTACTGCTAGTACCTATAATAGGATTATGAAGTATTAGGTAAGGGCTAAGTAAAATGAACCAACCAAATCTTAAGCAGGTACACGTTATTAAGCTAAGATCAACAGGTACTTTTGTAACGAGGATTAACAAACGAACAAGACATAGTATCATGCTATGTTATTAATCAAACGAGACATCAAGACAACCAGTAGGCATTTCAATTGATGGTAAATAGTAATCCTAGTTGGAAATGAAATTGAGATGGTAAATTTGAGGTATTTAGAGAATTAGGTCAAACCAAAGAGCCCAATTACAACCGTTATGCTGCTAGTTTTTCCGAAAAATTTTGGAGTTTAAGCCAAAACGTTAAGTGTTAAATCTTCATAAACGGTTAAGTATGTGATATGACTTGAACGTTAGATCATACCCTAATCTAACATTTATTGGCCGGGTTGGGGCGTGACAGCCTTGCTGCCACGATCCACTGAGATTCAGCCCTTTGTCGCTCCGATTCGTCCCTCCCCCCTCCTCGCCTTTCTCTGCCCCATCCGCAATCCAATCCCGTCCCATCCCGTCAACCAATACTATTTTCCCTAAACGGGCCAAGAGGTTCGACGCCCTATGCCGCTCCCCAAGTGTGTCTCCAAGTGCCTAAGTAAGTCATAAGTTGTAACCCAAGTGTCGACGCAAGAATGCCCAAGTGTTGCCAAGTGCTCTGCGCCCAAGTCCGAATAACATTAGCCCAAGTTAGTTTGACACGCTCGCTGCCTGCTATAGTGCCGCCGCAAGTGTCCTGGGGTTTCGAGGCAACGATGATGCCCAATTATGCCCAAGTGCTATGTGCTATGCCCAAGGATGCTATGCCCAAGTATGCCCACCCAAGTGCTATGTGCATATGTGCTATGTGCTATACCCAAGTGCTATGCCCAATGATGCCCAAGTGCTATGTGCACCCAACCGCTAGGTGCACCCAACCGCTGTGCCCAAGTACTATGCCCAAGTGCTATGCCTAATGATGCCCAATTGCTACATGTGAACAGACCCACTGTAGGTCGACCCCGCTCGTCCCCTCGAGTGCCCAAGTGTTTGACAGCCTATGCTTGCTTGGTAAGAGATGACAAAAAATTTAAATCTGACCTTGTGTGATACCGGCCCGCATAGGTGCCTAATGTTATTCCCTTAGCATTAACGGTGACTGAGGTTATGTTGCCCCTATCTTCGGTAGGGCTAGGCACGTTGGTGAACGGTCGCTGCACGACTGCCCACGATGTTGCACGACGGCATACCATCGGGCCTCGGATAGGGCATGTACTTGGGGCACGTACTTGGGGCACGCACTTGGGGTGCCCACGCCGCACGATGGTGCGGGCATGCCACGCAAAGGTGCGCGCATGAGGTGCCCATGTCGTACAAAGGTGTGCGTATGGGGCGCGTATGCTGCACGACGGTGCACACATGCAGCCCACATTCTGCACGATGGTATGCGTATGGGGCACCCATGCAGCCTGATGGTACTCGCATACTGCACGAAGATGCGCCAATGCCGCACGAAGATGTGCACATGGGGCACCCATGCGGCACGATGGTGCGCGCATTCCGCACGATGGTGCGCTCATGCCGCACGATGGTGCACGCATGTGGCCAGCATGCCGCACGAAGGTGCACGGATGGGCCGCCTATGCCGCACGGTGGTGTGCTCATCGGGCGCGTATACCTCACGATTGTGTGCGCATGGGGCGCCCATGCCACACTAAGGTGCATGCATGGTGCGCCCATGCCGCATGACGGTACGCTTCGGGCGCGCATGCCGCACGATGGTGCGCGCATGTGGCCCGCATGCCACACGATGGTGCGCATATGCTGCATGAAGGTGCACACATGTGGTGCCCATGCTTCTTGATGGTGCGCGCATCGGGCGTGCATGGAGCACGATGGTGCGTACATGTGGCCCGCATGCCACACGATGGTGCACGCATGTGGCCCGCATGCCGCAAGAAGGTACGCGTATGGGGCCCCCATGTCGCACAATAATGCGCTCATCGGGCGCGCAAACAGCACGATGGTGTGGGCATGTGGCTCGCATACCACACGATGGTGCGCGTATTGGACACCCATGTCGCACAATGGTGCGCTCATCGGGCGCGCATGCTGCATGATGGTGGGCGCATTGGGCCCGCATGTCGTACAATAGTGCACGCATTGGGCGCCCATGCCGCACGATGGTACGCGCATGCCGTACGATGGTGCGCGTAAGTGGCTCGCATGCCGCACGAAAGTGAGCGCATGGGGTGCCGATGCCGCACAAAGATGTGCACATGGGGCTCCCATACCGCAAGATGGTATGCACATGCCGCACGAAGCTGCGCACATGCGGCCACTATGCAGCTTGATGGTGCGAGTATCGGGCGCGCATGGCGCACGATGGTCCGCGCATTGGGCGCCCATGTCGCACGATAGTGCGCGCCTGTGGCCCGTATGCCGCACGAAGGTGCACGCATGTGGCGCCCATGTCTCACAAAGATGCGCGCAAGGGGCACCCATGCAGCACAATGGTGCGCGCATGCCGCACGAAGGTGCCCACATGCGGTGCCTATGTCGCTGGATGGTGTGCGCATCAGGCGCGTATGGCTCACGATGGTGCGCGCATGTGGTCCACATGCGGTACGAAGGTACACGCATTGGGCGTCCTTGCCGCACGATGGTGCGCGCATGTGGCCTGCATCCTGTACGAAGGTGCACGCATGGGGCGCCCATGTCGCACGATGGTGCACGCATCGGGTGCACATGCCGCACGAAGATACGCGCATGGGGCGCCCAGACCCCATGATGGTGCGTACATGCCGCACGAAGGTGCGCCCATGCCGCTCGATGGTGCGCGCATCCAGCTCGTATGACACACGATGGTGCGCGCATGTGACCCGCATGCCTCACGAAGGTGCGCGAATTGGGCACCCATGCCGCACGACGGGGCGCTCATCGGGCACGCATACCGCATTATGGTGTACTCATGTGGCCCGCATGCCGCACGAAAGTGCGCGTATAGGCCGCCCATGCCGCACGAAGCTGCGCACATAGGCCGCCCATGCCGCACGATGGTGTGCTCATCGAGCGCGCATGGCGCACGATGGTGCATGCATGTGTCTCGCATGTCGCACGAAGGTGCGCACATGGGGCACCCATGCCGTACGAAGATGCGCGCATGCGGTGCACATGGCGCATGATGGTGCGCACATGCCGCACGAAGGTACGTACATGCGGCGCCCGTGCAGCTCGATAGTGCGCTCATCGGGCGCGCGTGGCGCACGATGGTGAGCGCATGTGGCCCTCATGCCACACGAAGGTTCGAGCATTGGGCGCCCATGCCGCACGATGGTGCACGCATGTGGCCTGCATGCTGTTCGAAGGTGCGCGTATGTGGCGCCCAATCCTCACGAAGATGTGCAAATAGGGCCCCCATGCCGCAGGATGCGCACATGACGCACAAAGGTGCCCACATGAGGCGTCTATGCCGCTCGAGGGTGCGTGCATCGAGCGGACATGGCGCACGATAGTGCACGCATGTGGCACGTATACCGCACGAAGGTGAGGGCATTGGGCGCCCATGCCGCACGATCGTACGTGCATTGGGTACCCATGCCGCACGATGTTGCGCGCATGTGGCCCGCATGCCACATGAAGGTGCACGTATGGGGCGCCCATGTCGCACGATGGTACGCTGATCAGGCACGCATTCCATATGATGGTGCGCGCATGCCGCACAAAGGTGCCCACATGTGGCGCCCATGCCGCTCGATGGTACGCGCACGATGGTGTGCATGTGGCTCGCATGCCGCACGAAGGTGCTTGCATTGGGCGCCCATGCCGCACTATGGTGCGCGTATGTGGCCTGCATGTCGCACGAAAGTGCGCTCTTGAGGCGCCTATGTCGCACGATGGTGCACGCATCGGGCGCTCATGCCGTACAAAGATGTGCGCATGGGCTTCCCATGTCACACGATGGTGCGCACATGCCGAACAAAGGTGCGTACATGCGATGCCCATGCCTCTCGATGGTGTGTGGATCGGGCGCGCATGGCGCACGATTGTGCGTACATGTGGCCCGCATGCCGCACGAAGGTGCGCCCATTGGGCACCCATACCGCAAGATGGTTCGCGCATGGGCCGCCTATGCTGCACGATGGTGTGCTCATCGGGCGCGCATGCCCTGGCATGGTGCGCACATGCCGCACGAAGGTGCCCACATGCGGTGCCCATAACGCTCGATAGTGCACGCATCGGGCGTCATGGTGCACGATGGTGCGTGCATGTAGCTTGCATGCCTCACGAAGGTGAGCGCATTGGGCGCCCATGCCGGACAAAGTGGTGCGCTTGGTGCTCCCATGCCGCACGATGGTGTGCTCATCGGGTGCGCATGCCGCATGATGGTGCGCGCATTGGGCCCGGATGCCGCACGAAGATGCGTGCATGGGGCGCCCATGCCGCACGAAGGGGCGAGCTTGGTGCGCCCATGCCGCACGATGGTGTGCTCATCGGGTGCGCATGCCGCAAGATGGTGTGCGCATGGGGCGCCCATGCCACACGAATGTGCGCGCATGGTGCGCCTATGCCACACGGTGGTGTGCGCACCGGGCGCGTATGCCGCACTATGGTGCTTGCATGTGGCCCGCATGCTGCACGATGGTGCGAGCATGGGGGGCCAATGTCGTACAATGGTGCGCACATGTGACCCGCATACCGTATGATGGTACGCGCATTAGGCGCCCATGCCGCACGATGGTGTGTGCATGGGGTGCCCATGCCGCACGAAGGTGCACGCATGGGGCGCGCATACCGCACGATGGTGCTTGCATGTGGCTAGCATGCCGCACGTTAGTGCGCGCATGGGGTGCCCATGCAGTACGATGGTATGCGCATTTTCCCACATGCGGCACGATGGTGGGCGCATGGGGCGCCCTTGCCGCACGAAGGTTCGTGTATGGTGCACCCATGCTACACGATGGTGCGTGCATCGGGCGCGCATGCCATACGATGTTGCTTTAATGTGGCCCACATGCCGCACGATGGTAAGCACATGGGACGCCCTTGCCACACGATGGTGCCTGAAAGTGGCGCGCGCAGGCCACTCAAAAGGCGTTGTTGGGGCACTGTTGGGGCACGGCTGGGGGACGGTGGGGGTACACTTGGGGGACGATGGGGGATGTTGGGGGACGGCTTTGGCACTAGTAGGGGACGTTGGGCACGACGGGCAATGTTAAGCATTCGGGGGAATTGGGCATGCGAAATGTATTATGACACGAATGTAGACATTGATATTCTTGTACAAGTGGTTTCCGAATCTACGAAGTAGTCTTAACCTTTGCCTTGTCCGACAAACAGTTCGTCACATTTGTGAGGCGAAATAGATTAATCGGTTTCCCAATCCATCCAAAACAAATTGTAACACCAAATATCATGTAAACTAATTAATTTATGAATAAATATAAATTTTCTTGAATTTTTTTATTATTTTTTGTGATTTTTCCGTATTTTTCGTATTTTTTAAAAATTAAAAATTAATTTCTTGAAAAAAATATTTTTGCATATCATTTAATAAATTAATGTATGAATTAATATTATTTTTTCTGAATTTTCTACTATTTTTTCTGATTTTTCCCTATTTTTCGCAATTATTAAATATTAAAAGAAAATTTTATGAAATTGTTTTTTGGAAACATTTGGATATCATATGATATCAATACGGAGCAAGTTGGGTACGAAGATCATGTCATATGGTGTCTTTTATAGTGTAAAACACCCATTATGAATCTCTGGCAAAATGTACGCTACTGCTGTCACTTGGATTTTTGCATCTAAATGTATTATAGGGGGGTATGTGGTGTCAAGCCTCCTGGTCGAGGGCCATGCGGGTGGACGTTGTGGGCACTTCGTGGCACATTGTGGGCTATATTGTGGGCGAGAATGCCTACCGAGTAAATCACGCTGAGGTATTGCGTTGCATACCCGTGCGTTGGGGCCGTGCCACCCCCGCCCCCCGTCCCCCAGGATGTCCCTCGGCGCGGCACCGGGATGGCTAATGAGGAACGTGGTGGCTTCCCTAGCCCCTCATTATCCATCTTGGTGCCGCAACACCGTCGACGTCATTGGGATGGCTAACGAGGTGGCGAGTGGTTGCCCAAGCACAAAACTAGCCATCCCCGTGTCGTCGGCTATGTACACGTTGGGGGACATTCCCGTCGCCCGATGTGCCGTTGGGCCTGTGCAATGCGAGAATCGCCTAGCACACGAAGCCATGGCCGATGCCGAGTGGATGCGCGCGGCCATGGTCTAGTGTTGTGGCGATCCAAGCACTGCGTGCGCTTGGATGGCTCTCGGTGGACGGTGGGGGCAAGCGTGATGCGCGAATCGCCTAGCACACGTGGCATTGGCTTTCGTTAAGCAACGACGTGAGCGTTGCAATGAGACGATTGCTAATTTTTCAATGTCGTGGCGATCCAAGCACCATGCGGCCTTGAAGCCGTCCCCCGGTGGGTTCTGACGTGCCTGTGCGATGCACGAATTGCCTAGCACACGATGCCATGGTCCTCGCTGAGTCGTAATGTGACGGACGTGGTCTAGTGTCGTGGCGATCCAAGCACCGCGTTGGTCGGAAGGTAGTTTCCTCGTCCCGCTCCGTCCATGCGGGGGGATGGTGGGGGGCATGCATAATGCGCGAATCGCCTAGCACATGTGGCATTGGCTTCCGTTAAGCAATGACACGAGCATTGCGATGAGACGATTGCAGATGCTTCAATGTCATGGCGATCCAAGCACCATGCGGCCTTGAAGCTGTCCCTCAGTTGGTTCCGACAAGCCTGTACGATGCGCGAATTGCCTAGCACACGACGCCATGGTCCTCCCTGAGTCGTAATGCGACGGACGTGGTCTAGTGTCGTGACGATCCGAGCACCACGTGGGCAGGAAGGTAGTTTGCTTGTCCCGTTCCGTGAATACAGGTGCATACAGAGGGACGGTGGAGGGCATGCATGATGCGCAAATCGCCTAGCACATATGGCATTAGCTTTCGTTAAGCAACGACTCTCGCGTTGCAATAAGACGATTGTCGATGCTTCAATGTCGTGGCGATCCAAGCACCGTGCGGCCTTGAAGCCATCCTCCGGTTTGTTCCGATGGGCCTGTGCGATGTGCGAATCGCCCAGTACATGGCGCCATGGTCCTCGCTGAGTCGTAATGCGACGGACGTGGTCAAGTGTCATGGCAATCCAAGCACCGCGTGGGTAGGAAGGTAGCTTGCTTGTCCCGTTCCATGAATACAGGTGCATACAAGGGGACGGTGGGAGGCATGCGTGATGCGCGAATCGCCTAGCACATATGGCATTGGCTTTCGTTAAGTAACGACACGAGCGTTGCGATGAGACGATTGTTGATGCTTCAATGTCGTGGCGATCCAAGCACCGTGCAGCCTTGAAGCCGTCCCCCGGTGTGTTCTTATGGGCCTACGCGATGCGCGAATCGCCTAGTACACGACGCCATGGTCCTCGCTGAGTCATAATGTAATGCCCCAATCCCTTACGAGACTGGAGGCTCTAATAACCATGCTATTCTCAACCCAATACCAAACCCGGTCACAAAATTTTTGGAAAAAAAACGGACATAGTTTCCTCTGTACCGCGGACATTTTTCAAACCTGTAAATGCTCAAAATAGCCACAATATACTAAAACAAGCTTTTATAATTAAAATTCAAAGGTTCAAGGTCATCCAAGCCAGGAGACAAACAACAGCTCCAAATCACACATGCATGCACCCAACTTAACTTTTCATTAAACCTTTTTAACATGTCATCCTATGATAACATTAGAGCAATTTTAGAAGATGAAATCAACACCACTAAACATACACCCCCAAGCATGCAAGAACTAAACGGAGAATTAAAAGTTATTACAAACCATAATATCTCAAAGCTAACATTACAACCAACAGCTTTCAACTTGCAACTACAAGAATATATATAGCCTTAAGGTCACAAAATAGATCATGCTATAGCAATACAAATACACCATGTAACAACAAGAAGGCAAATCCGCCTTAGACAAAAAACACATAACAACTAGGGCAAAGGCTCAGCCTGAACTTCTTCCTCTTCCACTAGCACCTCAACTAGTTGGGGTTCACCCTCAGCACTTCCTGAAACATGTTTAGCGAGGTATGAGCAATCACAATTGCTCAGTGAGGGATAAGGTCTACTGGGGACGTGCAATGCAGTAGTTAGTACAAATAAAGTATTTTACAACCAAAGAACAATTAAAACAACAAGTTACTACACATTAAAAAGGATACGATACACTTTGACTTCTGTAACGTCCCGGCTAAGCGAATACCTCGAAGGGCAGAGGCACACCAGTGACGCCACGAACTAAAATCTCGATGTAATAATGACACTGATATTTTTGCATATCATTTAACAAATTAATGTATGATTTAATATAATTTTTTCTGAACTTTTCACTATTTTTTTCTGATTTTTTCCTATTTTTTGCAATTATTAAATATTAAAAAAAATTTGGAAAATTTTTTTTGAAGCATTTGGATATCATATGATATCAATAAGAGCAAGTTGGGTACGAAAATCATGCCATATGGGGCCTTTTATAATGTAAAACACCCATTATGAATCTCTGGCAAAATGGACGCTACAACGGTCATTTGGGTTTTTGCATCTAAATGTATTACAGGGGGGTATGTGGTGTCAAGCCTCCAGGTCGAGGGCCATGCGAGGGGACGTTGTGGGCACTTTGTGAAACAATGTGGGATATATTGTGGGCTATATCGTGGGTTATATTGTGGGCGGGAATGCCTACCAAGTGAATCACTCTGAGGTATTGCATTGTATACCCGTGCGTTGGGGTCGTGCCACCCTACCCCGCGTCCCCCGGCATGTCCCTCGGCGGAGCACCAGGATGGCAAATGAGGAACGTGGTGGTTTCCCTAGCCCCTAATTGTCCATCTTGGTGCCGCAACACCGTCGACGTCATTGGGATAGCTAACGAGGGGGCGAGTGGTTGCCCAAGCACAAAATTAGCCATCCCCGTGCCATCAGCTAGGTACACGTTGGGGGGCATTCCCGTCCCCCGATATGTCATTGGGCCTGTGCAATGCGTGAATCGCCAAGCACACGAAGCCTTGGCCGATGCTGAATGGATGCGGGCGACCATGGTCTAGTGTTGTGGCGATCCAAGCACCGCGTGGGCTTGGGTGGCTCTTGGGGGACGATGGGGGCAAGCATGATGCGCGAATCGCCTAGCACACGTGGTATTGGCTTTTGTAAATCAACGACGCGAGCGTTTCAATGAAACGATTGCTAATTTTTCAATGTCGTGGTGATCCAAGCACCATGCGGCCTTAAAGCCATCCCCCGGTGGGTTCTGACGTTCCTGTGCGATGCGCAAATTACCTAGCACACGACGCCATGGTCCTCGCTGTGTCGTAATGCGACGGGCGTGGTCTAGTATCGTGGCGATCCAAGCACCGCGTGGGCAGGAAGGTAGTTTGGTTGTCCCTTTTCTACGCGTACGGGAGGATGGTGGGGGGCATGCGTGATGCGCGAATCGCCTAGCACATGTGGCATTGGTTTTTGTTAAGCAATGACGCTACCATTGTGATGAGACGATTGCAGATGCTTCAATGTCGTGGCGATCCAAGCACACCATGCGACCTTGAAGCCGTCCCCGGTTGGTTCCTACAGGCCTGTACAATGCGTGAATCACCTAGCACACGACGCCATGGTCCTCGCTGAGTCGTAGTGTGATGGCCGTGGCCTAGTGTCGGGGCTCTCCAAGCACTGCGTGGGCAGGAAGGTAGTTTGCTTGTCCCGTTCCGTGCATACAGGGGGACGGTGGGGGGCATGCGTGATGTGCGAATCGCCTAGCACATGTGGCATTGGCTTTCGTTAAGCAACGACGAAAGCGTTGTGATGAGACGATTGCTAATGCTTGAATGTCGTGGCGATCCAAGCACCATGCGGCCTTGAAGCCGTCCCCCGGTTGGTTCCGACGGGCCTATGCAATGCGTGAATCACCTAGCACATGACGCCAAGGTCTCGCTGAGTCATAATGCGACGGACGTGGTCTAGTGTCATGGCGATCCAAGCACCTTGTGGGTAGGAAGGTAGTTTGCTTGTCCCGTTCTGTGAATACAGGTGCATACAGGGGGACGGTGGGGGCATGCGTGATGCACGAATCGCTAGCACATGTGGCATTGGCCTTCGTTAAGCAACGAATCGAGCACTGCGATGAGACGATTGCCGATGCTTAAATGTCGTGGCGATCCAAGAACCATGCGGCCTTGACGCTGTCACCCGGTTTGTTCCGACAGGCCTGTACGCTGCGCGAATCACCTAGCACACGACGCCATGGTCCTCGCTGAGTCGTAATGCGACAAACGTGGTCTAGTGTCGTGGCAATCCAAGCACCGCGTGGGCAGGAAGATAATTTCCTTGTCCCGTTCCGTGAATACTGGTGCATACAAAGGAACGGTGGGGGGCATGAGTGATGCGCGAATCGCCTAGCACATGTGGCATTGGTTTTCGTTAAGCAACGACGCGAGCGTTGCGATGAGACGATTACTGATGCTTCAATGTCGTGGTGATCCAAATACCGTGCAGCCTCGAAGCCGTCCCCTGGTGTGTTCCTATGGGCCAGCACGATGCGCGAATCACCTAGTACACGATGCCATAGTCCTCGTTGAGTCGTAATGCGACGGACGTGGTCTAGTGTCGTGGTGATCCAAGCACCGCGTGGGCAGGAAGGTAGTTTTCTTGTCCCGTTTCATGAATACAGATGCATACAGGGGGACGGTGGGGGGCATGCGTGATGCGCGAATCGCCTAGCA
>CM075770.1:24515000-24520000 GCA_037974665.1 Ehretia macrophylla
CAAACTCACCTTGTAACAACTAGTCAGAGAGCTGTCAACAAACCCGATTTTATCTATCATCAACTTCAAGCCAAAATCTTGCCATGCATGGTTGTAAAAGCTTATGAACACACATATAACTCAAGTACAGAAGCAAAGACATACATTTAAGAGCATGCATGCGGATTTTCAAAGGATTTTCAAAAGGTTTTAGCCCTCACCTTAGCAAATCAACAAGAAGATGCTCAAAACTTGATGAAGCACAATTTTCTTCTTCTTCCTTGCTTAGCCAAGACACCACCCGATTTCTCTCTATTTTTCCTAGCTTAGTGGCCAAGTTCTTAGTACATGCATGTGGTTAGAACAAGAAGAAAAGTAATGGAACCTAGTAAACTCACCAAGGCCGAAAATGATGACTCAAAAAGCTTTCATGTGTGATTCTTGCATCCTAGCTAGCTTGGGCGAGTTTCATTGCTTGTTGCTTGTCTTGATTAACTATGGTGTGATGAAGATGAGCTATGAAGTGAAAGAACTCAACCAAAACCGAGATTGAGAGAGAAGAATGAGAGGGAGAGAGAGAAATGTGAGGAGAGTGAGAGAAATGAGAGAAAATAGAAGCTTTTGCAATTGTTGATGCAAATGTTGGCCTTGGGCATGCAAAAATCAGATTTGTGTCTCCAACAACCACAATTTGAATCATCCTAGCATGGGCATATGCATGTGTCGAGATTTTGGGTGCATTGGGTAGGGTTTTGGGTTAATTTTTATGCATTTTGTGTCATAGAATTGTCATAAGAATGTTGGGAATTTAGGGAATCTAGGTAGAATAAAATATAGGAATTTTGTTGATGAGTTGAATTATGAATAGAATAATAGATAGTGGGAAATGTAGGAATAGTTTAGTATTATTTTATTGTTAGTGGAATTTGTAGAGAATTTGAATTAGGAATATAATATTGGTTAGTGGATTGTGTAGGATTATTTTAGTGTCTAGTGCTTTGTGTAGTATTCTCTCTTGATTAACGTGGTGGCACGAATCCCTAGGTCTAGGGCACGAATTACGAGGTAGACACGAACTACGAGGTAAGACACAAACTTCAAGACTAATGCACGTACTTCAAGATAATTGCACAGATTCCAATGCAAATGCACGCAACCCTAGGTAAATGTACGTAATTCAATACAATGCACGTAAATCGAGGTACGACTCTTAAACCTAGGTTAGGACACACAATTCAAGGTCAGGACACACAAAACAAGATAACGCACGCAATTCGAAGTCGGGGCATGTAAGTCGAGAATTAGGGCACATAATTCTAGGTCAAGGCACGAATGACGAGGCATGCATGAAAACCAAGACAGGACACGTAATCCATGGTCAGTCATATCATTCTTGGTCTATGGCACGCAAATCATGGTAACACACATTATTCGGGGTCGGGCCTCACATCCTCCCCTCCTTAAAAGAATTTCGTCCTGAAATTCATTCTTGCCTATTGAGGTCATTTAGACGGATTCCGACCATTGTTATTTTCCAACTCCGGGTCGTCTTTTGCTCTGTGATCTCTCTTACCACAGCGAATTCACTTCCTAGCTTTCTCCAATCATTTAATTCGGTGTGACCCCTACATTTACAGTTCGTTCCTTTGAACAACTCTATTTTCTCCAATTGATCTTAAGGTCGAGTTCATTAACTAAGGTTAGAATCTCCAAACAAAGTCATCAAAGCTGCATCGGTATTCTAACAATATAACTATAACTCCAAAATCATGACTCATGTTGTATCAATCTTGCATTCATACCTCAAAAAGAATATCACAATAATACCATGATTCTATGGTGACATACACCAATTTCAAGATGATAGGTCTATATCCGATTTATATATCCTACCAACTAGTTTCAAAATTATTAACACATAGGACATACACATGTTATGGATTATTTCCACAATACGACCCTATTTTTAGGTTGAACTCACCAAACAAATTAATCCATCTCAAGTCGTCATCTATCGGTAGTATCATAGTTCTTATCTTGAAGGTACATTGGATTAGTAAATCTTCTAATGACTAGTCTCCCGGTTACAGGCTCCTATTCACTAACATCCTTTCCCAGCTTCGTTAACCTCCACGCTCGTAATCAAGGAGAAAGACCGTTGAGATTCATTAAACTCGAATTCTAAGGTTTATTAAGTACCATCAACAAAAGCCAATGAAATTGCATGGGTAAACTGATCATGTCACACTAGTTCAACTTTTCAAGTAAGCTTCATCAGCTTGTGATCCACAATTTATTTCCTTATTCAAATCTCTATTTTCAAGTCACAAGGCTTCAGAATTTTCTTTTAATCTTATCCAAAACTCCTAAGGTGAATAGTTTCAACCTCAAATAAATTACACTCTCCTCAATCCAAGGTTACGTCATACTTAAGAAGACAATGGTTCTACTCACTTAGCGACCTAGTCATTCCTTCGAACACTTAATGTCCGCCAATATATCTTCGACATTAATGTTATTAAGCTGGGTTCATCGCCATGTAAGTGATATCAATGCTCTACTAGGTTACAGGTCGTACAACAACAATCCTAGGACTATAAATGGGTACCGAAATAACCAAGCTCATAAAATACTTACACGAGATAACTTCAAGGTTGTATCAATATAAGAATTATGACCACGAGGCATCCTTCAACATAACCTAATAGAACTTCAAGAGCAACCAACCACTTATTTAACTATCACTACAAGATTCACCCCTCTTATTCAACGACCACAATTCGAAGTCTACCAATCGCTAGTTTCTAGATGTAAAATGGTGCACATAGATACAGTGGTCTAACAATAGTCTCTTGGGTCATTATGACTCTAATTCATCCTTATCTTAACTCTATGAAATCTTACTCTTCTCATTTACATGTTCAACTAGCTAAGAGCATCAAGACTCATCGACCTTAGGTCCTAGGGTTCACCATGATTCATCATGCAAACTCACTATTAGCTATTTAGTATTACTAATCATACCCTAACAACTCCACTTGTAACTGAATGCTTTAATCTTATTTCCATGGTTTATATATTAGGTGCATCGGTAATACTTAGGGATATATGCTTCCTAATATCTTTTAGGGTATCCAAATAACGAGTGTATAGAATGACTTACTTTGCATAATCACAACTAAATCCGAGAGGCACTAAATTAATACCATGATTCTAAATATCACCGATATCCAACTTAGGACCTTTAGCAATGTTAGTCATCGAATGCATAATTCAATACCTTACACTTCTATTCGACCTAACATTTAGGTGTACTCTTCCGAACACGAGTTCTAGTTACATGAATTCCTCGATTCCAGCATCCTTATATCTTGTTATACTAAAGAATCATCAACCATGTTAAATTTGGTCCCCAGAGTTGCCTACATGTCTTGAGGTTATCTATTGTTAAGTCACTCAAATACACTATCCTTGTCTTAATAATCTAACCCCTAAAAGTAAACTATTGTCAACTTCCACGAATTCACCTCTTAATTTCTAGGTCATGATCTCAACACTTAGTGAACTTGAAACTCGCTAGTATACACCATATCAGATTCATCAATGCTTAATTCCAATCAAGTAAGGATTCAATCGTATGAGTATATTGCTAACTTCTTAGATAGTCTATCAAGCCAATTTTAAGATGTGAGAAATGGATTCAAAGAAGCTTCCAAGTCAACTTCCACTATCAGCACATGAGAATATATACTATTCTACATATTTAATAGCATACCCTTATATCTAAGGAAGTAGCATGTCTTTAACTTTTATACTTGAACACACAATGAGAAGAACAGTTTAATGGAATCAAAACTTCATAGCCATAAAATTGATAACTTAATCATAGGTATGGGTATTCCAAAGATAAGGGGATAACTTTACCTCAACATTTATACCTGTGCTACGCATTCTATATATGCATATCCAATAATACATACGATCCATCGAGTTCATGTGAAGATGCTAGAAATCTCTAATCGAGCCTTTTCATTCTTCCTGCATAAATTCACTTCCCTGAAAGTTCTATTCCTAACTATCTATGTGTATAAACAGTCATTCATGGTTATATAACATGCACATGTATCAAGGAAGGAGTATAAAAGCATGCATGCATTATCGAGGTCACTAACGTGTCGGTGTGCATGACACATAATACATATGGTCCTCAAAAGCACATAATATTCAATGCTCAAAGGAATTAAAGCACATTAGCACACATAACATTAACACATATGAACAAGATATCATAATTACTTTAGGGCTTCTACCCATGGTCCGAGAGTTGAACCCAACTAATGCCTAGTTAGTAAACTAAGCTCTGATACCATTCTATTAAGGTGTCACGCCCCAACCCGGCCTATAAAGGTTAGACTAGGGTGTGATCTAACATTCAAGTCATATCACATACTTAACCATTTATGAAGATTTAACACTTAACGTTTTGGCCTAAACTCAAAATTTTTTTGGAAAACCGGCAGCATAACAACTGTAATTGGGCTCTTTGGTTTGACCTAATTCTCTAAATGCCTCGAAATTTATCATCTCAATTTCATTTCCAACTAGGATTACTATTTACCATCAATTGAAATGCCTATTGGTTATCTCGATGTCTCGTTTGATTAATAACCTAGCATGATACTATGTCTCGTTTGTTTGTTTATCCTCGTTACAAAAGTACCTGTTGATCCTAGCTTAATAACGTGTACCTGCTTAAGATTTGGTTGGTTCATTTTACTAGGCCCTTACCCAATACTTCATAATCCTATTATAGGTACTAGCAGTAATAATAGAAAAACGATCATAGTAGTGTTTAGTGTCTGTCTAGTTAATATCAGTACAAACCAAAATTAGACCCCAAAGTACAACGGGGGTCTTTTACATTACACATCAAGCAACATAAAAGAAATAGTCTTCAAGTAGCATAGTTCACAAATAGCCATAATCACGCAAGGCACATAGGACAAGCAATCATTCTAAGG
>CM075770.1:24527500-24537500 GCA_037974665.1 Ehretia macrophylla
ATGACGCCATGGTCCTCGCTGAGTCGTAATGCTACGGATGTGGTCTAGTGTCGTGGCAATCCAAGCACCGCGTGGGCAGGAAAGTAGTTTGCTTGTCCCGTTCCGTGCATACGGGTGCATACAGGGGGACGGTGGGGGGCATGCGTGATGCACGAATCGCCTAGCATATGTGGCATTGGCTTTCGTTAAGTGACGACACGAGCATTACGATGAGACAATTGCTGATGCTTCAATGTCGTAGCGATCCAAGCACCGTGCAGCCTCGAAGCCGTCACCTGATATGTTCCCACTGGCTTGCGCGATGCGCGAATCACCTAACACACGATGCCATGGTCCTCGCTAAGTCGTAATACGACGGACGTGGTCTAGTGTTGTGGCGACCCAAGCACCGCGTAGGCAGGAAGTCCGCTTTCGGTTGATACCTCAGTTGCGTGCGATCGGTGAATGGTTGGGCACCACAAAGTAGGCCCTTAAGCTTGCGACGTGCGGCCTGGTCATGCACCTTGTGCCGTTCCCATGTCCTTAAAAAATTCTTCGTGCCTAGCGGTGCGTGCTCGGGCTATCTCGCCAGTTCCGTTTGCCTGAAGCGCTTCGTTTGCCTAGACAGTGGGGCGGTTATCAACTTGGTGATCTAGGCATAGCAAACGTGATAGCGCGTGAGTAGTGGTCGGCTTGTATAGGTCGGTTGGATCCCTGCTTGAGCAGCGACATCTGCCCCTGCTTGCTTCTACATTCTTGGGCTAAGTGCTTACATTGCCTCGGTCGGTAGGTCAGTTTCCTGTGTTGCGTACCTACAAAGAAAGCAGTCTGAAGTCCCATTGATGATCTTTTGCCTTGCTTCTGCCTCTGTGGACGATGTGGGAAGAACCCCTAAGCACGTCCTGTGTTCCACACTACTCACTCCAACAAGTGCGGTACACGTGGCCCTTCGGGAGTTGCAGGATCTCTCGGATGCGGCACACCATGACGGTATGGGGTCCTTGGCTTCTCTTTGCCCGAAATCTACGTTCGTCGCTAATCGAGTACGATGGTCGTGCGCTCGTCTCGAACCGTTGACCCTTAGGGGACGATGTGCCTCTTGCGACGCTGGCGTCGGTGAGGAATGCTACATGGTTGATCCTGCCAGTATCATATGCTTGTCTTAAAGATTAAGCCATGCATGTGTAAGTATGAACTAATTCAGACTGTGAAACTGCGAATGGCTCATTAAATCAGTTATAGTTTGTTTGATGGTATCTACTACTCGGATAACTGTAGTAATTCTAGAGCTAATATGTGCAACAAACCCGACTTCTGGAAGGGATGCATTTATTAGATAAAAGGTCAACGCGGGCTCTGCCCGTTGCTGCGATGATTTATGATAACTCGACGGATCGCACGGCCCTCGTGCCGGCGACGCTGTCACGCCCCAACCTGGCCTATAAAGGTTAGACTAGGGTGTGATCTAATCATTCAAGTCACGTCTCGTACTTAACCGTTCATGACGATTTAACACTTAACGTTTCGGGCTAAACTCTAAAATTTTTCGAAAAACCGACAACATAACGGCTGTAATTGGGCTCTTTGGTTTGACCTAATTCTCTAACGCCTCAAAATTTACCATTCCAGATTCATTTCCTACTAAGATTACTATTTATCATCAGTTGATATGCCTATTGATTGTCTTGATGACTCGCTTGATTAATAAACTAGCATGATACTATGTCTCGTTCGTTTGTTAATCCTCATTACAAAAGTACCTGTTGATCTTAGCTTAATAACGTGTACCTGCTTAAGATTTGGTTGGTTCATTTTACTTAGCCTTTACCTAATGCTTCATATTCCTATTACAGATACTAGCAGTAATAATAGCAAAATGACCATAGTAGTGTCTAGTGTCTGTCTAGCAATATCAGTACAAACCAAAATTAGACCCCAAATTACAACGGGGGTCTTTTACATTACAAATAACAAGCAACATAAAGGAAATAGTCTTCAAGTAGCATAAAGTTCACAAGTAGCCACAATCACGCAAAGCACACAAAACAGGCAATCATTCCAAGGATTCATCGTTAGGCACACCATCCTCAGGTACCTGTTCTGGATCTTCTTCACCTGAGATGATAAAAGAGGGTGAGTCCTTATGAACTCAGCGAGGGGGAACGAGAAATAGGTTTTGAAACTCATTTTCCGGTTCAACTTATGAAATCCTTTTGCAAGCATGAATATAACAATAATATAAGTACAAGAGCAGAAATACCAGTCTTTCCTCCCCGAGGTTCTCTAGGAACCAAGCAAGAGTACTTATGCACATAGTAAAGGATACAGTGAGCTTTTGCTCTCAGATCAGTTCCAGAATTAGTTGTTGTGGCAGACTTCAAATCATTCCCCAAACACGCCAGGTGGGTGTACTCCGGATGTACCCCAAAATCCTACGACCCAACTCTCCGAGGAAGTCTAGCCCCCAAGCGAGAGAGGGAATGGGACCATGGTAGTCACGGGTGCACCGACAAGCCCGATGCCGCCCGGTGTGCGTGATCGCTACCATGCCGACAGGAAAGGTGCAACCTTGTATGCACTGCACATTTATGACATTAACATATCACGTTAGGAGGTCAACAAAGTAGGTTGCCTCCGGACAGTCATAAGATTGCACATTGACAAGTAAACAGGCAGGGCACGGTAAGGCAAGTAATTTCACTTGAAAGGCATATAGAGTTATATGACCATTAAACGGGCAGCCATGTAACACATGTAAATCAAGCCATATAACTCATTTCGAAGTCCACGTAATCATGTGATAGGATTATTCAACATGCAACAACATCTACGTGGGTTCGGATGCAGGAAAAGCCTATTTGTCAACATGCAATGATCAAAATTACATTTAAAATTATAAGGGCATCTACAGGCAGCTTACTAAGCATATAATTCCACACAATATCCAAATGATCAACACTTAGCAAGACTACCTAGTCATTAGGGTTTCCATTTCGTGCATATCCGTGCAATTTAAGCCCCAAACCAATTCAAAATCAATCTCAAGCCATGCATCATTTAATTCAACATCCTCAAACATTCAAAACAGTCCACACAACATCCCAATGTCACAATCCCAAGCAATTAATACCACACGAGAAGTTACAACAATTTTTCTAAGCATATAACCAAGTGAACCCTCAATGAAATAGGCTCTTTTCCCACAATCATTAAGATAAGAAAAAAATCTCAAATTCCAGTGAATAAGATGTCAAATTAAAGCTTAAGAAGTGAACTAAAATCAGAAACAAACCTTGCATCATGTGGAGTTCGGGATCATTAGTTATAGCCAAAACAGTGGGATTGCACAAAACTGTCCAGATTTGCACACATTTCAATACTTGTCGTTTTTGAGGTCCTTAGGGTCAGATTTAGCCTTAGTCCATTTCTGACAAAAATGTCTAGAACTGAAAAATCTAACAGCACACCAAATTTCATGCATTTGGACATCATTTACTAAGTCAAAACTGGTTCATTCTACAAGGTCAGTGCATCTGCCAAAACCTGCTTCATTTTTTTCCAGACTTCCAGATTTAGACACATTTTAATGATTTGCCATTTTGACGACTTTAGAGTCAAAATTAGCCTAGCCAAACTGGCAAAACTAGTCACCTACCAATTTTCATGCATTTTAAACATCATTTGCCTAGCCAAACTCACCTCGCAACAACAAGACAAAGAGCTGTCAACAAACCTAATTTCATCTATCATCAACTTCAAGCCAAAATCTTGCTAAGTCAAATCTGGTTCGTTCCATAAGGTCAGTGCATCTACCAAAACCTGCTTCATTTTTCCAGATTTCCATATTTGGACACATTTCAAAGATTTGCCATTTTGAGGACTTTAGAGTCGAAATTAGCTTTGGCCTATTTCTGCGAAAAATGTTCAAAACTGGAAAAAATAGTCACCTGCCAACTTTCATGCATTTTCAACAACATTTGCCTGGCGAAACTTACCTCGAAACAACTGGTCAGAGAGCTGTCACATAATCCGACTTCACCTATTATCACTTTCAAGCCAAGATCTTGCCATGCATGGTTGTAAAAGCTTATGAACGAACATATAACTTAAGTACAGAAGCAAAGACATACATTTATGAGCATGCATGTGGATTTTTGAAGGTTTTTCAAAAGGTTTTAGCCCTCACCTTAGCAATCAACCAAGAAGATGCACAAAACTTGTTGAAGCACAATTTTCTTCTTCTCCTTTGCCTAGCCGAGATTCCAACTAGATTTTCTCTATTTTTCCTAGCTTAGTGACCAAGCTCTTAGTACATGCATGAGGTTAGAACAAGAAGAAAAGAAACGGAAGCTTAAAAACTCACCTAGGGCCAAAATGAAGACTCTATGTGCTTGTATGCATCTTTTGAGCTAACTACTTGCTTTCCTTTCACTTGGGCTTGCCTTGAATGGCGTTAGGATGATGAAGATGAGTTGTGAAGTGAAGAGAATCAGCCAAAACCGAGATTGAGAGAGAAGAATGAGAGGGAGAGAGAGAGAGAAATGTGAGGAGAGTGAGAGAAATGAGAGAAAATAGAAGCTTTTGCAATTGTTGATGCAAATGTTGGCCTTGGGCATGCAAAAATCTGATTTTGTGTCATCTTTTGAATTGTTTTAGCATGTGTGTAAGAGAATGTTGGGTATTTAGGGATTTTAGGTAGAATAGAATATAGGATATATTTAGAGGTTTGTGAGATTTTGTCTTGTAGTGAGTTTAAAATATAATATTTAGGTGTTAGTGGATTTTGTAGAGATTTGAATTAGGATTATATTAATAGTTAGTGGTGTTTGTAAGATTATTTTATAGTCTAGTGCTTTGTGTAGGATTCTTTCTTGATTAACGTGGTGGCACGGATTCCTAGGTCTAGGGCACAAATTACGAGGTAGATACGAACTTCAAGACTAATGCACGTACTTCAAGATAAATGCACTGATTCCAATGCAAATGCACGCAACCCTAGGTAAATTTACGTAAACCAATACAAGATACGTAATTCAATGCAATGCACGTAAATCGAGGTACGACTCTTAAACCTAGGTTAGGACACGTAATTCAAGGTCAGGGCACACAAAACGAGACAACGCACGCAATTCGAAGTCAGGGCACGTAAGTCGAGGATTAGGGCACATAATTCTAGGTCATGGCATGAACGACAAGGCATGCACGAAAACCAAGACAGGACACGTAATCCAAGGTCAGTTATATCATTCTTGGTCTATGACACGCAAATCAAGGTAACATACGTTATTCTGGGTTGGGCCTCACATCCTCCCCTCCTTAAAAGAATTTCGTCCCGAAATTCATTCTTGCCTATTGAGGTCATTGAGACGGATTCCGACCATTGTTATTCTCCAACTCTGGGTCGTCCTTTGCTTTGTGATCTCTATTACCATAATAAATTCACTTCCTAGCTTTCTCCAATCATTTAATTCGGTGTGACCCCTACATTTACAGTTCGTTCCTTTGAACAACTCTATTTTCTCCAATTGATCTTAAGGTCGAGTTCATTAACTAAGGTTAGAATCTCCAAACATAGTCATCAAAGCTGCATCGGTATTCTAACAATATAACTATAACTCCAAAATCATGACTCATGTTGTATCAATCTCGCATTCATACCTCAAAAGGAATATCACAATAATTCCATGATCCTAGGGTGACATACGCTAATTTCAAGATGATAGGTCTATATCCGATTTACATATCCTATCTACTAGCTTCAAAATTGTTAGCACGTAGGACATACACATGTTATGGATTATTTCCACGATACGACCCTATTTTCAAGTTGAACTCACCAAACAAACTAATCCATCTCAAGTCGTCATCTATCGGTAGTATCATAGTTCTTATCTTGAAGGTACATTTGATTAGTAAATCTTCTAATGACTAGTCTTCCGATTATAAGCTCCTATTCACTAACATCATTTCCCCGCTTCGTTAACCTTCACGCTCGTAATCAAGGAGAAAGATCGTTGAGATTCATTAAACTCGAATTCTAAAGTTTATTAAGTATCACCAACAAATTGCCATCGAAATTGAATGGGTAAACTATTCATGTAGCACTAGTTCAACTTTTCAAGTAAGCTTCATCAGCTTGTGATCCACAGTTTATTTCCTTATTCAAATCTCTATTTTCAAGTCACAAGGCTTCAGAATTTTCTTTTAATCTTAACCAAGGCTCCTAAGGCGAATAGTTTCAATCTCAAATAAATTTCACTCACCTCAACCCAATGTTATGTCATACTTAAGGAGACAATGGTCCTACTCACTTAGCGAACTAGTCATTCCTTTGAACATTTAATGCCCGCCAATATATCTTCAACATTAATGTTACTAAGCTAGGTTCATAGCCATGTAAGTGAGATCAATTCTCTACTAGGTTACCGGTCGTACAACAACAATCCTAGGACTATAAATGGGTACCGAAATGATTTAGCTCATAAGATACTTACCATACTAATCCAAGTAGCTTGTTACACAAAATAACTTCAAGGCCGTGTCAACATAAGAATTATAACCACAATATAATCTAATAGAACTTCAAAAGTAGTCAACGACTCATTTAACTATCACTACAAGATCCGCCCTCCATTTAACGACCATGATTCGAAGTCTACCAACGACTAATTTCTAGACGTGAAACGGTGCACTTAATACGGTTGTCTAACAGCAGTCTCTTGGGTCATCATGACTCTAATTCATCTCTATCTTAACTATATAGAATCTTACTCTCTTCATTTACATGTTCAACTAGCTAAGAGCATCAAGTCTCAATGACCTTAGGTCCTAGGGTTCACCATGAATCATCATGCATACTCACTATTAGCTATTTAGGATTACTAATCATATCCTAACGACTCCACTTTGCAACCAGATGCTTTAATCTCATTTCCATGGTTTATATACTAGGTCCATCATCTTACTTTGCATAATCACAACTAAATCCGAGGGGCAACAATTTGATACCATGATTCTTAATATCACCAATATCCAACTTAGGAACTTAGCAACATTAGTCATCTAATACATAATTCAATACCTTACACTTCTATTCGACCTAACATTTAGGTGTAGTCTTCCAAACACGAGTTCTAGTTACCCGAATTCCTCGATTCCAACATCCCCATATCTTGTTATACTAAAGATTCATCAACCTTGTTAAACTTAGTCTCCAGAGTTGCCTACATGTCTTGAGGTTATCCATTGTTAAGTTACTTAAACACACTATTCACGCCTTAATAATCTAACCCCTATCGTCAATTTTCACGAGTTCATCTCTTAATTTCTAAGTCACAATCTTACCATTGAGTGAACTTGAAACTCGTTAATATACACCTTATTAGGTTCAACGATGCTTAATTCCAATCAAGTAAGGATTCAATCATATAAATAGTCTATTATACCATTTCAAGATATAAGAATTTAATTCAAAAGCAACTCCTAAGTCAAACTTCCATTATAAGCATATGAACATATATATACTACTCCACATGTCCAATAGTATATTCTTATATCTAAGGAAAGGTGTATGTACTTAACATTTAGTCTTGAACCATAATTAGAAGAACGATTTAACAGAATCAAGAACTTTATAGCTATAAAATTGATAACTTAATCACAGGCATATGTATTCCAAGGATAAGGAGATAATTTTACCTCAACAATTATACCTGTGCTACGCATTTTATATATATGCATATCCAATAATACATACGATCTATCGAGTACCTGTGAAGATGCGAGAAATATCTAACCGAGCCGTTTTCGTTCGTCCTGCACAAATTCACTTCCCTGAAAGTCCTAATCCTAACTATCTATGTGTATAAACAGTCATTCACGGTTATATAACATGCACATGTATCAAGGAAGGAGTATAAAAGCATGCATGCATTATCGAGGTCACTAACGTGTCGGTGTGCATGACACATAATACATATGGTCCTCAAAAGCACATAATATTCAATGCTCAAAGCAATTAAAGCACATTAGCACACATTAACACATATAAACAAGATATCATAATTACCTTAGGGCTTCTACCCATGGTCCGAGAGTTGAACCCAACTAACGCCTAGTTAGTAAACTAAGCTCTGATACCATTCTAATTACAAGGTGTCATGCCCCAATCCGGCCTATAAAGGTTAGACTAGGGTGTGATCTAATCATTCAAGTCACGTCTCGTACTTAACCGTTCATGAAGATTTAACACTTAACGTTTCGGCCTAAACTCCAAAATTTTTTAAAAAATCGACAGCATAACGACTGTAATTGGGCTCTTTGGTTTGACCTAATTCTCTAACGCCTCAAAATTTACCATTCCAGATTCATTTCCCACTAAGATTACTATTTATCATCAGTTGATATGCCTATTGGTTGTCTTGATGACTCGCTTGATTAATAACCTAGCATGATACTATGTCTCGTTCGTTTGTTAATCCTCGTTACAAAAGTACCTATTGATCTTAGCTTAATAACGTGTACCTGCTTAAGATTTGGTTGGTTCATTTTAATTAGCCTTTACCTAATGCTTCATACTCCTATTACATATACTAGCAGTAATATTAGCAAAATGACCATAATAGTGTCTAATGTCTGTCTAGCAATATTAGTACAAACCAAAATTAGACCCCAAATTACAACGGGGGTCTTTTACATTACAAATAACAAGCAACATAAAGGAAATAGACTTCAAGTAGCATAAAGTTCACAAGTAGCCACAATCACGCAAAGCACACAAGACATGCAATCACTCCAAGGATTCATCGTTAGGCACACCGTCCTCGGGTACCTGTTTTGGTTCTTCTTCACCTGAGATGATAAAAGAGGGTGAGTCCTTATGAACTCAGCGAGGGGGAACAAGAAATAGGTTTTGAAACTCATTTTCCAGTTCAACTTATGAAATCCTTTTGCAAGCATGAATATAACAATAATATAAGTACAGGAACATAAATACTAGTCTTTCATCCCCGAGGTTCTCTAGGAACCAAGAGAGAGTACTTATACACATAGTAAAGGATGCAGTGAGCTTTTGCTCTCAGATCGGTTCCAGAATCAGTTGTTGCGGCCGATTTCAAATCATTCCCCAAACACGCCAGGTGGGTGTACTCCGGATGTACCCCGAAATCCTACGACCCAACTCTCCAAGGAAGTCTAGCCCCCAAGCGAGAGAGGGAATGGGACCATGGTAGTCATGGGTGCACCGGCAAGCCCGATGCTGCCCGGCGTGCGTGATCGCTACCATGCCGACAGTTAATGTTGCAACCTTGCATGCAGTGCACATTTATGACATTAACATATCACTTTAGGAGGTTAACAAAGTAGGTTGCCTCCGGACAGTCATAAGATTGCACATTGACAAGTAAACAGGTAGGGCACGATAAGACAAGTAATTTCACTTGAAAGGCATATAAAGTTATATGAACATTAAACGGGCAGCCATGTAACACATGTAAATCAAGCCATATAACTCATTTCGAAGTCCACGTAATCAGTTGATAGGATTATTCAACATGCAACAACATCTACATGGGTTCGGATGCAGGAAAAGCATATTTGTCAACATGCAATGATCAAAATTACATTTAAGGTTATAAGAGCATCTACGGGAAGCCTACTAAGCATTTAATTCCACACAATATCCAAATGATCAACACTTAGCAAGACTACCTAGTCAATAGGGTTTCCATTCCGTGCATATCCGTGCAATTTAAGCCCCAAATCAATTCAAAATCAATCTCAAGCCATGCATCATTTAATTCAACATCCTCAAACATTCAAAACAGTCCACACAACATCCCAATGTCACAATCCCAAGCAATTAATACCACACGAGAAATTACAACAATTTTTCTAAGCATATAACCAAGTGAACCCTCAATGCAATAGGCTGTTTTCCCACAATCATTAAGATAAGCAAAAAATATCCAATTCCAGTGAATAAGATGTCAAATTAAATCTTAAGAAGTGAACTAAAATCAGA
>CM075770.1:24542500-24552500 GCA_037974665.1 Ehretia macrophylla
TTATCTTGAAGTACGTTCATTAGTCTTGAAGTTCGTGTCTTACCTCGTAGTTCGTGTCTACCTCGTAATTCGTGCTTTAGACCTAGGAATCCGTGCCACCACGTTAATCAAGAAAGAATCCTATACAATCCACTAACCAATATTATATTCCTAATTCAAATCTCTACAAAACCCACTAACTATAAAATATTCTATTCTACCCAACATTCTCTTACACATGTCATAACTTTTGCTTATCCTAGACACTTTAAACTAAACCTATGCACTTCTCTCTCTCTCCTCACATTCCTAAACACTATTTTAATGCAACCAATTCAGATTTTTAGCATACTACACGTTTTTTTGACACTACATGCACAATTCAAAGTCAAACAAGACCATACATGCATATAAGTGTTCATTTTATATACTAAAGCATTCCTAAACCCTAGACCACCTTTTTGCTAACTCCCAAGCACTCCTCTTGCACTCCTAATCCACCTAAGCACCCTTAGATTATAGTATATTCAAGACAAGGCAGAATTCTGCCCACAACCCCAACCACCACACGATTACACCTAGTCAAACCCCTAGACAAGCGCTTGCACACACTCTAACCCCAATGCCCCTTATTCCTAAGCACTAAACTACCCCATGATTATTCCCCTACACCTCACACAATCCCAAGAAGCATATTTTTCAGATTTGAAGTCCCAAGAACCGTTGCAAACAAGGCCAATTCAGCCAAGGCCATACAATTAAAACTAGACAACAATAAATCACTAGTTTCATTCTCTTTTGTTGTCTTCTCTCTCTTAGCCTTAGCTCTCAAAATCTCTCCCTCTCTCCATGATTTCTCACTGCCTCTTGCACTTAAGAGGCTGACCAAACCGTTTAGCCAAGGTAGGAGGCCTCCAAGACCCGAGCAAGCAAGCTACTACACGGCACAAACTCATTTAGGGCTATCCACGGCTTAGGTAAGGTTTCCTTGTTTCCTTTTATGTTCCTTTCTATTTCTCTTGGATATAAGCTCGTACATGTCTTCCATAGTCATTAGCAAAGCCAAAGATTAAGGTAGAGGCAAGGAAAGGCATGCTCAAAGTAAGAACCAAGGACTTAGGGCACACCGAGCCATTTTCACAAGCATTTGTGCATCTTCTTGTTGAATTGCAAAGGTGAGGGTTAAAACATTTTGAAAACTCTTTAAAAACTCACATGCATGCTCATAAATGTGTGTATTTGCTTCTGTACTTGAGATATATGGTCGTTCATAAGCTTAAACAACCATGCATGGCAAGATCTTGGCTTGAAAATGATGCTAGGTGAAGTCGAAATGGTTGACAGCTCTCTGACCAGTCTGTTCGAGGTCAGTTTAGCTAAGCAAATGATGTTTAAAATGCTTGAAAATTGGTGGATGACTAGTTTGGACAGTTTTTAACATTTTTTCCCAGAAATAGGCCGAAGCGAATTTTGACTCTAAGGTCCTCAAAATGGCAAATCTTTAAAATGTGACCAAATATGGAAATCTGGAAAAATGAATCAGATTTTGGCAGATGCACTGACCTTGTGGAACGAACCATATTGGACTTAGTAAATGTTGTCCAAAATACATGAAAATTTGTGTGCGGCTATATTTTTCAGTTCTGGACAACTTTGTCAGAAATGGACCAAGGCCAAAACTGACCCTAAGGACCTCAAAAACGACAATTTCTGAAAAGTATGCAAATCTGGACAGTTTTAAGCTATTCCACTGTTTCGGCTATATCTAATGATCCCGAACTCCAATTGATGCAAGGTTTGTTTCTGATTTTAGTTAACTTGTTAAGATTTAATTTGAAATCTTATTCACTGGATTTGGAGATTGTTTGGTTATCCTATTGATTGTGAGAAAACAGCCTATTGCAGTAAAGGTTTCACTTATCTATATGCTTGGAAAATTGATGTAACCTCTCTTGTGGTACTAATTGATTGGAATTGTGGTGTTGGAATGTTGTGTGGACTGTTTTGGGTACTTGAGGATGTTTGAATTGAATGATGCATGACTTGAGAATGATTTTGAGTTGACTTAGGGTTTAATCACGCGGTTAAGCATGAAACGGAAACCCTAATGACTAGGGAGTCTTGCTAAGTGTTGATCATTTGGATATTGTGTGGAAATTATATGCTTGGTGGGCTGCCCGCTAATGTCTTATAACTTCAAATGTGATTTTGACCATTGCATGTTGACAAATAAGCTTTTCTTGCACCCGAACCCATGATTGATGTCATTGCATGTTGAATAATCTTATCACTTGATTACGTGAACTTTGAAATGAGTTATATGGCTTGACTTGCATGTGTTATATGGCTGCCCGTTTAATGTTCATATGACTCTATGTGTTCTACAAGTAAAATTTCATGTCAAGCATGCCTCGTTCGTTTACTTGGCAATATGTGATCTTGAAATTGTCCGGAGGCAACCTACTTTGTTGTCCTCCTACTGTGATATATTACATGTTTTATCGTGCCCTGCCTGTTTACTTGGTCAATGTGCAATCTTATGACTGTCCGGAGGCAACCTACTTTGTTGTCCTCCTACTGTGATATATTACCTGTCATAAATGTGCATTGCATACAAGGTTGCAACCTTTCCTGTCGGCATGGTAGCGATCACGCACGCCGGGCGGCATCGGGCTTGCCGGTGTTACCGTGACAACCATGGTCCCATTCCCCTTCTCGCTTGGGGGCTAGACTTCTTCAGAGAGTTGGGGTATATCTGGAGTACACCCACCTGGTGTGTTTTGGGGAATGATTTGAAGTCGGCCGCAACTTCTGATTCTGAAACTGATCTGAGAGCAAAAGCTCGCCGTATCCTTTTTATTATGTGTATAAGTACTCCCGCTTGGATCCTAGAGAACCTCGGGGAGGAAAGATCGGTATTCCTATTCTGTACTTGTATTTCTGTACTTGTATTTCTGTTGTATTCATGTTTGAGAAAGGGATTTTCATAAGTTTAACCGGAAAATGAGTTTCAAAACGTATTTCTCGTTCCCCCTCGCTGAGTTCATAAGGACTCACCCTCTTTTTTATCACAGGTGAAGAAGAACAGGTACAGGTACCCGAGGATAATGTGCCTATCGATGATTCCTTGGAGTGATTTTTTGTCCCTACGTGCTTTTGTGCTTTGCCTGAAAGTGGTTGCTATATGGATGTTGTATTTGATTGCAAACTACTCATTTCATTGATGTAAATGACCCCGTTGTAATTTGGGTCTAATTCTGGGATTGTACTATCTATAACTGGACGAACTTTTATTTGGTTGTTTGCTTTCGTTTTCTTAATTAGTAGTTATCATAGGCATTCAAACCACTAGATGAACAATCAACTAAGTTAATTCTATCTAATTTCACTTAGGTGCTCATTTGCAAACTAAAGGATAATAGGTACTTGCTTGATAGGAAATTGACAAATAAACGGGACATAGTTATCATGTTAGGCTTATTAACCAAACGAGACTTTCAAGATAAACTAGTAGGGAAATTGGTTGGTGACAAATAGGAGTCCTTAATGGAATTGGATTAATGATTGGAATAATTGAGGCGTTTAGAGAATTAGGCCAAACCAAAGAGCCCAATTACAGCCGTTATGCTGCCGGTTTTTCAGAAAATTTTGGAGTCTAGGATAAAACGTTAAGTGTTAAACCTTCTTGAACGATTAAGTACTTGAAAGGACTTGAATGTTTAGATCACACCCCAGTCTAACCTTTATAGGCCGGGTTGGGGCGTGACATCTTAGAGAAATGGTATCAGAGCTTAGTTTAGTAACTAGGCGTTAGTCGGGTTCAACTCTCGGACCATGGGTAGAAGCCCTAATGTAATTATGATGTCTTGTTTATATGTGTTAATGTGTGCTAATGTGCTTTAACTGCTTTGAGAATTGAATACTATGTGCCTTTGTGGACTATATGTATTATGTGTCATGCACACCGACACGTTAGTGCCCTCAATAATACATGCATGCTTTTATACTCCTTCCTTGATACATGTGCATGTTATATAACCATGAATGACTGTGTATACACATAGATAGTTAGGATTAGGACTTTCAAGGAAGTGAATTTGTGCAGGACGAATGAAAAGGCTCGGTTAGAGATTTCTCGCATCTTCACAGGTACTCGATGGATCGTATATATTATTAGATATGCATATATAAAATGCGTAGCACAAGTATAATTGTTGAGGTAAAATTATCTCTTTATCTTTGGAATATACATGCCTGTGATTAAGTTATCAATTTTATAGCTATAAAGTTCTTAATTCCGTCAAACCGTTCTTCTGATTGTGGTTCAAGAATAAATGTTAAGGACATACAACTTTTCTTAGATATAAGAATATACTATTGGACATGTAGAGTAGTAAATATTCTCATGTGCTGATAGTGGAAATTGACTTGGAGGTGTCTTTGAATCCATTTCTCACATCTTAAAATTGGCTTGATAGGCTATCTAAGAAGTTGGCAATATACTCGTACGATTGAATCCTTACTTGATTGGAATTAAGCATTGATGAATTTGATATGGTGTATACTAGCAAGTTTCAAGTTCACTAAATGTTGATATCATAACCTAGAAATTAAAAGATGAATTCGTGGAAGTTGACGATAGTTACTTTTAGGGGTTAGATTATTGAGACATGGATAGTGTATTTGAGTGACTTAGCGATGGATAACCTCAAGACATGTAGGCAACTCTGGAGACCGAATTTAACAAGGTTGATGATTCTTTGATATAACAAGATATAAGGATGCTAGAATTGAGGAATTCACGTAACTAGAACTCGTGTTTGGAAAACTGCACCTAAAATGTTAGGACGGATAGAAGTGTAAAGTATTGAATTATGTATTAGATGACTAATGTTGCTAAGGTCCTAGGTTGGATGTCGGTGATATTTAGAATCATGGTATTAATTTGGTGCCTCTCGGATTTAGTTGTGATTATGCAAGTAAGTCATTCTATGCACTCGTTGTTTGGATACTCTAGAGGATGCTGGAAAGCATATATCCTTAAGTAAGACCGATAGACCTATTATATAAACCATGGAAATGAGATTAAAGCATCTGGTTGCAAAGTGGAGTCGTTAGGATATGATTAGTAATCCTAAATAGCTAATAGTGAGTATGCATGATGATTCATGGCAAACCTTAGGACCTAAGGTCGACGAGTCTCGATGCTCTTAGCCTAGCTTAACATGTAAATGGGAAGAGTAAGATTTCATAAAGTTAAGATAGAGATGAATCAGAGTCATAATGACCCAAGAGACTATTGTTAGACCAGCGTATCTATGGGCACCATTTCACATCTACAGACTAGCGATGGGTGGACTTTGAATCGTGGCTGTTGAATAGAGGGTGAATCTTGTAGTGATAGTTAAATAAGTACTTAATTACTTTTGAAATTCTAGTAAGTTATGTTGAAGGATGCCTCGTGGTCATAATTATTATGTTGATACAACCTTGAAGTTATCCCGTGTAAGTGTCTTATGAGCTAGATCATTTCGGTACCCATTAATAGTCCTAGGATTATTGTTGCTGTATGACCGGTAACCTAGTAGAGAATTGATCTCGCTTACATGGCTATGAACCTAGCTTAGTAACAATAATGTCGAAGATATATTGGCGGGCATTAAGTGTTCAAAGGAATGATTAGGTCGCTAAGTGAGTAGGACCATTGTCTTCTTAAGTATGACGTAACCTTGGATCGAGGTGAGTGGAATTTATTTGAGGTTGAAACTATTCACCTTAGGAGTTTTGGATAAGATTAAAAGAAAATTCTGAAGCCTCGTGACTTGAAGATAGGGATTTGAATAAGGAAATAGATTGTGGATCATAAGCTGATGAAATTTACTTGTAAGAGTTGAACTAGGGTAACATGATTAGTTTACCCATGCAATTTCGATGACAATTTGTTGGTGATACTTGATAAACCTTAGACTTCGAGTTTAATGAATCTCAACGGTCTTTCTCGTTGATTACGAGCATGAAGGTTAACGAAGCTGGGAAAGGATGTTAGTGAATAGGAGCCTATGATCGGGAGACTAGTCATTAGAAGATTTGCTAATCTAATGTACCTGCGAGATAAAAAGGGCTATAATACCATCGATAGATGACGATTTGAGATGGATCAGTTTGTTTGGAGAGTTTTTCCTGAAAATAGAGTCGTATTGTGGAAACGACCCATAACACGTGTATGTCCTAGGTGTTAACAATTTTGAAGCTAGTTGATAGAATATGTAAATCTGATATAGATCTATCATCTTGAAATTAGCGTATGTCACCCTAGGATCATGGAATTATTGTGATATTCCTTTTGAGGTATGAATGCGAGATTGATACAACATGAGCCATGATTTTGGAGTTACAGTTATATTGTTAATACCGATGCAGCTTTGATGACTATTTTGGAGATTCTAACCTTAGTTAATAAACTCAACCTTAAGATCAATTGGAGAAAAGAGAGTTGTTCAAAGGAACGAACAGTAAATATAGGGGTCACACTGAATTAAATGATTGGAGAAACATAGAAAGTGAATTGGTGGTGGTAAGAGATCGCCAAACACGGGATGAACCGGAGTAGGAAGAATGACAAGGGTCAGAATCCGTCTAAATGACCTCAATAGGCAAGAATGAATTTCGGGACGAAATTCTTTTAAGGAGGGGAGGATGTGAGGCCCGACCCCGAATAACGTGCCTTACCTCGATTTGCGTGCCTTAGACATAGAACTGTATGGCTGACCTTGGATTACGTATCCTGTCTTGATTTTCGTGCATGTCTCGTCGTACGTGCCTTGACCTAGAATTGTGTGCCCTAATCCTCGATATACGTGCGATACCTAGATAAACGCGCCATGACCTAGTTTTATGTGCGAGACCTCAATTTACGTGTGTGTCTTCGTTTCGTGTGCATTAACCTTGAACTGCGTGCTTTAATCTAGGTTTAAGAGTCGTACCTCGATTTCGGTGTATTGTATTGAATTATGTGCCTTGTATTGATTTACGTACATTTACTTAGGGTTGCGTGCATTTGCATTAGAATTTGTGCATTTATCTTGAAGTACGTGCATTAGTCTTGAAGTTCGTGTCTTATCTAGTAGTTCGTGTCTACCTCATAATTCGTGCTTTAGACCTAGGAATCCATGCCACCACGTTAATCAAGAAAGAATCCTATACAATCCACTAACCAATATTATATTCCTAATTCAAATCTCTACAAAACCCACTAACTATAAAATATTCTATTCTACCCAACATTCTCTTACACATGTCATAACTTTTGCTTATCCTAGACACTTTAAACTAAACCTATGCACTTCTCTCTCTCTCCTCACATGCCTAAACACTATTTTAATGCAACCAATTCAGATTTTTAGCATACTACACGTTTTTTTGACACTACATGCACAATTCAAAGTCAAACAAGACCATACATGCATATAAGTGTTCATTTTATATACTAAAGCATTCCTAAACCCTAGACCACCTTTTTGCTAACTCCCAAGCACTCCTCTTGCACTCCTAATCCACCTAAGCACCCTTAGATTATAGTATATTCAAGACAAGGCAGAATTCTGCCCACAACAACAAACACCACACGATTAAACCTAGTCAAACCCCTAGACAAGCTCTTACACACACTCTAACCCCAATGCCCCTTTTTCCTAAGCCCTAAACTACCCCATGATTATTCCCCTACACCTCACACACTCCCAAGAAGCATATTTTTCAGATTTGAAGTCCCAAGAACCGTTGCAAACAGGGCCAATTTAGCCAAGGCCATACAATCAAAACTAGACAACAATAAATCACTAGTTTCATTCTCTTTTGTTGTCTTCTCTCTCTTAGCCTTAGCTCTCAAAATCTCTCTCTCTCCACGATTTCTCACTGCCTCTTGCACTTAAGAGGCTGACCAAACCGTTTAGCCAAGGTAGGAGGCCTCCAAGACCCGAGCAAGCAAGCTACTACACGGCACAAACTCATTTAGGGCTATCCACGGCTTAGGTAAGGTTTCGTTGTTTCCTTTTATGTTCCTTTCTATTTCTCTTGGATATAAGCTCATACATGTCTTCCATAGTCATTAGCAAAGCCAAAGATTAAGGTAGAGGCAAGGAAAGGCACGCTCAAAGCAAGAACCAAGCACTTAGGGCACACCGAGCCATTTTCACAAGCATTTGTGCATCTTCTTGTTGAATTGCAAAGGTGAGGGTTAAAACCTTTTGAAAACTCTTTAAAAACTCACATGCATGCTCATAAATGTGTGTATTTGCTTCTGTACTTGAGATATATGGTCGTTCATAAGCTTAAACAACCATGCATGGCAAGATCTTGGCTTGAAAATGATGCTAGGTGAAGTCGAAATGGATGACAGCTCTCTGACCAGTCTGTTCGAGGTAAGTTTAGCTAAGAAAATGATGTTTAAAATGCTTGAAAATTGGTGGATGACTAGTTTGGACAGTTTTGAACATTTTTCCCAGAAATAGGCCGAAGCTAATTTTGACTCTAAGGTCCTCAAAATGTCAAATCATTAAAATGTGACCAAATCTGGAAATCTGGAAAAATGAAGCAGGTTTTGGCAGATGCACTGACCTTGTGGAACGAACCATATTTGACTTAGTAAAAGTTGTCCAAAATGAATGAAAATTGGTGTACTACTATATTTTTCAGTTCTGGACAACTTTGTCAGAAATGGACCAAGGCTAAAACTGAACCTAAGGACCTCAAAAACGACAATTTCTGAAAAGTATGCAAATCTGGACAGTTTTGAGCTATTCCACTGTTTCGGCAATATCTAATGATCACGAACTCCAATTGATGCAAGGTTTGTTTCTGATTTTAGTTAACTTGTTAAGATTTAATTTGAAATCTTATTCACTGGATTTGGAGATTTTTTGGTTATCCTACTGATTGTGAGAAAATAGCCTATTGCAGTAAAGGTTTCACTTAGCTATATGCTTGGAAAATTGATGTAACCTCTCTTGTGGTACTAATTGCTTGGAATTGTGGTGTTTGAATGTTGTGTGGACTGTTTTGGATACTTGAGGATGTTTGAATTGAATGATGCATAACTTGAGAATGATTTTGAGTTGACTTAGGGTTTAATCACGCGGTTAAGCATGAAACGGAAACCCTAATGACTAGGTAGTCTTGCTAAGTGTTGATCATTTGGATATTGTGTGGAAATTATATGCTTAGTGGGCTGCCCGTTAATGTCTTATAAATTCAAATGTGATTTTGACCATTGCATGTTGACAAATAAGATTTTCTTGCACCCGAACCCATGATTGATGTCATTGCATATTGAATAATCTTATCACTTGATTACGTGAACTTTGAAATGAGTTATGTGGCTTGACTTGCATGTGTTACATGGCTGCCCGTTTAATGTTCATATGACTCTATGCGTTCTACAAGTAAAATTTCATGTCAAGCATGCCTCGTTCGTTTACTTGGCAATATGTGATCTTGAAATTGTCCGGAGGCAACCTACTTTGTTGTCCTCCTACTGTGATATATTACCTGTTTTATCGTGCCCTGCCTGTTTACTTGGTCAATGTGCAATCTTATGACTGTCCGGAGGCAACCTACTTTGTTGTCCTCCTACTGTGATATATTACCTGTCATAAATGTGCATTTCATACAAGGTTGCAACCTTTCCTGTCAGTATGGTAGCGATCACACACGCCGGGCGGCATCGGGCTTGCCGGTGTTACCGTGACCACCATGGTCCCATTCCCTCTCTCGCTTGAGGGCTAGACTTCCTCGGAGAGTTGGGTCGTAGGCTTTCGGGGTACATCCGGAGTACACCCACCTAGTGTGTTTTGGGGAATGATTTGAAGTCGGCCACAACTTCTGATTCTGAAACTGATCTGAGAGAAAAAGCTCGCCGTATCCTTTTATTTATGTGTATAAGTACTCCCGCTTGGATCCTAGAGAACCTCGGGGAAGAAAGATCGGTATTCCTGTTCTGTACTTGTATTTCTGTTGTATTCAT
>CM075770.1:24567500-24575000 GCA_037974665.1 Ehretia macrophylla
GGAACGGGACAAGCAAACTACCTTTCTGCCCACGCAGTGCTTGGATCGCCACGACATTAGACCACGTCCATCGCATTACGACTCAGCGAGGACCATGGCGTCTTGTGCCAAGCGATTTGCGTATCGGACAGGCCCGTTGGAACCAACTGGGGGATGGCTTCAAGGCCGCATGGTTCTTGGATCACTACGACATTGAAGCATCAGCAATCGTCTCATCGCAACGCTCGCGTCGTTGCTTAACGAAAGCCAATGCCATATGTGCTAGGTGATTCGCGCATCACGCATGCCCCCCACCATCCCTCTATTTGCACGGAACGGGACAAGCAAAATACATTCCTGCCTACGCGGTGCTTGGATCGCCACGACACTAGACCACGTCTGTCGCATTACAACTCAGCAAGGACCATGGCGTCGTGTGCTAGGCGATTCGCGCATCGCACAGGCCCGTCGGAACCAACTGGGGGACGGCTTCAAGGCCGCATGGTGCTTGGATCGCCACGACATTGAAGCATCAGCAATCGTCTCATCGCAACGCTCGCGTCGTTGCTTAACGAAAGCCAATGCCACATGTGCTAGGCAATTCGTGCATCACGCATGCCCCCTACTATCCCCCTGTATGCACCTGTATTCACCGAAAGGGACAAGCAAACTACCTTCCTGCCTACGCGGTGCTTGGATCGCCTGTCACGCCCCAACCCAGCCTATAAAGGTTAGACTAGGGTGTAATCTAAATATTCAAGTCATATCTCGTACTTAATCATTCATGAAAGTTTAACACTTAACGTTTTATCCTAAACTCCATAATTTTTCAGAAAACCGGTAGCATAACGGCTATAATTGGGCTCTTTGGTTTGACCTGATTCCTTAAATGCCTCAAATTATCCAATCTCAATTTCATTTCCAACTAAGATTAGTATTTATCATCAATTGAAACACCTACTAGTTATCTCGACGTCTCGTTTGATTAATAACCTAGCATGATACTATATCTCGTTTGTTTGTTAATCCTCGTTACAAAAGTACCTGTTGATCTTAGCTTAACAATGGGTACCTGCTTAAGATTGGATAGGTTCATTTTACTTAGTCCTTAGCTGATACTTCATAATCCTATGATAGACACTAACCAGTAACGATAGCAAAACGACCATAGTAGTATCTGTCTAGTTATTATCAGTACAAGTCAAAATTAGACCCCAAATTACAACGGGAGTCTTTTACATTACAAACATCAAGCAACACGAAACGAAATAGTCTTCAAGCAGCATAGTGTTCATAATGGCCATAATCAAGCAAAGCACATAGGACAGGCAATCATTCCAAGGAATTATCGTTAGGCACGTCGTCCTTGGGTACCTGTTCTTGATCTTCTTCACCTGAGATGATAAAAGAGGGTGAGTCCTTATGAACTCAGCGAGGGGGAACGAGAAATAGGTTTTGAAACTCATTTTCCTGTTCAACTTATGAAAATCCTTTTTGCAAGCATGAATATATCACAAATAAGTACACAACAATAATATAAAAGTAAAGGAACACAATTACCCGTCTTTCCTCCCTGAGGTCCTCTAGGAACTAAGCGAGAGTACTTATACACATAGTGAAAAGGATACGGTGAGTTTTTGCTCTCAGTTCATTTCCAGTATCAGTTGTTGCGGCCGACTTCAAATCATCCCCTTATCACGCCAAATGGGTGTACTCCGAATGTACCCCGAAATCCTACGACCCAACTCTCCGAGGAAGTCTAGCCCCCAAGCGAGAGAAGGAATTGGACAATGGTAGTCACGGTTGCACCGGCAAGCCCGATGCTGCCCGGTATGCGTGAACGCTACCACGCTAGAATGAAAGGTTGCAACCTTTAATGCAATGCACATTTATGACATTTAATATATCACATTTGGAGGTCTACAAAGTAGGTTGCCTCCGAACAGTCATAAGATTGCACATTGACAAGTAAACAAGTGAGGCACGATAAGACAAGTAATTTCACTTGAAAGGCACATGGAGTTATATGAACATTAAACGGGCAGCCATGTAATGGCACGCAAATCAAGTCATACAACTCATTTCAAGGTTCACGTAATCAAATAATAAGATTATTCATCATGCAACGACATCTACGTGGGACCGGGTGCAAGAAAGGCCCACTTGTCAACATGTAATCATCAAGATCGCATTTAGGGCTACAATGGCAACTACGGGCAGCCTACTAAACATATAATTAAACACGATATCCATAGGATCAACACTTAGTGAATTTGCCTAGTCACTAGGGTTTCCATTTCGTGCTTACCCGTGCGATTAAGCCCCAAGTCAACTCAAAATCAATCTCAAGCCATGCATCGATTAATTCAAACACCCTCAAGTATTCAAAACAGTCCACACAACATCTCAATGCCACAATCCCAAGAATTTAATACAACGAGAGAAGCTACAATAATTTTTCTAAGCATATCACTAAGTGAAACCCTCACTGCAATGGACTGTTTTCTCACAATCATTAAGACAATCAAACAATCTCCAATTCCAGTGAATAAGATGTCAAATTAAATCTTAGGAGGTGAACTAAATTCAGAAGCAAACCTCGCATCATTTGGAGTTCGGGTTCAATAGTTATAGCCAAAACAGTGAGACTGCACAAAACTGTCCAGATTTGCACACATTTCAATACATGTTGTTTTTGAGGGCCTTAGGGTCAGATTTAGCCTTACTCCATTTCTGACAAAAATGTCCCGAATTGAAAACTCTAGCAGCAGACCAAATATCATGCATTTGGAATGTCATTTACTAAGTCAAAACTGGTTCGTTCTACAAGGTCAGTGAATCTGCCAAAACCTGCTTCATTTTCCAGACTTTCCAGATTTGGACACATTTTAATAATTTTCCATTTTGAGGATCTTAGATTCAAAATTAGCTTTGTCCTATTTCTGTGAAAAATGTTCAGAACTGGAAAAAATAGTTACCTACCAATTTTCACCCATTTTAAACATCATTTACCTAGCCAAAATCACCTCGCACCGACAAAATAGAAAGCTGTCACATGCACGATTTCATCTATCATCACATTCTAGCCCAAAATCTTGTCATGCATGGTTGTAAAAGCTTATGAACACACATATATCTCAAGTACAGAAGCAAAGATAAACATTTAAGAGCATGAATGTGGTTTTTTTAAAGATTTTCAAGAAGTTTTAGCCCTCACCTTAGCAAAACAACAAGAAGATGCACAAGACTCTTGGTGAAGCACAAAGTTGATCTTCTTCCTTGCTTAGCCGAGACACCACTCGATTTTCTCTATTTTTCCTAGCTTAGTGACCAAGTTCTTAGTAGGTGCATGTGGTTAGAACAAGAAGAAAAGAAATGGAAGCTAGCAAACTCACCCAAGCCAAAATGGAGACTCAAAGAGCTTGCATGTGTGTTTCTTGCAACCTAGCTTGCTTAGTCGAGCTCCCTAGCTTCTTGCTTGCCTTGATGAACCATGGAGTGATGAAGATAAGCTATGGAGTCTACAATATTCAGCTAGGGCCGAGAGAGAGAGAGAAGAATGAGAGGGAGAGAGAAGAATGAGAGGAAAATGAGAGAAATGAAAGAAAAATGAAAGCCTTGCAAGTGATGAAGCATGTGTCGGCCTTGGGCATACAAATTTCAGATTTGTGTCTTCAAGAAGCATGATTTTTGAATCACCTAGCATGGGCAAGGAGCTTTGTGTCGAGAATTAGAGCTTTGAGGAGGGTTTGAGCTAATTTTTTATTGCTTTGTGTCATAGAATGTTTGGGAATAAGATTTGAATTATGCAAACCAATCACAAGGCACACAAGGTGGTCGGCCAAGGCTTGAAAAATCTGAATCTTTGTCATCTTTTGAATATTATTTAATTGTAGGTTTGGAAAGTGGAAAAGAATAAGGAATAAAGAATGAGAATGTCTAGCTTTTGGTGCAATTTCGTCTTCTAGTGGGTTGAATTAGAAATTTAATATTAGTTAGTGGAATTTGTAGGATTAATTAATGACCTAGTGCTTCGTGTAAAATGCTTTCTTGATTAACGTATGGGCACACTTTCCTAGGTTTAGGGCACGCACTACGAGACAAGACACGAACTACGAGACGAATGCACGTTTTCCAAGTAAATGCACGCAACCCTAAATGAATGCACGTAATTCAATGCAAGGCACACAAAACGAAACACAATTCTTAACCTAGGTGAAGGCATGCAAATCTAGGTTAGGGCACATGAAACGAGGTATCGCAAGCAAATCGAGGTTGGGCCTCACATCGCCACGACACTAGACCACGTCCGTCGCATTATGACTCAGAGAGGACCATGGCGTCGTGTGCTAGGAGATTCGCGCATCGCACAGTCCCGTTGGAACCAACCGGGGGACGGCTTCAAGGCCACATGGTGCTTGGATCGCCACAACATTGAAGAATCAGCAATCGTCTCATCGCAACGCTCGCGTCGTTGCTTAACGAAAGCCAATGCCACATGTGCTAGGCGATTCGCACATCACGCATGCCCCCCACCATCCCCCTGTATGCACGGAACGGGACAAGCAAACTACCTTCCTGCCCGCACAGTGCTTGGATCACCACGACACTAGACCACGTGCGTTGCATTACGACTCAGCGAGGACTATGGCGTCGTGTGCTAGGCGATTCGCGCATCGCACAGGCCTATCGGAACCAACCAGGGGACGGCTTCAAGGCCGCATGGTGCTTGGATCGCCACGATATTGAAGTATTAGCAATCGTCTCATCGTAACGCTTGCGTCGTTGCTTAATGAATGCCAATGCCACATGTGCTAGGCGAATCGCGCATCACGCATGCCCCCCACCGTCCCCCCGTATGCACGGAACGGGACAAGCAAACTACATTCCTGCCCACGCGGTGCTTGGATTGCCACGACACTAGACCACATCCGTCGCATTATGACTCAGCGAGGACCATGGCGTCGTGTGCTAGGCGATTCGCGCATCGCACAAGCACGTCAGAACCCACCGGGGGACGGCTTTAAGGCCGCATGGTGCTTGGATCGCCACGACATTGAAGCATGAGTAATCATCTCATTGCAACGCTCGCGTCGTTGCTTAACGAAAGCCAATGCCACGTGTGTAGGCGATTTGCGCATCAAGCTTGCCCCCACAGTCCCCCAAGAGCCACCCAAGCCCACGCGGTGCTTGGATCGCCACAACAGTAGACCATGGCCGCGCGCATCCACTTGGCAAAGGCCATGGCTTCGTGTGTTAGGTGATTCGCGCATCGCGCAGGCCTAACGACACATCGGGGGACAGGAATGTCCCCCAACGTGTACCTAGCTGGCGGCACGGGGATGGCTAGTTTTGTGCTTGGGCAACCACTCGCCCACTCATTAGCCATCCCAATGACGTCGACGGTGTTGTGGCACCAAGATGGATAATGAGGGGCTAGGCAAGCCACCACATTCCTCATTAGCCATCCTGGTGCCGCGCCGAGGGACATGCCGGGAGACGCGGGGCGGGGGTGGCACGGCCCCAACGCACGAGTATGCGATGCAATACCTCAGCGTGATTCACTCGGTAGGCATTCCCGCCCACAATATAGCCCACGATATAGCCCATGATATAGCCCACAATGTGCCACGAAGTACTGACAACGTCCCATCGCATGGCCCTCGACCAGGAGGCTTGACACCACATACCCCCCTATAATACATTTAGATGCAAAAACCCAAGTGACAACAGTTGCGTACATTTTGTCAAAGATTCATAATGATTGTTTTACACTATAAAAGGCCCAATATGGCATGATCTTTGTACCCAACTTGCTCCTTATTGATATCATATAATATCCAAATGCTTCAAAAAAAAAATTTTGAAAATTTTTTTTTTTCAAAAAATAAGAAAAACTACTAGAAAATTCAGGAAAATTTATATTTATTCATAAATTAATTTGTTTACATGATATTTGGCGTTAAATTTTTTTTTGGATGGATTGGGAAACCGATTAATCTATTTCGCCTCACAAATGTGATGAACAGTTTGTCGGACAAGGCAAATGTTAAGACTACTTCGTAGATTCGGAAACCACTTGTACAAGAATATCAATGTCCACATTCGTGTCATAATACATTCTGCATGCCCAATTCCCCCGAATGCTTAACATTGCCCGTCGTGCCCAACGTCCTCTACTACTGCCAAAGCCGTCCCCCAACATCCCCCATTGCCCCCCAAGTGTACCCCCACAGTGCCCCAGCCTTGCCCCAACTTTGCCCCAAGCGTACCTCAACAGTGCCCCTTGAGTGTGGCGCGCGCACCATCGCGCGCCACGGGCGCCCCATGCGCGCACCTTCATCCGGCATGCGGGCCACATGCAAGCACCATCGGGCGGCATGCCAACCCGATACGCGCACCATCGTGTGGCATGGGAGCACCATGCCTTCACCTTCGTGCGGCATGCACACACCATCGTGCTGCATGGGCACCCCATGCGCGCACCATTGTGCGATAAGCAGGCCACATGATCGTACCATCGTGCGGCATGCGTACCCCATATGTGCACCATAGTGCAGCATGGGCGCCCAATGCTCGCACCATCGTGCAGCATGAACGCCCAATGTGCGCACCTTCATGCTGCATGCGCGCACCAACGTGCGGCATGCGCGCCCGGTGCGGGCACCATCGAGCAGCATGGACGCCCCATGTGCTCGATGCGGGCCACATGCGCACACCATCGTAAGGCATGGGCGCACCATGCGAGCACCTCCGTGCAGCATGGGCGCCCCATGCGCACACCATTGTGCGGCATTTGCACCCGATGAGCGCACCATCGTGCAGCATGGGCGCCCCATGCGCGCACCATCATGTGGCATGCGTGCCCTATGCGCACACCATCGTGCAGCATAGGCGCACCATGCGCGCACCTCCATCCGGCATGGGCGCCCCATGCGCGCACCATCGTGTGGCATGCGCGCCTGATGAGTGCACTATCATGTGGCATGGGCGCCTCATGCGCGGACCTTCGTGCAGCATGCGCGCACCATCGTGCGGCTTGGGCGCCCCATGCATGTATCTTCGTGCTGCATGGGCGCCCCATGCGCGAAACTTCGTGCGGCATGCAGGCCACATACGCGCACTAAAGTGCGGCATGGGCGCCCCATACGCGCACCTTCGTGTGGCATGCGAGCCACATGTGAGCACCATCGTGCGACATGTGCGCACCATGGAGCGGCATCGGCGCCCCATGCGTGCATCTTCGTGCGGCATGCTCGCACCATCGTGTGGCATGGGCGCCCCATTCGCGCATCTTCATGCGGCCTGGGTGCCCCATGCTCTCACCTTTGTGCTGCATGCACGCACCATCGGGAACATGGGCGCCCCATGCACATACTATCGTGTGGCATGGGTGCTCTATGCGCACACCTTCGTGTGACACGTGGGTCGCATGCGTGCACCGTCGTGCCGCATGCGCGTTCCATGCGTGCACCTTTGTGCTGCATGGGCGCCTCATGCGGGCACCTTCTTGCAGCATGC
>CM075770.1:24580000-24590000 GCA_037974665.1 Ehretia macrophylla
TGGTAGGTAACTAGTTTTTCTAGTTCTTAACATTTTCCCCAGAAATAGGCCAAAGCTAATTTTGACTCTAATCCTCCAAAATGGAAAATTATTGAAATGTGTCCAAATCTGGAAAATCTGGAAAAAATGAAGCAGGTTTTGGCAGATTCACTGACCTTGTAGAACGAACCAGTTTTGACTTAGTAAATGACATCCAAAATGCACGAGATTTGGTGTGCTACTATATTTTTCAGTTCTGGACATTTTTTTTCAGAAATGGACTAAGGCTAAATCTGACCCTAAGGACCACAAAAACGACAAGTATTGAAATGTGTACAAATCTGGACAGTTTTGTGCAGTCTCACTGTTTTGGATATTATTATTGAACCCGAACTCCAAATGATGCGAGATTTGTTTCTAAATTTAGTTAACCTCTTTAGCTTTAATTTGACATCTTATTGACTCCAATTGGAGATTGTTTGCTTGTCTTAATTATTGTGAGAATACAGTCCATTGCATTGAGGGTTTCACTTAGTGATATGCTTAGAAAAATTATTGTAGCTTCTCTTGTTGTATTAAACGCTTGAGATTGTGGCATTTAGATGTTGTGTGGACTTTTTTGAATACTTGAGGGTGTATGAACTAATCGATGCATGGCTTGAGTTTGATTTCGAGATGACTCGGGGCTTAATCGCACGGGTAAGTACGAATTGGAACCCTAGTAACTAGGTGAATTTGGTAAGTGTTGATCCTTTGGATGTTGTGTTGGATTATGTGTTTAATAGGCTGCCCGTAGTTTCCCTTGTAACCCTAAATATGATTTCAATGATTTCATGTTGTTAAGTAGGCTTTTCTTGCACCCGGTCCCACGTCGATGCCATTGCATGATGAATAATGCAATTGTTTGATTACGTGAACTTTGAAATGAGTTATATGACTTGATTTACGTGCGTTACATGGCTGCCCGTTTAATGTTCATATAACTCCATGTGCCTTTCAAGTGAAATTACTTGTCTTATCGTGCCTCGCTTGTTTACTTGTCAATGTGCAATCTTATGACTGCTCGGAGGCAACCTACTTTGTTGTCCTCCTAATGTGATATATTAAATGTCATAAATGTGTATTGCATACAACGTTGCAACCTTTCATTCTGGCGTGGTAGCGTTCATGCACAGCGGGCGGCATCGGGCTTGCCGCTGCAACTGTGACTATCATTGTCCAATTCCCTCTCTCGCTTGGGGGCTAGACTTCCTCGGAGAGTTGGGTCGTAGGATTTCGGGGTACATCCGGAGTACACCCATTTGGCGTGATAAGGGGATGATTTGAAGTCGGCCGCAACAACTAATACTGGAAATGAACTAAGAGCAAAAGCTCACCGTATCCTTTTCACTATGTGTATAAGTACTCTCGCTTGTTTCCTAGAGGACCTCGGGGAGGAAAGACGGGTAATTGTGTTCCTTTACTTTTATATTATTGTTGTGTACTTATTTGTGATATATTCATGCTTGCAAAAAGGGTTTTCATAAGTTGAACCGGAAAATGAGTTTCAAAACCTATTTCTCGTTCCCCCTCGCTGAGTTCATAAGGACTCACCCTCTTTTATTATCTCAGGTGAAGAAGATCAGGAACAAGTACCCGAGGACGACGTGCCTAACAATGATTACTTGGAATGATTGCCTGTCCTATGTGCTTTGCTTGATTATGGCCATTTGTGAACACTATGCTGCTTGAAGACTATTTCTTTTCATGTTGCTTGATGTTTGTAATGTAAAAGACCCCTGTTGTAATTTAGGATCTAATTTTGGCTTGTACTGATAATAACTAGATAGACACTACTATGGTCGTTTTGCTATCGTCATTAGCTAGTATCTATCATAGGATTATGAGGTATCAGGTAAGGACTAAGTAAAATGAACCTATCCAATCTTAAGCAGGTCTCCATTGTTAAGCCAAGATCAACAGGTACTTCTGTAACGAGGACAAACAAACAAACGAGACATAGCATCATGCTAGGTTATTAATCAAACGAGACTTCAAGATAATTAGTAGGCGTTTCAATTGATGATAAATAGTAATCTTAGTTGGAAATGAATTTGAGATTGTAAATTTTGAGGGGATTAGATAATTAGGTCAAACTAAGGAGCCCAATTACAGCCGTTATGCTGCCAGTTTTGCAAAGAATTTGTGGAGTTTAGGCCAAAATGTTAAGTGTTAAACCTTCATAAACGGTTAAGTATGTGATATGACTTGAATGTTAGATCATACCCTAGTTAACCTTTATAGGCCGGGTTGGGGCGTGACACCTTATAGAAGAAGAATGGTATTAGAGCTTAGATTGTTTAAGCCGGGTTTAACTCTCGGTCCATGGGTAGTGCCCTACGATAATTAGGATGACTTGTCTATATGTTGTTGTGTGATAATGTTAATTGTGCCTTCTATGTTCTATGTGCTTAAGTGATTAACATGTCTTAATTGTTTCTAGAATTGTGTATCTATATTATGTTGCATACCTTATACATTAAATTCTTGTCTTGTCGTATTCCAATAAATTGTGCATCGTAATCTGTGCCTATAGATGGCTGGCCCTAGTACCCGCACTACTAATAGGAGCGGTGAACCCCAAGAGACCGGAGATGCTTATCAAACTAATCCCGGCATAGCTATGTTTAACATGATGGCGAATGCCATGGATCGCGTGTCACGAGTGATGGAACGTCAAGATGCACGTGAAGCAAACAACAACAACAATAGGAATGATGGTAACCATGGGAGACATAGCAGAATGAGGGAGTTCCTTGACTTTCGCCCGTCCAAATTCCACGGGGAAGCTGATGATGAGAAAGCAGAGGCTTGGCTGTCTGAGATCGAGAGGATTTTCAGGCCACTTGATTATACTGATGAAGAAAAGGTGGAGTTTGCTGTGTTTCTGTTGCACGGGGATGCTGAGCATTGGTGGCACATTGTGGAGGCACTGTGGGAAACTGATCAGACACCACGCTTGTGGGGTAATTTCGTTAAGGCATTCAAGGAGAAATATGTACCTGCAGTTTCCAGGCAGAGGCGGATTGAGGAGTTCATGCACTTGTACCAGGGTAACATGACGGTGGCCCAGTACGAGGCTCGTTTTGACCAACTGTCCCGCTATGCTCAATACATGGTCAGTACTCCGGAGGTGAAGATGTGGAAATTTACGACCAGATTAAGGCCAGAGATTCAAGACCAGTTGGCTTCGCATGACTTCGATACCTATTCTGCTCTCTTTGCTGCTGCTTCCCGAGTTGAGAAGATGAAACTTGATAGAGCCGGTTCGAGTCAGCCGAACAAGAAACCATACCAGCCTTCAGGTCAACAGAGGAAATTCCAGAGCCAGAGTCATAGTCAGGGCCAGAGCCAAAATAGACCAGTGAATAACCGTGGCTCGACGAAAGTGCCATCAGCCTCTTCCACCCGCGGATCCACAAGTAGTTCACCTGCTACTCAGTCTGTCAACTGTTCTTACTGTGACAAGAAGGGGCATACCGAGGCCCAGTACTAGAAGAAGTCGGGACGATGTGTGCGGTGTGGCAGTGATTAGCATCAGATCAAGGATTGCCCTAAATGGCAAGCAGGACAAAATCAGGTTAAACCAATTGGTAGAGGCAAGACTCCAGTTCCTAGAGTTCAGGCTCGAGCTTATGCAATTGAGTGCGAGGAGCTTCTAGAGGAGACCACTGTTGTTGAAGGTACATTCTTCATACTAAATCAACCTGTTAGGGTGCTAATTGATCTAGGTGCTACTCATTCATTTATTACTCCCTTATGTGTGCAACTTGTAAAACTACGAGTTGTATGTTTGCCTTATGAAGTAGAAGTTGGTACTCCAATGGGTTCTAAACTTGTTACTAGCTCAGCTTGTAAAGCATGTAAAATCCAAATTAAAGATAGGGAATTCTCGGCCAATCTTATTGTATTACCTTTTCGAGACTATGAGGTCATCTTAGGGATGGACTGGTTGGCAAAGCATCATGCCCAACTAGATTTTCGGATGAAGATTGTAACATTCCAGGTACCTGGTCAACCAATACTGAGGTAATGGGTCTAAGAGATTTCACCGGGAGTTCCATCATTTCATCTACGAAAGCAATGAAGTCCTTGAGAAAAGGGTGTAGTGGATACTTAGCTTACCTCATCAATAAGCCGTCAGACAAAGCTAAATTGGAGGAGATGCCAGTTATCAAAGACTATGCGGATGTGTTTCCAGAAGAATTGCCCGGTTTACCCCCAAATTGGGAGATCGAGTTCATTATAGAGTTATTGCCTGGCACCCAGCCGATATCTAAAGCTCCCTATCGTATGGCACCGGCCGAGCTACAAGAATTGAAGGACCAATTGCAAGGATTGTTGAAGAAGGGATTTGTTCAACCAAGTTCTTCTCCGTGGGGTGCACCAGTTCTATTTGTAAAGAAGAAAGACGGAACGCTGAGGCTATGCATCGATTACCGAGGATTAAACCAAGTGACTGTCAAGAATAAATACCCACTTCCATTGATCGATGAGTTGTTTGATCAACTTCAAGGAGCCAAAGTGTATTCGAAACTCGACTTGAGGCAAGGATACTATCAGTTGCGGATCAAAAAGGAGGATGTGCCTAAAACGACTTTCAGGACAAGATATGGGCATTATGAATATGTGGTGATGCCTTTTGGACTAACTAATGCCCCTGCAGCTTTTATGGACTTGATGCACAGGGTGTTTCAACCCTACTTGGACCAATTTGTGGTGATCTTCATTGATGATATTTTGGTATACTCAAAATCCGAGGCTGAGCATGAACAACATCTGCGGTTGGTACTGCAGAAACTTCGAGATCATCAATTGTATGCAAAGTTTAGCAAGTGCGAATTTTGGTTGTAGCAGATTGCATTTTTGGGGAATATCATATCCCAAGAAGGAATAGCAGTGGACCCAGCAAATATAGAAGCGGTGATGTCTTGGAAAAAGCCAGAGAATGTTATGGAGGTTTGGAGTTTTCTTGGTGTAGCCGGCTATTATCGGAGGTTCGTGAAGGATTTCTCTAAGATTGCAGGACCACTTACAAAGCTCCCTCAAAAGAAAACAAAGTTCGTGTGGGATGATAAGTGTGAGAACAGCTTCCAAGAATTGAAGAAAAGATTGACTACCATACCTGTTCTTGCATTGCCTGAAGGGAGTCAAGGTTTTGTAATTTATAGCGATACTTCGAAAGAAGGATTGGGTTGTGTGCTGATGCAAAATGGAAGGGTGATTGCATATGCTTCTAGGAAACCGGAGCCGTATGAATTGAACTACCCAACGCATGATTTGGAGTTAGCGGCTATTGTGTTTACACTCAAGAAATGGAGGCACTATCTGTGGGGTAACAAGTTCGAGGTGTTTACTGATCACAAGAGCTTGAAATACTTGTTCTCACAAAAAGAGTTGAATATGAGGCAAAGACGGTGGATGGAGCTTTTGGATGATTATAACTGCACAATCAATTATGTGCCCGGTAAAGCGAATGTAGTTGCAGATGCCTTAAGTAGGAAAGCAAGCATGGCAAAACTGGAAGTCAAGGTGCAGGAGTTGTTGGAGGAAGCATTTTTGTGGAAACCACAATTAACTCGGAAAGGGTTACTTTTTGCCACTACACAAGTTCAATCGACCTTGCTATCTGAATTACGAGAGGCTCAACAGAAGGACCAACAGTTTCAGATGATTAAAGAAAGCAACACAGATTTCAAGTTTCATGATGATGGTGTTTGGAGGTTTAGGAATCAGATTTTTGTTCCTAATGAGCCAGAGCTGAAAAAGAAGATTCTTGAAGAAGCTCATAATTCAAGATACACTATTCACCCCAGCGGAACAAAGATGTACCGGGATTTGAAGCAACACTATTGGTGGAATAACATGAAAAGAGAGATTGCGGAGTTTGTGGCACGGTGTTTGACTTGCCAGAGAGTCAAAGCGGAACATCAACGACCGGCAGGTTTACTTCAACTATTGGAGATTCCTCAATGGAAATGAGAACATATAACTATGGACTTTGTTATGGACCTGCCCAGGTCACAAAAAGGTCATGACGCCGTTTGGGTCATAGTGGATAGATTGACTAAGTCAGCGCATTTCTTGCCGATGAACAAGGAGGATAGTCCTGAGAAGTTAGGAGATATATATGTGGCGGAGATTGTAAGATTGCACGGGATGACTATGAGTATTGTATCGGATAGGGATCCTCGTTTTACCTCCCGATTTTGGAAGAGATTACAAGAAGCTTGGGGAACGAAGTTGAGCTTCAGCACGGCTTATCACCCTCAGACTGATGGACAATCGGAGAGAACTATTTAGATTCTGGAGGATATGCTGAGGGCGTGTGTTTTAGACTTTGGGAAAGGTTGGGAGAAATACCTGTCTCTAGGGGAGTTCGCTTATAATAATAGTTATCAGGCCACTATCGGGATGACCCCATTTGAGGCGTTGTATGGACGTAAGTGTCGATCCCCAATTTACTAGGATGAAGAAGGTGAAATGAAGACTTTTGACCCGACCCTTCTACCTGAGCTTATGAAGACTATTGATAATATCCACCTCATCCAGAAATGGATGCTTACCGCCCAAAGCAGGCAGAAAAGTTATGCAGACCGATGGAGACGGAGCTTAGAGTTTGAGGTCGATGACAAGGTGTTCTTGAAGACATCACCCCAGAGGGGACTAATTAAACACGGCAAGGGTGAAAAGTTGAGCCCGAGATTTGTAGGACCATTTGAGATAATTGAGAAGGTTGGCAGATTGGCGTATCGCCTGGCACTACCCCAAAACATCTCCAATATTCACGGCGTCTTTCATGTTTCGATGTTGTGGAAGTATCACCCTGATCCATCGAATATCTTGGACTAGAGCCATTGCAGCTTCGAGAGAACTTGTCTTATGAAGAGAAGCCCATTCGGATCCTAGACCAGCAAGATCGGGAGTTGCGCAGAAAAACTATACCAATGGTGAAAGTGTTGTGGGATCATCATGGAGTTGAAGAAGCAACGTGGGAAAGGCGAGACCAGATGGAGCAACAGTATCCAGCTTTATTTCAAAGGTAATATTGAATTTCGGGACGAAATTCTTTTAAGGAGAGGAGGATGTGAGGCCCGACCTCGATTTGTGTGCGATACCTCATTTCGTGTGCCTTAACCTAAATTTGTGTGCCTTGACCTAGGTTTAAGAATTGTGTTTCGTTTTGTGTGCCATGCATTGAATTACGTGCATTCATTTAGGGTTGCGTTCATTTACTTGGGAAACGTGCATTCGTCTCGTAGTTCGTGCCTTAGACCTAGGAAAGCATGCCCTCACGCTAATCAAGAAAGCATCTTACACGAAGCACTAGATCATTAATTAATCCTACAAATTCCACTAACTAATATTAAATTACTAATTCAACCCACTAGAAGACAAAATCTCAGAAAAAGCTAGACATTCCTTATTCTTTAATCCTTATTCCTTTGCACTTTCCAAACACACAATTAAATAATGCTCAAAAGATGACAAAGATTTAGATTTTTCAAGCCTTGGCCGACCACCTTGTGTGCCTTGTGATTGCTTTGCATAATTCAAATCTTATTCCCAAACATTCTATGACATTCTATGACACAAAGCAATAAAAAAATTAGCTCAAACCCTCCTCAAAGCTCTAATTCTCGACACAAAGCTCCTTGTCCATGCTAGGTGATTCAAAAATCATGCTTCTTGAAGACACAAATCTGAAATTTGTATGCCCAAGGCCGACACATGCTTCATCACTTGCAAGGCTTTCATTTTTCTTTCATTTCTCTCATTTCCTCACATTTCTCTCTCTCCCTCTCATTCTTCTCTCTCTCTCTCGGCTTTGGCTGAGTTTCTACACTCCATAGCTCATCTTCATCACTCCATGGTTCATCAAGGCAAGCAAGAAGCTAAGGAGCTCGACTAAGCAAGCTAGGTTGCAAGAAACACACATGCAAGCTCTTTGAATCTCCCTTTCGGATTAGGTGAGTTTGCTAGCTTCCATTTCTTTTCTTCTTGTTCTAACCACATGCACCTACTAAAAACTTGGTCACTAAGCTAGGAAAAAAAGAGAAAATCAAGTGGTGTCTCGGCTAAGCAAGGAAGAAGATCAACTTTGTGCTTCACCAAGAGTCTTGTACATCTTCTTGTTGTTTTGCTAAGGTGAGGGCTAAAACTTCTTGAAAATCTTTCAAAAAAACCACATGCATGCTCTTAATGTTTATCTTTGCTTCTGTACTTGAGATATATGTGTGTTCATGAGCTTTTATAAACATGCATGACAAGATTTTGGGCTAGAATGTGATGATAGATGAAATCGTGCATGTGACAGCTTTCTGTCTTGTTGGTTCGAGGTGATTTTGGCTAGGCAAATGATATTTAAAATGTGTGAAAATTGGTAGATAACTATTTTTTCCAGTTCTGAAAATTTTTCCCAGAAATAGGCCAAAGCTAATTTTGACTCTAAGGTCCTAAAAAAGGCACATCATTGAAATGTGTCCAAATCTGGAAAATCTGGAAAATCTGGAAAAATGAAGCAGGTTTTGGCAGATTCACTGACCTTGTATAACGAACCAGTTTTGACTTAGTAAATAATATCCAAAATGCACCATATTTAGTATGCTACTATATTTTTCAGTTCTGGACATTTTTGTCAGAAATGGACTAAGGCTAAATCTGACCCTAAAGACCTCAAAAACGACAAGTATTGAAATGTGTGCAAATCTGGACAGTTTTGTGCAGTCTCACTGTTTTGGCTATAATTTTTGAACCCGAACTCCAAATGATGCGAGGTTTTTTCTGAATTTAGTTCACTTCATAAGATTTAATTTGACATCTTATTCACTGTAATTGGAGATTGTTTGCTTGTCTTAATGATTGTGAGAAAACAGTCCATTGCAGTGAGGGTTTCACTTAGTGATATGCTTAGAAAAATTATTGTAGCTTCTCTTGTTGTATTAAACGCTTGAGATTGTGGTATTTAGATGTTGTGTGGACTGTTTTGAACACTTGAGGGTGTATGAACTAATCAATGTGTGGCTTGAGTTTGATTTTGAGATGACTCGGGGCTTAATCGCACGGGTAAGCACGAATTGGAACCCTAGTAAATAGGTGAATTTGCTAAGTGTTGATCCTTTGGATGTTGTATTGGATTATGTGTTTAATAGGCTGCCCGTAGTTGCCCTTGTAGCCCTAAATATGATTTTGAAGATTTCATGTTGTTAAGTAGGCTTTTCTTGCACCCGGTCCCACGTAGATGCCGTTGCATGATGAATAATCTTATTGTTTGATTACGTGAACTTTGAAATAACTTATATGACTTGATTTACGTGTGTTACATGGCTGCACGTTTAATGTTCATATAACTCCATGTGCCTTTCAAGTGAAATTACTTGTCTTATCGTGCCTCGCTTGTATACTTGTCAATGTGCAATCTTATGACTGCTCGGAGGCAACCTACTTTGTTGTCCTCCTAATGTGATATATTAAATGTCATAAATGTGCATTGGATACAAGGTTACAACCTTTCATTATGGCGTGGTAGCGTTCAAGCACACCGGGCGGCATCGGGCATATCGGTGCAACCGTGACTACCATTGTCCAATTCCCTCTCTCGCTTGGGGGCTAGACTTCCTCAGAGAGTTGGGTCGTAGGATTTCGGGGTACATTCGGAGTACACCCATTTGGAGTGATAAGGGGATGATTTGAAGTCGGCTGCAACAACTGATACTGTAAATGAACTGAGAGCAAAAGCTCACAGTATCCTTTTAACTATGTGTATAAGTACTTTCGCTTGGTTCCTAGAGGACCTCGGGGAGGAAAGACGGGTAATTGTGTTCCTTTACTTTTATATTATTGTTGTGTACTTATTTGTGATATATTCATGCTTGCAAAAAGGGTTTTCATAAGTTGAACCGGAAATGAGTTTCAAAACCTATTTCTCGTTCCCCATCGCTGAGTTCATAAGGATTCACCCTCTTTTATCATCTCAGGTGAA
>CM075770.1:24595000-24597500 GCA_037974665.1 Ehretia macrophylla
GGATCGCCACGACATTGGAGCATCAGCAATCGTCTTATCTCAACGGTCGCGTCTTTGCTTAACGAAAGCCAATGCCACATGTGCTAGGCGATTCGCACATCACACATGCCCCCCACCATCCCTCTGTATGCACGAAATAGGACAAGCAAACTACCTTCCCGCCCACGCGGTGCTTGGATCGCCACGACACTAGACCACATCCGTCGCATTACGACTCAGCGAGGACCATGGCATTGTGTGCTAGGCGATTCGCGCATCGCACTGGCCCGTCAGAACCAACCGGGGGACGGCTTCAAGGCCGCATAGTGCTTGGATCGCCACGACATTGAAGCATCAGCAATCGTCTCATCGTAACGCTCGCGTTGTTGCTTAACGAAAGCCAATGCCACATGTGCTAGGCGATTCGCGCATCACGCATGCCCCCACCATCCCCCTGTATGCACGGAACGGGACAAGCAAACTACCTTCCTGCGCACGCAGTGCTTGGATCGCCACAACACTAGACTACGTCCATCGCATTACGACTCAGCGAGGACCATGGCGTTGTATGCTAGGCGATTCGCGCATCGCACAAGCCCGTCGGAACCAACCGGGGGACGGCTTCAAGGTCGCATAGTGCTTGGATCGCCACGACATTGAAGCATCAGCAATCGTCTCATCGCAACGCTCGCATCGTTGCTTAACGAAAGCCAATTCCACATGTGCTAGGCGATTCGCGCATCACGCATGCCCCCCACCATCCCCCTGTATGCACAGAACGGGACAAGCAAACTACCTTCCTGCCCACGGGGTGCTTGGATCGCCATGACACTAGACCACGTTCGTCGCATTAGGACTCAACGAGGACCATGGCGTCGTGTGCTAGGTGATTCGCGCATCGCATAGGCCCGTCAGAACCAACCGGGGGACGGCTTCAAGGCCGCATGGTGCTTGGATCGCCACGACAATGAAGCATCAGCAATCGTCTCATCGCAACGCTTATGTTGTTGCTTAATGAAAGTCAATGCCACATGTGCTAGGCGATTCGCGCATCACGCATGCCCCCCACCATCCCCTTGTATGCACGGAACAGGACAAGCAAACTACCTTCCTGCCCATGTGGTGCTTGGATCGCCATGACACTAGATCACATCTGTCGCATTACGACTCAGCGAGGACCATGGCGTCGTGTGCTAGGCGATTCGCGCATCGCACAGGCCTGTCGGAACCAACCGGGGGACAGCTTCATGGCCGCATGGTGCTTGGATCGCCACAACATTGAAGCATCAGCAATCGTCTCAACGCAACGCACGTGTCGTTGCTTAACGGAAGCCAATGCCACATGTGCTAAGCGATTCGCGCATCACGTATGCCCCCCACTGTCCCCCCGTATGCACGGAACGGGACAAGCAAACTACCTTCCTGCCCACGCGGTGCTTTGATCGCTACGACACTAGACCACGTCCGTCGCATTACGACTCAGCAAGGACCATGGCGTCATGTGCTAGGCGATTCGCGCATCGCACTGGCACGTCAGAACTCACCGGGGGAGGGCTTCAAGGCCGCATGGTGCTTGGATCGCCATGACATTGAAGCTTTAGCAATCGTCTCATTGTAACGCTCGCGTTGTTACTTAACGAAAGCCAATGCCACGTGTGCTAGGCGATTCGCGCATCACGCTTGCCCCCACAGTCCCCCAAGAGCCACCCAAGCCCACGCGGTGCTTGGATCGCCACAACAGTAGACCATGGCCGCCGCATCCACTCGGCAACGGCCATGGCTTCGTGTGCTAGGCGATTCGCACATCGCGCAGGCCCAATGACACATTGGGGGACGGGAATGTCCCCCAACGTGTACCTAGCCGGCGGCACGGGGATGGCTAGTTTTGTGCTTGGGCAACCACTCGCCCCCTTATTAGCCATCCAATGACGTCGACGGTGTTGCGGCACCAAGATGGATAATGAGGGCCTAGGGAAACCACCACGTTCCTCATTAGCCATCTTGGCGCCGCGCTGAGGGACATGCCGGGGGACGCGGTGCGGGGGTGGCACGACCCCAACGCACGAGTATGCGATACAATACCTCGGCGTGATTCACTCCGTAGGCATTCCCGTCGACAATATAGCCCACGATATAACCCACAATGTGCCACGAAATGCCCACAATGTCCCCTCGCATGGCCCTCGACCAGGAGGCTTGACACCACATACCGCCCTACAATACATTAAGATGCAAAAACTCAAGTGACAGCAGTAGCGTACATTTCGCCAGAGATTCATAATGGGTGTTTTACAGTATAAAAGGCCTCATATGGCATGATCTTCGTACCCAACATGCTCCTTATTGATATCATATGATATCCAAATGCTTCAAAAAAAAAATTTTGAAAAAATATTTTTTAATATTTAATAATTGTAAAAAATAGGGAAAAATCAGAAAAATAGAAGAAAATTCTGAAAAAATTATATTAATTCATACATTAATTTGTTAAATGATATTCAAAAATATTTTTTTCAAAAAA
>CM075770.1:24620000-24630000 GCA_037974665.1 Ehretia macrophylla
CTGGTTCGTTCTACAAGGTCAGTGAATCTGCCAAAACCTGCTTCATTTTTCCAGACTTTCCATATTTGGACACATTTTGATATTTTGTGTTTTGGAGGACCTTAGAGTCAAAATTAGCTTTGGCCTATTTCTGCAAAAACTTCTTAGAACTGGAAAAAATAGTTACCTACCAATTTTCACGCATTTTCAACATCATTTACCTAGTCAAAATCACTTCGCACCAACAAGGCAGAAGGCTGTCACATACCCGATTTCATCTATCATCACATTCTAGCCAAAAATCTTGCCATGCATGTTTATAAAAGCTCATGAACACACATATATCACAAGTACAGAAGTAAAAATAGACATTTAAGGGCATGCATGTGGTTTTTTGAAAGATTTTCAAGAAGTTTTAGCCCCACCTTAGCAAAACAACAAGAAGATGCACAAGACTCTTGATGGTTGCACAAGATTGACTCTTTTCCTTGAATAGCCGAGACACCACTAGATTTTCTCTAATTTCCTAGCTTAGTAACCAAGTGCTTAGTAGGTGCATGTGGTTAGAACAAGAAGAAATGAAATGGAAGCTAGCAAACTCACCTAAGCCGAAATGGAGGTTCAAAGAGCTTGCATGTGTGTCTTTTGCACTCTAGCTTTGCTTGGTCCAGTTCCTTGGTTGCTTGGAAGTCTTGAAGAGCCTTAGGATGAAGAACTTAGCTATGGAGTCTACAATATTCAGCTAGGGCCGAGAGAGAGAGAGAAGAATGAGAGGGAGAGAGAGAAATGTGAGAAAGAAAGAAATAATGAAAGAAAAAATGAAAGGCTTTGAAGAGAATGATGCATATGTCGGCCTAGGGCCTTGCAATTTCAGATTTTTGTGTCTTCAAGAAGCATTTTTTGAATCCTTAGCATGGGAAATTGAGAATGGGTCGAGAATGGTGCATTGGGGAGAGTTTTGAGCCATTTTTTTTATGCATTGTGTCATTAAATTGTCATAGAATGTTTGAGGAATAAATTTTGAAATTGGATTGCATGCTCAAAGCTCCTAGTGGTCGACCAAGGCTTGTGCAAAATCTGAATTTTTTGTCTTGTTCAAGGCTTATTTTATTGTGTGTTTCGGATATGCAAAGAATAAAGAATAAAGAATGTCTAGCTTTTTGTGAGATTTTGTCTTCTAGTAGGTTGAATTAGCAATTTAATATTAGTTAGTGGGATTTGTAGGATTAACTAATAATCTAGTGCTTCGTGTAAGATGATTTCTTGATTAGCGTGAGGGCACGCATTCCTAGGTCTAGGGCACGCACTACGAGGTAGGGCACGAACTACGAGACGAATGCACGTTTCCTAAGTAATTGCACACAACCCTAAATGAATGCATGTAATTCGATGCAAGGCACACAAAGCGAAACACAATTCTTAAACCTAGGTCAAGGCACGCAAATCTAGGTTAGGGCATACGAAACGAGGTATCGCACGTAAATCGAGGTCGGGCCTCACATCCTCCCTTCCTTAAAAGAATTTCATCCCGAAATTCAATATTACCTTTGAAATAATGCTGGATACTGTTGCTCCATCTAGTCTCGCCTTTCCCACGTTACTTCTTCAACTCCATGATGATCCCACAACACTTTCACCATCGGTATAGATTTGCTGCGCAACTTTCGATCTTGCTGGTCTAGGATCCGAATGGGCTTCTCTTCATAAGACAAGTTCTCCTGAAGCTGCAACGGCTCTGGCTCCAAGATATGCGATGGATCAGGATGATACCTCCGTAGCATTGAAACGTGAAAGACGTTGTGAATATTGGAGAGGTTTTGGGGTAATTCCAGGCGATACGACAACTTGCCAACCTTCTCAATTATCTCGAATGATCCTACAAACCTCGGGCTCAACTTTCTACCCTTGCCATGTTTAATCAGTCCCCTCCGGGGTGATATCTTCAAGAATACCTTGTCGCCGACCCCGAACTCTAGGCTCCGTCTCTGTCGGTCTACATAACTTTTCTGCCTGCTTTGGACGGTAAGCATCCGTTTCCGAACGAGGTGGTTATTATCAACAGTGTTCATAAGTTCAGGTAGAAGGGTTGGGTCAAAAGTCTTCGTCTCACCTACTTCATCCCAGTAAATTGGGGATCGACACTTACGTCCATACAATGCCTCAAATGGGGCCATCCCGATAGTGGCCTGATAACTGTTATTATAAGCGAACTCCGCTAGAGACAGATATTTCTCCCAACCTTTCCCGAAGTCTAAAACACACGCCCTCAGCATATCCTCCAGAATCTGAATAGTTCTCTCAGATTGTCCATCAGTCTGAGGGTGATAAGCCGTGCTGAAACTCAACTTCGTTCCCAAAGCTTCTAGCAATCTCTTCCAGAATCAAGAAGTAAAACGAGGATCCCTATCCGATAAAATACTCACAGGCATCCCGCCACATACATATCTCCCAATTTCTCAGGACTATCCTCCTTGTTCATCGGTAAAAAATGCGTTGACTTAGTCAATGTATCCACTATGACCCAAACGGCGTCATGACCCTTTTGTGACCTGGGCAGGTCCATAACAAAGTCCATAGTTATATGTTCCCATTTCCATTGAGGAATCTCCAACGGCTGAAGTAAACCTGTTGGTCGTTGATGTTCCGCTTTGACTCTCTGGCAAGTCAAACACCATGCTCAAACTCCGCGATCTTTCTCTTCATGTTATTCCACCAATAGTGTTGCTTCAAATCCCGGTACATCTTTGTTCCACCGGGGTGAATATTGTATCTTGAGTTATGGGCTTCTTCAAGAATCTTCTTTTTCAGCTCTGGCTCATTAGGAACACAAATCTGATTCCTAAACCTCCAAATACCATCATCATGAAACTTAAAATCTGTGTTGCTTTCTTTAATCTTCTGAAACTGTTGGTCCTTCTGTTGAGCCTCTCACAATTCAGACAACAAGATCGATTGAACTTATGTAGTGGCAAATAGTAATCCTTTTCGAGTCAATTGTGGTTTTCACAAAAATGCTTCCTCCAACAACTCTTGCACCTTGACTTCCAGTTTTGCCATGCTCGCTTTCCTACTTAAAGCATCTGCAACTACATTTGCTTTACCGGGCACATAATTGATTGTGCAATTATAGTCATCCAAAAGCTCTATCCACCGTCTTTGCCTCATGTTCAACTCTTTTTGTGAGAACAAGTATTTCAAGCTCTTGTGATAAGTAAACACCTCGAACTTATTACCCCACAGATAGTGCCTCCATTTCTTGAGTCCAAACACAATAACCGCTAACTCCAAATCATGCGTCGGGTAGTTCAATTCATACGGCTTCGGTTTCCTAGAAGCATACGCAATCACTCTACCATTTTGCATCAACACACAATCCAGTCCTTCCTTCGAAGCATCACTATAGATTACAAAACCTTGACTCCCTTCAGGCAATGCAAGAATAGGTGCGGTAATCAATCTTTTCTTCAATTCTTGGAAGCTGTTCTCATACTTGTCATCCCACACGAACTTTGTTTTCTTTTGAGTGAGCTTTGTAAGCGGCCCTGCGATCTTTGAGAAATCCTTCACAACCTTCGATAATAGCCGGCTAGACCAAGAAAACTCCGAACCTCTGTAAAATTTTCCGGCTTCTTCCAAGACATCACTGCTTCTATCTTTGCTGGGTCCACTGCTATTCCTTCTTGGGATATGATATGCCCCAAAAATGCAATCTGTTGCAACCAAAATTCGCATTTGCTAAACTTAGCATACAATTGATGCTCTCGAAGTTTCTGCAGTACCAACTGTAGATGTTGTTCATGCTCTGCCTCGGATTTCGAGTACACCAAAATATCATCAATGAAGATCACCACAAATTGGTCCAAGTAGGGTTGAAACACCCAGTGCATCAAGTCCATAAAAGCTGCAGGGGCATTAGTTTGTCCAAATGGCATCACCACATATTCATAATGCCCATATCTTGTCCTGAAAGCCGTTTTTGGCACATCCACCTTTTTGATCCGCAACTGATAGTACCCTTGCCTCAAGTCGAGTTTTGAATACACTTTGGCTCCTTGAAGTTGATCAAACAACTCATCGATCAGTGGAAGTGGGTATTTATTCTTGACAGTCACTTGGTTCAATCCTCGGTAATCGATGCATAGCCTCAACGTTCCGTCTTTCTTTTTTACAAATAGGACTGGTGTACCCCATGGAGAAGAACTTGGTTGAACAAACCCCTTCTTCAACAATCCTTGCAATTGGTCTTTCAATTATTGTAGCTCGGCTGGTGCCATACGATAAGGAGCTTTAGATATCGGCTGGATGCCAGGCAGTAATTCTATAATGACCTCGATATCCCGATTTGGGGGTAAACCGAGCAATTCTTCTGGAAACACATCCGCATAGTCTTTGATCACTGGCATCTCCTCCAACTTAGCTTTGTCCGATGGCTTGTTGATGAGGTAAACTAAGTATCCACTATATCATTTTCTCAAGGACTTCACTGCTTTCGTAGATGAAATGATGGAACTCCCAGTGAAATCTCTTCGACCCATTACCTCCAGTATTGGTTGACCAGGTATCCGGAATGTTACAATCTTCGTCCGGCAATCTAGTTGGGCATGATGCTTTGCCAACTAGTCCATCCCTAAGATGACTTCATAGTCTCGAAAAGGTAATACAATAAGATTGGCTGAGAATTCCTTATCTTTAATTTGGATTTTACATGCTTTACAAGCTGAGCTAGTAACAAGTTTAGAACCCATCGGAGTACCAACTTCTATTTCGTAAGGAAAACATACAACTCGTAGTTTTACACGTTGTACACATAAGGGAGTAATAAATGAATTAGTAGCACCTGGATCAATTAGCACCCTAACGGTTGATTTAGTATGAAGAATGTACCTTCAACAACAGTGGTCTCCTCTGGAAGCTCCTTGCACTCAATAGCATAAGCTCGAGCCTGAACTCTAGGAACTGGAGTCTTGCCTCTACCAGCTGGTTTAACTTTATTTTGTCCTGCTTGCCATTTAGGGCAATCCTTGATCTGATGCTGATCACTGCCACACCGCACACATCGTCCTGACTTCTTCCAGCATTGGGCCTCAGTGTGACCCTTCTTGTCACAGTAAGAACAGTTGACAGACTGAGTAGCATGTGAACTACCTATGAATCCGCGGGTGGAAGAGGCTGATGGCGCTTTAGTCAGGCCACGGTTATTGATTGGTCTGTTCTGGCTCTGGCCCTGACTATGACTTTGGCTCAGGAATTTCCTCTGTTGACCTGAAGGCTGGTATGGTTTCTTGTTTGGCTGACTCGAACCGGCTCTATCAAGTTTTCTCTTCTCAACTCGGGAAGCAGCAGCAAAGAGAGCAGAATAGGTATCGAAGTCATGCGAAGCCAACTGGTCCTGAATCTTTGGCCTCAATCCAGTCGTAAATTTTCACATCTTCGCCTCAGGGTACTGACCATGTAATGAGCATAGCGGGACAGTCGGTCAAAACGAGCCTCGTACTGGGCCACTGTCATGTTACCCTGGTTCAAGTGCATGAATTCCTCAATCCGCCTATGCCTGGAAACTGCAGGTACATATTTCTCCTTAAATGCCTTAATGAAATTACCCCACAAGCGAGGTGTATGTTCAGTTTCCCACAGTGCCTCCACAGTGTGCCACCAATGCTCAGTATCCCCGTGCAACAGAAACACAGCAAACTCCACCTTTTCTTCATCAGTATAGTCAAGTGGCCTGAAAATCCTCTCGATCTCAGACAGCCAAGCCTCTGCTTTTTCATCATCAGCTTCCCCGTGGAATTTGGATGGGCGAAAGTCAAGGAACTCCCTCATTCTGCTATGTCTCCCATGGTTACCATCATTCCTGTCGTTGTTGTTGTTTGCTTCACGTGCATCTTGACATTCCATCACTCGTGACACGCGATCCATGGCATTTGCCATCATGTTAAACATAGCCATGTCGAGGTTAGTTTGATAGGCATCTCCGGTCTCTTGGGGTTCACCACTCCTATTAGTAGTATGGGTACTAGGGCCAGCCTTCTATAGGCACAGATTACGATGCACAATTATTGGAATACAACAAACAAGAATTTAATGCACAAGATATGCAACATAATATAGATAAACAATTCTAGAAACAATTAAGATATGTTAATCAGGTAAGCACATAGAACATAGAAGGCACAATTAACATTATCACACAATAACATATAGACAAATCATCCTAATAATCTTAGGGCTTCTACCCATGGTCCGAGAGTTAAACCCGGCTTAAGCAATCTAAGCTCTGATACCATTCTAACTATAAGGTGTCACGCCCCAACCAAGCCTATAAAGGTTACACTAGGGTGTGATCGAAACATTCAAGTCATATCTCGTACTTAATCATTCATGAAAGTTTAACACTTAACGTTTTAGCTTAAACTCCACAATTTTTCGAAAAACCGGCAGCATAACGGTTGTAATTGGGCTCTTTGGTTTGACCTAATTCTCTAAATGCCTCAAAATTTCCAATCTCAATTTCATTTCCAACTAAGATTACTATTTACCATCAATTGAAACGCCTACCAATTATCTCGAAGTCTCATTTGATTAATAACCTAGCATGATACTATGTCTCGTTTGTTTGTTAATCCTTGTAACAAACGTACCTGTTGATCTTAGCTTATCAATGAATACCTGCTTAAGATTGGATGGGTTCATTTTACTTAATCCTTACTTGATACTTCATAATCCTATAATAGATACTAGCCAATAACGATAGCAAAAACGACCATAGTAGTGTCTGTCTAGTTAATATCAGTACAAACCAAAATTAGACCCCAAATTATAACGGGGGTCTTTTACATTACAATAGCAAGCATCATAAGAAATGAAATAGTCTTCAAGCAACATATTGTTCACATAATGGCCATAGTCACATAAGGCACGTAGGTCAAGCAATCATTCCAAGGAATCATCGTTAGGCACATCGTCCTCGGGTACCTGTTCTTGGTCTTCTTTACTTGTGAGGATAAAAGAGGGTGAGTCCTTATGAACTCAGCGAGGGGGGAATGAGAAATAAGTTTTGAAACTCATTTTCTGGTTCAACTTATGAAAAACCCTTTTTGCAAGCATGAATGTATCACAAATAAGTACATAACGTAATGTAAAAGTAAAGGAACACAATTACCCGTCTTTCCTCCCCGAGGTCCTCTAGGAACCAAGCGAGAGTACTTATACACATAGTGAAAAGGATACGGTGAGCTTTTGCTCTCAGTTCAATTCTAGTATCAGTTGTTGCGGCCGGCTTCAATTCATCCCCTTATCACGCCAAATGGGTGTACTCCGGATGTACCCCAAAATCCTATGACCCAACTCTCCAAGGAAGTCTAGCCCCCAAGCGAGAGAGGGAATTAGACAATGGTAGTCACGGTTACACCGGCAAGCCCGATGCCGCCCGGTGTGCGTGAACGCTACCACGCTAGAATGAAAGGTTGCAACATTGTATGCAATGCACATTTATGACATTTAATATATCACATTTGGGGGACAACAAAGTAGGTCTCCAACGACGCACGACAACTCGCGAGTTGAATGGACCAACCACCACTTGTCGTGACGTCCATCGCGCCGGACTCGTATTTCGGCCAATCGTGCCTCGAGACATGGGAGGCCACAATCCACCCCCGCGCATAAAACCAGCAACCCAATGTTGGGGCGCGGGGTGGGGGGGCGACGCGATGAGTGACACCCAGGCAGACGTGCCCTCGGCCTGACGGCTTCGGGTGCAACTTGCGTTCAAAGACTCGATGGTTCACGGGATTTTGCAATTCACACCAAGTATCACATTTCGTTACATTTTTCATCGATACGAGAGCCGAGATATCCGTTGCCGAGAGTCGTTTCATTTCGTAAGGGACCTAGGCCTAACCCGGCACACCGCGGACGGGGCACGGATAGGCTGGCCCCCAATTTTCATTTTCCTTGGCGTATTCTGCACCGGGGTTCGTTGGTTGTGGGGCGTTCGCCCTGACTCAGGACCGACATGCAGGCTGAGGACGAGCTGCCTCCCCCGCTCGGCCCCGTGTTGTTTAAACGGGTTCGCATGTCGTTCTGCCTTCGCAGGGTTCGACAATGATCCTTCCGCAGGTTCACCTACGGAAACCTTGTTACGACTTCTCCTTCTTCTAAATGATAAGGTTTAGTGGACTTCTCGCAACATCGCGGGCAGCGAACCGCCCACGTCGCCTGTCACGCCCCAACCCGGCCTATAAGGTTAGACTAGGGTGTGATCTAACGTTCAGGACATGTCACATGCTTAACCATTTATGAAGATTTAACACTTATCGTTTTAGTCTAAACTCCAAAGTTTTCCGGAAAACCGGCAGCATAACGGCTGTAATTGAACTATTTGGTTTGGCCTAATTCTCTAAACGCCTCGAAATTTTCTAATCTCAAGTTTCATTTCCAACTAGGATTACTATTTAACATCAATTGAAATGCCTATTGGTTATCTCGATGTCTCGTTTGATTTATAACCTAGCATGATACTATGTCTCATTTGTTTGTTTATCCTCGTTATAAAAGTACCTATTTAAGATTGGATAGGTTCATTTACTTAGTCCTTAACTAATACGTCATAACCTATGATAGATTATTAGCGGTAATAATAGCAAAACGATCATAGTAGTGTCTAGTGTCTGTCTAGCAATATCAGTACAAACCAAAATTAGACCCCAAATTACAACGAGGGTCTTTACATTACAACATCGACCAACATAAAAGGAAATAGTCGTCAAGTAGCATAAAGTTCACAAGTAGCCATAATCACGCAAAGCACACAAACAGGCAATCACTCCAAGGATTCATCGTTAGGCACACTGTCCTTGGGTACCTGTTCTGGATCTTCTTCACCTGAGATGATAAAAGAGGGTGAGTCCTTATGAACTCAGCGAGGGGGAACGAGAAATAGGTTTTGAAACTCATTTTCCGGTTCAACTTATGAAATCCTTTTGCAAGCGTGAATATAACACTAATATCAGTACAGGAACAGAAATACAAGTCTTCCCTCCCTGAGGTTCTCTAGGAACCAAGCGAGAGTACTTATACACATAGTAAAAAGGATACAGTGAGCTTTTGCTCTCAGATCAAATTCAGAATCAGTTGTTGCAGCCGACTTCAAATCATCCCCTTAACACGCCAGGTGGGTGTACTCCGGATGTACCCCAAAATCCTACGACCCAACTCTCCAAGGAAGTCTAGCCCCCAAGCGAGAGAAGGAATGGGACAGTGGTAGTCACGGGTGCACCGGCAAGCCCGATGCCGCCCGGTGTACGTGATCGCTACCACGCCGACAGGAAAGGTTGCAACCTTGTATGTAGTGCACATTTATGACATATAATATATAACATTAGGAGGACAAGGTAGGTTGCCTCCGGACAGTCATAAGATTGCACATTGACCAAGTAAACAGGCAGGGCACGATAAAACAAGTAATTTCACTTGAAAGGCATATAGAGTTATATGAACATTAAACAGGAAGCCATGTAACACATGTATATCAAGCCATATAACTCATTATGAAGCCCACGTGATCAAGTAATAAGATTATTCAACATGCAATAACATCTACGTGGGTTCGGGCGCAAGAAAAGCCTATTTGTCAACATGCAATGATCAAAATCACATTTAGGACTATAAAGGCATTTACGGCAGCCTACTAAACATATAATTCCACACAATATCCAAATGATCAACACTTAGCAAAACTACCTAGTCATTAGGGTTTCCATTTTGTGCATATTCGTGCAATTTGAGCCTCAAACCAACTCAAAGTCAATCTCAAGCCATGCATCATTTAATTCAACATCCTCAAACATTCAAAACAGTCCACACAACATCCCGAAGCTACAATCCCAAGCATTTAATTTAACAAGAGGAGTCACAACAATTTTTCTAAGCACAACATTAAGTGAAACCCTTAGTGCAATAGGCTGTTTTCTCACAATCAATAGGATAAGAAAACAATCTCCAAATCTGGTGAATAAGA
>CM075770.1:24640000-24642500 GCA_037974665.1 Ehretia macrophylla
TACCCCCCACCGTCCCTCTGTATGCACAGAACGAGACAAGCAAACTACCTTCCTGCCCACGCGGTGCTTGGATCACGACGACACTAGACCACGTCCGTCGTATTACGACTCAGTGAGGACCATGGCGTCGTGTGCTAGGCGATTCACGCATCGCGCATGCTAGTAGGAACACACCGGGGGACGGCTTCGAGGCAGCACGGTGCTTGGATCGCCACGACATTGAAGCATCAGCAATCGTCCCATTGTAACGCTCACGTCATTGTTTAACGAAAGCCAATGCCACATGTGCTAGGCGATTCGCGTATCACGCATGCCCCGCACCATCCCCCTGTATACACCTGTATTCACGGAAAGGGACAAGCAAACTACCTTCCTGCCCACGCTGTGCTTGGATCGGCATGAGACTAGACCACGTCCGTCACATTATGACACAGCGAAGACCATGGCGTCGTGTGCAAGGCGATTCGCGCATCGCACAGGCCTGTCGGAACCAACCGGGGGACAGCTTCAAGGCTGCATAGTGCTTGGATCGCCATGACATTGGAGCATTAGAAATCGTCTTATAGCAACGCTCGCGTCGTTGCTTAACGAAAGACAATGCCACATGTGCTAGGCGATTCGCGCATCACGCATGCCCCTCACTGTCCCCCCGTATGCACGGAACGGGACAAGCAAACTACCTTCCTGCCCACGCGGTGCTTTGATCGCCATGACACTAGACCACGTCCGTCGCATTACGACTCAGTGAGGACCATGGCGTCGTGTGCTAGGTGATTCGCGCATCATACAGGCACGTCAGAACCCACCGGGGGACAACTTCAGGGCCGCATGGTGCTTGGATTGCCACGACATTGAAGCATTAGCAATTGTCTCATTGCAATGCTCGTGTCGTTGCTTAACGAAAGCCAATGCCACGTGTGCTTGGCGATTCGTGCATCACGGTTGCCCCCACTGTCCCCCAAGAGCTACCCAAGCCCACGCGGTGCTTGGATCGCCAAAACACTAAACCATGGCCGCACGCAGCTACTCGGCAACGGCCATGGCTTCGTGTGTTAGGCGATTCGCGCATCGCGCAGGCCCAATGACACATAGGGGATGGGAATGTCCCCCAACGTGTACTTAGCCGGTGGCACGGGGATGGCTAGTTTTGTTCTTGGGCAACCACTCGCCGCCCTCATTAGCCATCCTAATGATGTCGACGGTGTTGCGGTACCAAGATGAATAATGAGGGGCTAGGGAAGCCACCACGTTCCTTATTAGCCATCCTAGTGCCACGCCGAGGGACATGTCGGGGGACGCGGGGCGGGGGTGGCACAGCCCCAACGCACGGGTATGCAACGCAATACCTTGGCGTGATTCACTCGGTAGGCATTCCTACCCACAATATTGCCCACGATATAGCCCACAATGTGCCACGAAGTGCCCACAACGTCCTCCCGCATCGCCCTCGACCAGGAGGCTTGACACCACATACCCCCTGATAATACATTTAGATGCAAAAACCCAAGTGGCAGCAGTAGCGTACATTTTGTCAGAGATTCATAATGGGTGTTTTACACTATAAAAGGTCCCATATGGCATGATCTTCGTACCCAACTTGCTCCTTATTGATATCATATGATATCCAAATGCTTCAAAAAAAAATTTCAAAAAAATATTTTTTAATTTTTAATAATTGCGAAAAATAGGGGAAAATCAGAAAAAATAGTAAAAAATTCAAAAAAAATTATATTAATTCATATATTAATTTGATAAATGATATTCAAAAATATTTTTTTTGAAAAATTAATTTTTCATACTTAAAAATTACGAAAAATAAGAAATATCTGAAAAAATACTGGAAAATAAGGAAAATTTATATTAAATCATAAATTATTTTGTTTACATAATATTTGGCGCTAAAATTTTTTTTGGATGGATTGGCAACCCAATTAATCTAATTCGCCTAACAAATGTGACGAATTGTTTGTCGGACAAGGGAAATGTTAAGACGACTTCATAGATTCGGAAACCACTTGTACAAGAATATTAATGTCCACATTCGTGTCATAATACATTCCGCATGCCCAATTCCCCCGAATGCTTAACATTGTCCGTCGTGCCCAACGTCCCCTAGTAATGCCAAAGCCGTCCCCCAACATCCCCCATCGTCCGCAAAGTGTACCCCCAACAGTGCCCCAGCCGTGCCCCAACAGTGCCCCAACAACACCCCTTGAGCGCCCCGCGCTCGCCACTTGCGCACACCATTGTGCGGTACGGGCGCCTCATGCGCGTACCTTCAAGCGGCATGCGGGCCATATGCGCACACCATTGTGCGGCATGGGTGCCCCATGCGCGCACCATCGTGCGGTATCCGGGCCACATGCAAGTACCATCGTGCGGTATACATACCTGATGCACGCACTATCGTGTGGCATGCAGGCCACATGCGCGTACCATCGTGCGGCATGCACGCCCGATGAGTACACCATCATGCGGCATGGGCGCCCTATGCACGCAG
>CM075770.1:24650000-24655000 GCA_037974665.1 Ehretia macrophylla
GACTACTGGCAGGATCAACCAAGTAGCATTCCTCACCGACGCTGGCGTTGCACGAGGTACATCATGCCCTAAGGGTCGATGGCTCGAGACGAGCGCACGACCATTGTACACGATTAGCGACGAATGCTGATTTCGGGCAAAGAGAGGCCAAGGACCCCATACCGTCATGGTGTACCGCATTCGAGAGATTGAGCGATGCCCCACGGGCCACGTGTACCGCACTTGTTGGAGTGAGCAGCGTGGACAACGGGACATGCTTAGGGGTTTGCCCCACGTCGTCCACGAAAGTAGACGTAAGGCAAAAGACAGACGATGTGACTTTAGATTGCCTTCTTTGTAGGAATGCAACATAGGAAACCGACCTACCAACCGAGGCAACGTAAGCACCCGGCCCGCGAATGAATAGGCAAGCAAGGGCGGACGTCGCTGCTCAAGTAGGGATCCAACCGACCCACACAAGTCGACCACCACTCACGCGTTTTCACGTTCGCTATGCCCAGACCACCAAGCCGGTAACCACTCTACGGTCTAGGCAAACGAAGCCCTTCAGGTGAACGGAATCGACGGGATGGCCGGAGCATGCACCGCTAGGCACGAGAATTTCTGAGGGACACGGGACGGGACCAGCACGAGGTGCATGACCAGGACGCACCTCGCAAGCTTAAGGGCCTACTTCGTGGTGCCCGACCATGCACTGATTGCACGCAACTGAGGTACCAACCGAAAGCGAACTTCCTGCCCACGCGGTGCTTGGATCGCCACGACACTGGACCACGTCCGTTGCATTATGACTCAGCGAGGACCATGGCGTTGTGTGCTAGGCGATTCGCACATTGCGCAGGCCAGTAGGAACATATCGGGGGACAGCTTCGAGGCAGCACGGTGCTTGGTTCGCCACGACATTGAAGCATCAGCAATCGTCTCATCGCAACGCTCGTGTCGTCACTTAACGAAAGGTAATTCCATATGTGCTAGGCGATTCGCGCATCACGCATGCCCCCCACCGTCCCCTTGTATGCACACGTATGCACGGAACGGTACATGAAAACTACCTTCTTGCCCACGCGGTGCTTGGATCGCCATTACACTAGACCACGTCCGTCGCATTACGACTCAGCGAGGACTATAGAGTCGTGTGCTAGGCGATTCGCGAATCGCATAGGCCCGTCGGAACCAACCGGGGGACGGCTTCAAGGTCGCATAGTGCTTTGATCGCCACGACATTGACGCATCAGCAATCGTCTCATCGCAATGCTCGTGTCGTTGCTTAACGAAAGGCGATGCCACATGTTCTAGGCGATTCGCGCATCAAGCATGCCCCCCACCGTCCCCCTGTATGCACAGAACGGGACAAGCAAACTACCTTCCTGCCAACGCGGTGCTTGGATCGCCACGATACTAGACCACGTTAGTCGTATTACGACTTAGCGAGGACCATGGCATTGTGTGCTAGGCGATTCGCGCATCGCGTAGACTAGTAGGAACATACCGGGAGACGGCTTCGAGGCAGCACGGTGCTTGGATCGCAACGACATTAAAGCATCAGCAATCGTCTCATCGCAACGCTCACGTCGTTGCTTAACGAAAGCCAATGCCACATGTGCTAGGCGATTCGCGCATCACGCATGCCCCCCACTGTCCCCCTATATGCACTTGTATTCACAGAACGGGACAAGCAAACTACCTTCCTGCCCACGCGGTGCTTGGATCGCCACGACACTAGACCACGTCTGTCGCATTACGACTCAGCAAGGACCATAGTGTCATATGCTAGGTGATTCACGCATCGCGCAGGCCTGTCAAAACCAACCGGGGGACGGCTTCAAGGCCGCATGGTGCTTGGATCGCCGCAACTTTGGAGCATCAGCAATCATCTCATTGCAACGCTCACGTCGTTGCTTAACTAAAGCCAATGCGACATGTGCTAGGCGATTCGCGCATCACGCATGCCCCACACCGTCCCCCCGTATGCACAGAATGGGACAAGCAAACTACCTTCCTGCCCACGCAGTGCTTGGATCGCCACGACACTAGACCACGTTCGTCGCATTACGACTTAACGAGGACCATGGCGTCGTGTGCTAGGCGATTCACGCATAGCGTAGACTAGTAGGAACACACCGAGGGATGGCTTTGAGGCAGCACGGTGCTTGGATCGCCACGACATTGAAGCATCAGCAATCTTCTCATCGCAACGCTCACGTCGTTGCTTAACGAAAGCCAATGTCACATGTGCTAGGCGATTTGCGCCTCACACATGCCCCCAACCGTCCCCCTGTATGCACGGAACGGGACAAGCAAACTACATTCCTGCCCACGCGGTGCTTAGATTGCTACGACACTAGACCATGTTCGTCGCATTACGACTCAGCGACCATGGCGTCGTGTGCTAGGTGATTCGCGCATCGCGTAGACTAGTAGGAACACATCGGGGGACGGCTTAGAGGCAGCACGGTGCTTGGATCGCCACAACATTGAAGCATCAGCAATCGTCTCATCGCAGCGCTCATGTCGTTGCTTAACGGAAGCCAATGCCACATGTGCTAGGCGATTCGCATATCACGCATGCCCCCCACCGTCCCCCTATATATACCTGTATTCACAGAACGGCACAAGCAAACTACCTTCCTACCCACGCGGTGCTTGGTTCGCCACGACACTAGACCACGTCCGTTGCATTACAACTCAGCGAGGACCATGGCGTCATGTGCTAGGTGATTCATGCATCGCACAGGCTTGTCGGAACCAACCGGGGGACGGCTTCAAGGCTGCATGGTGCTTGGATCACCGCGACTTTGGAGCATCAGCAATCGTCTCATCGCAACGCTCGCGTCGTTGCTTAACGAAAGCCAATGCGACATGTGCGAGGCAATTCGCGCATCACGCATGCCCCCCACCGTCCCCCCGTATGCATAGAATAGGACAAGCAAACTACCTTCCTGCCCACGCAAAGCTTGGATCGCCACGACACTAGACTACATCCATCGCATTACGACTCAGCGAGGACCATGGCGTCGTGTGCTAGGTGATTCGCGCATCGTACAGGCCTGTCGGAACCAACCGGGGGACGGCTTCAAGGCTGCATGGTGCTTGGATCGCCACGACTTTGCAGCATCAGCAATCGTCTTATCGCAATGCTCGCGTCGTTGCTTAACGAAAGCCAATACCACATGGGCTAGGCAATTCGTGCATCACGCATGCCCCCCACAGTCCCCCCGTATGCACGGAATGGGACAAGCAAACTACCTTCCTGCCCACGTGGTGCGATCGCCACGACACTAGACCACGTCCGTCGCATTACGACTCAGCGAGGACTATGGCGTCGTGTGCTAGGCGATTCGTGCATCGCACAGGCATGTCAGAACCCACCGGGGGACAGCTTCAAGGCCGCATGGTGCTTTGATCGCCACGACATTGAAGCATTAGGAATCATCTCATTGCAACGCTCGCGTCGTTACTTAACGAAAGCCAATGCCACGTGTGCTAGGCGATTCGCGCATCATGGTTGCCCTCACCGTCCCCCAAGAGCCACCCAAGCCCACGCGGTGCTTGGATTGCCACAACACTAGACTATGGCTACGCGCATCCACTCGGCAACGACCATGGCTTCGTGTGTTAGGCGATTCGCACATCGCGCAGGCCCAACGACGCATCGGGGGACGGGAATGTCCCCCAACATGTACCTAGCCGGTGGCACAGGGATGGCTAGTTTTGTGCTTGGGCAACTACTCGCCCCCTCATTAGCCATCCCAATGATGTCGACGGTGTTGTGGCACCAAGATGGATAATGAGGGGCTAGGGAAGCCACCACGTTCCTCATTAGCCATCCTGGTGCCGCGCCGAGGGACATGCCGGGGGACGCGGGGCAGGGGTGGCACGGCCCCAACACACGGGTATGCAACGCAATACCTCAGTGTGATTCACTCGGTAGGCATTCCCGCCCACAATATAGCCCACGATATAGCCCACGATATAGCCCACAATGTGCCACAAAGTGCCCACAACGTCCCCTAGCATGGCCCTCGACCAGGAGGCTTGACACCACATACCCACCTATAATACATTTAGATGCAAAAACCCAAGTGACAGCAGTAGCGTACATTTTGCCAGAGATTCATAATGAGTGTTTTACACTATAAAATGCCACATATGGCATGATCTTCATACCCAACTTGCTCCTTATTGATATCATATGATATCCAAATGCTTTAAAAAAAAAATTTTGAAAAAATATTTTTTAATATTTAATAATTACGAAAAATAGGGAAAAATAAGAAAAAAATAGTAGAAAATTCAGAAAAAATTATATTAATTCAAACATTAATTTGTTAAATGATATTCAAAAATATTTTTTTCAAAAAATTAATTTTTAATATTTAAAAATTACGAAAAATAGAGAAAAATCAGAAAAAAATACTAGAAAATTCAAGAAAATTTATATTAACTCATAAATTAATTTGTTTACAAGATATTTCGCGTTAAAATTTGTTTTGGATGGATTGGAAAACCGATTAATCTATTTCGCCTCACAAATGTGACGAACTGTTTGTCGGACAAGGCAATGTTTAAGACTACTTAGTAGATTCGGAAACCACTTGTACAAGAATATCAATGTCCACATTCGTGTCATAATACATTCCGCATGCCCAATTCCTCAAATGCTTAACATTGCCCGTCGGGCCCAACGTCCCCTAGTAGTACCAAAGCCGTCCCCAGACATCCCCCATCGTCCCCAAAGTGTACCCCTACAGTGCCTCAACCGTGCCCCAACAGTTCCCCAGCCGTGCCCCAACAGTTCCCCAATAACGCCCCTTGAGCGCCCCGTGCGCGCCACTTGAGCGCACCATCGTGCGGCACGGGCGCCCCATGCGCGCACCTTCGTGCGGCATGCGGGCCACATGCGTGCACCATCGTACGGCATGGGCCACATACAAGCACCATTGTGCGGCATGCGAGCCCGATGCGCGCACTATCGTATGGCATGGGCGCACTATGCATGC
>CM075770.1:24660000-24680000 GCA_037974665.1 Ehretia macrophylla
ATCTCGACAAGATGCTCCTTTCCCATGCTAGGTGATTCAAAATTCAAGCTTCTTGAAGACACAAATATTATTTTTTGGTATGCCCAAGGCCGAACATGCTTCATCAATTGCAAGGCCTTCATTCTTTGTCATTTTCTCTCTTTCTCCTCACATTTCTCTCTCTCCCTCTCATTCTTCTCTCTCTCTCTCGGCCTTGGCTGAGTTTCATCTTACCATTGCTCATCTTCATCATCCCATGGTGCATCAAGACAAGCAACAAGCATAGAGACTCGACCAAGCAAGCTAAGTTGCAAGAATCACACATGCAAGCTCTTTGAGTCACCATTTCGGCCTTGGTGAGTTTGCTAGCTTCCATTTCTTTTCTTCTTGTTCTAACCACATGCATCTACTAAGAACTTGGCCACTAAGCTAGACAAAATAGAGAAAATCGAGTTGGAGTCTCGGCTAAGCAAGGAGGAAGAAGAAATTTGTGCTTCATCAAAGTTTTGTGCATCTTCTTGTTGATTTGCTAAGGTGAGGGCTAAAACTTCTTGAAAATCTTTCAAAAATCCACATGCATGTTCTTAAATGTATGTCTTTGCTTCTGTACTTGAGTTATATGTGTGTTCATAAGCTTTTACAACCATGAATGGCAAGATTTTGGCTTGAAGATGATGATAGATGAAATCGGGTTTGGTGACAGCTCTCTGTCTTCTTGTTACGAGGTGAGTTTGGCTAGGGCAATGATATTGAAAATACATGAAAATTGGTAGGTAACTATTTTTGCTAGTTTTGAACATTTTTCACAGAAATAGGCCAAAGCTAATTTTGACTCTAATGTCCTCAAAATGGAAAATCATTAAAATGTGTCAAAATCTGGAAGTCTGGAAAAAATGAAGCAGGCTTTGGCAGAAGCACTGACCTTGTAGAATGAACTGGTTTTCGGTTAGAAAATGATGTCCAAAATGATTGAAATTTGGTTTACTACTATATTTTTCAGTTCTGGACATTTTTGTCAGAAATGGACTAAGGCTAAATCTGACCCTAAGGACCTCAAAAACGATAAGTATTGAAATGTGTGCAAATCTGGACAGTTTTGTGCAATCCCACTGTTTTGGCTATAACTATTGGACCCGAACTCCAAATGATGCAAGGTTTGTTTCTGATTTTAGTTCAATATTAAGATTTAATTTGACATCTTATTCACTAGAATTGGAGATTGTTTACTTGTCTCAATGATTGCGAGAAAACAGCCTATTGCAGTGAGGGTTTCACTTAGTTGTATGCTTAGAAAATTTGTTGTTACTTTTCTTGTGGTATTAAATGCTTGGGATTTTGGCATTGCGATGTTGTGTGGACTGTTTTGAGTACTTGGGGATGTTTGAATTAATTGATGCATGGCTTGAGATTGATGTTGAGTTGACTTGGGTCTTAATCGCACGGGCAAGCACGAAATGAAAACCCTAGTGACTAGGTAAACTTGCTAAGTGTTGATCCTTTGGATATTGTGTGTAATTATATGTTGAGTAGGCTGCCCGTAGTTGCCCTTATAGCCCTAAATGTGATTTTGATCATTGCATGTTGACAAATAGGCCTTTCTTGCTTCCAAACCCACGTAAATGTTGTTGCATGTTGAATAATCTTATTATTTGATTACGTGGACTTCGAATTGAGTTATATGACTTGATTTACGTGTGTTGCATGGCTTCCCGTTTAATGTTCATATAACTCCATATTCCTTTCAAGTGAAATTACTTGTCTTATCGTTCCTTGCTTGTTTACTTATCAATGTGCAATCTTCTGACTGTCCGGAGGCAACCTACTTTGCTGTCCTCCTAATGTGATATATTAAATGTCATAAATGTGCATTGCATGTAAGGTTGCAACCTTTCATTCTGGCGTGGTAGCGTTCACGCACACCGGGCGGCATCGGGCTTGCCGGTGCAACCGTGACTACCATTGTCCAATTCCCTCTCTCGCTTGGGGCTAGACTTCCTCGGAGAGTTGGGTCGTAGGATTTCGGGGTACATCCGGAGTATACCCACTTGGCGTGATAAGGGGATGATTTGAAGTCGGCTGCAACAACTGAGAGCAAAAGTTCACCGTATCCTTTTACTATATGTATAAGTACTCTCGCTTGGTTCCTAGAGGACCTTGGGGAGGAAAGACTGGTAATTGTGTTCCTTTACTTTATATTATTGTTATGTACTTAATTGTGTGCATTCATGCTTACAAAAGGATTTTCATAAGTTGAACCGAAAAATTAGTTTTAAAACCTATTTCTCGTTCCCCCTCGCTGAATTCATAAGGACTCATCCTCTTTTATCATCTCAGGTGAAGAAGATCAAGAACAGGTACCTGATGACGATGTGCCTAACGATGATTCCTTGGAGTGATTACCTGTCCTATGTGCTTTGCGTGATTATGGCTATTTGTGAACTATGCTACTAAAGATTATTTCTTTTTATGTTGCTCAATATTTGTAATGTAAAAGACCTCCATTGTAATTTGGGGTCTAATTTTGGTTTGTACTAATATTTACTAGACAGACACTAGACATTACTATGGTCATTTTGCTATTATTGCTGCTAGTATCTATAATAGGATTATGAAGTATTAGGTAAGGGCTAAGTAAAATGAACCAACCAAATCTTAAGCAGGTACTCGTTGTTAAGCTAAGATCAACAAGCACTTTTGTAATGAGGATAAACAACAAACGAGACATAGTATCATGCTAAGTTATTAATCAAACGAGACATCGAGATAACCAGTAGGCATTTCAATTGATGGTAAATAGTAATCTTAGTTAGAAATGAGATTGAGAATTGGAAATTTTGAGGCGTTTAGAGAATTAGGTCAAACCAAAGAGCCCAATTACAGCCGTTATGCTGCCGATTTTCAGTGAAATTTTGGAGTTTAGGCTAAAACATTAAGTGTTAAATCTTCATAAACGGTTAAGTATGTGATATGACTTGAATGTTAGATCACACCCTAGTCTAACCTTTATAGGTCGGGTTGAGGTGTGACACCTCATAGAAAGAATGGTATCAGAGCTTAGATTGCTCAAGCCGGGTTTAACTCTCGGACCATGGGTAGAGCCCTAAGATAATTAGGATGACTTTTCTATATGTTATTGTATGATAATGTTAAATGTGCCTTCTATGTTCTATGTGCTTAAGTGATTAACATGTCTTAATTGTTTCTAGAATTATATTGCATTAAAATTCTTGTTTATCGTATTTCAATAAATTGTGCATCGTAATCTATGCCTATAGATGGCTGGCCCCAGTACCCACACTACTAATAGGAGCGGTGAACCCCAAGAGACCGGAGATGCCTATCAAACTAATCCCGGCATAGCTATGTTTAACATGATGGCAAATGCCATGGATCGCGTATCACGAGTGATGGAACGCCAAGATGCACGCGAGGCCAATAACAACAACAACAGGAATGATGGTAACCATGGGAGACATAGCATAATAAAGGAGTTTCTTGACTTTCGCCCGTCCAAATTCCACGGGGAAGCTGATGATGAGAAAGTAGAGGCTTGGTTGTCCAAGATCGAGAAAATTTTCAGGCCATTTGATTATACGGATGAAGAGAAGGTGGAGTTTGCTGGGTTTCTGTTGCACGGGGATGCTGAACATTGGTGGTACACTGTGGAGGCACTGTGGGAAACTGATCAGACACCTCGCTTGTAGGGTAATTTCGTTAAGGCATTCAAGGAGAAATATGTACCTACAGTTTTCAGGCAGAGGCGGATTGAGGAGTTCATGCACTCGACTCAGGGTAACATGACAGTGGCCCAGTACGAGACTCATTTTGACTAAATGTCCCGTTATGCTCAATATATGGTCAGTACTCAAGAGGCGAAGATGTGGAAATTTACTACTGGATTGAGGCCAGAGATTCAAGACCAGTTGGCTTCGCATGATTTCGATACCTATTCTGCTCTCTTTGTTGCTGCCTCTCGAGTTGAAAAGAGAAAACTTGATAGAGCCGGTCGAGTCAGCCGAACAGGAAACCATACCAGCCTCCAAGTCAGCAGAGGAAATTCTAGAGCTAGAGTTGTAGTCAGGGCCAGGGCCAGAATAGACCAGTAAATAATCGTGGCCCGACTAAAGTGCCATCAGCCTCTTCCACCCGCAGTTCCACAGGTAGTTCACCTGCTACTCAGTCTGTCAACTATTCTTACTGTGACAAGAAGGGTCATACCAAGGCCTAGTGTTGGAAGAAGTCACGACGATGTGTGAGATGTGGTAGTGATCAGCATCAGATCAAGGATTGCCCTAAATGGCAGGCAGGACAGAATCAGGGTAAACCAGCTGGTAGAGGCAAGACTCCAGTTCCTAGAGTTCAGGCTCGAGCTTATGCTATTGAGTGCGAGGAGCTTCCAGATGAGACCGCTGTTGTTGAAGGTACATTCTTCATACTGAATCAACCTATTAGGGTACTAATTGACCCGGGTGCTACTCATTCATTTATTACTCCCTTATGTGTGGAACGTGTGAAACTGAAAGTTGTATGTTTGCCATACGAAGTAGAAGTTGGTACTCCAATGGGTTCTAAACTTGTTATTAGCTTAGCTTGTAACGCATGTAAAATTCAAATTAAGAATAGGGAATTCTCAGCCAATCTTATTGCATTACCTTTTCGAGACTATGAGGTTATTTTAGGGATGGACTGGTTGGCAAAACATCATGTCCAATTAGATTGCCGGACGAAGATTATAACGTTCCGGGTACCTGGTCAACCAATACTGGAGGTAGTAGATCGAAGAGATTTCATCGGGAGTTCCATCATTTCATCTACGAAAGCAGTGAAGTCCTTGAGAAAAGGGTGTAGCGGATACTTAGCTTACCTCATCAACAAGCCGTCGGACAAAGCTAAGTTGGAGGAAATGCCTGTGATCAAGACTATGCGGATGTGTTTCCAGAAGAATTGCCCGGTTTACCCCCAAATCGGGAGATCGAGTTCATTATAGAGTTACTGCTTGGCACCCAGCCGATATCTAAAGCCCCCTATCAGATGGCACCGGCCGAGCTACAAGAATTGAAAGACCAATTGCAAGGATTGTTGAAGAAGGGGTTTGTTCAACCGAGTTCTTCACCATGGGGTGCACCAGTTCTATTTGTAAAGAAGAAAGACAGAACGTTGAGGCTATGCATCGATTACCAAGGATTGAACCAAGTGACTGTCAAGAATAAATACTCACTTCCACTGATCGACGAGCTAGTTGATCAACTTCAAGGAGCCAAAGTGTATTCGAAACTCGACTTAAGGCAAGGGTATTATCAATTGCGGGTCAAAAAGGAAGATGTGCCTAAAATGGCTTTCAGGACAAGATATGGGCATTATGAATATGTGGTGATGCCATTAGAACTAACTAATGCCCCTGCAGCTTTTATGGATTTGATGCACAGGGTGTTTCAACCCTACTTGGATCAATTTGTGGTGATCTTCATTGATGATATTTTGGTATACTCGAAATCCGAGGTAGAGCATGAACAACGTCTGCGGTTGGTACTGCAGAAACTTCGAGATCATCAATTGTATGCAAAGTTTAGCAAGTGTGAATTTTGGTTGCAACATATTGCATTTTTGGGGCATATCATATCCCAAGAGGGAATAGCGGTGGATCCAGCTAAGATAGAAGCAGTGATGTCTTGGAAGAAGCCGGAGAATGTTACGGAGATTCGGAGCTTTCTTGGTCTAGCTGGCTATTATCGGAGATTCGTGAAAGATTTCTCTAAGATTGCAGGACCGCTTACAAAGCTCACTCAAAAGAAAACAAAGTTCATGTGGGATGATAAGTATGAGAACAGCTTCCAAGAGTTGAAGAAAAGATTGACTACCGCACCTGTTCTTGCATTGCCTGAAGGGAGTCAAGGATTTGTAATCTATAGCGATGCTTCGAAGGAAGGATTGGGTTGTGTGTTGATACAAAATGGTAGAGTGATTGCATATGCTTCTAGGAAACCGAAGCCGTATGAATTGAACTACCCGACGCATGATTTGGAGTTAGCGGCTATTGTGTTTGCACTCAAGAAATGGAGGCATTATCTGTGGGGTAACAAGTTTGAGGTATTTACTGATCACAAGAGCTTGAAATACTTGTTCTCTCAAAAAGAGTTGAATATGAGGCAAGGCGGTGGATGGAGCTTTTGGATGATTATAACTGCACAATCAATTATGTGCCCAGTAAAGCGAATGTAGTTGCAGATGCCTTAAGTAGGAAAACAAGCATGGCAAAACTGGAAGTCAAGGTACATGAGTTGTTGGAGGAAGCATTTTTGTGGAAACCACAATTGACTCGGAAATGGTTACTTTTGGCCACTACACAAGTTCAATCGACCTTGTTGTCCGAGTTGTGAGAGGCTCAACAGAAGGACCAACAATTTCAGAAGATTAAAGAAAGCAACCCATATTTCAAGTTTCATGATGATGGTATTTGGAGGTTTAGGAATCGGATTTGTGTTTCCAATGAACCAAAGCTGAAAAAGAAGATTCTTGAAGAAGCCCATAATTCAAGATACACTATTTACCCCGGCGGAACAAAGATGTACCGGGATTTGAAGCAACACTGTTGGTGGAATAACATGAAGAGAGAGATTGTGGAGTTTGTGGCACGGTGTTTGACTTGCCAGAGAGTCAAAGCGGAACATCAATGACCCGCAGGTTTACTTCAACCGTTGGAGATTCCTCAATGGAAATGGGAACACATAACTATGGATTTTGTTATGGACCTACCCAGGTCACAAAAGGGTCATGATGCCGTTTGGGTCATAGTGGATAGATTGACTAAGTCGGCGCACTTCTTACCGATGAACAAGGAGGATAGTCCTGAGAGATTGGGAGATATGTATGTGGCAGAGATTGTAAGATTGCATGGGATGCCTGTGAGTATTATATCGGATAGGGATCCTCGTTTTACTTCCCGATTTTGGAAGAGATTGCAAGAAGCTTTGGGAACGAAGTTGAGTTATAGTACTGCTTATCACCCTCAGACTGATGGACAATTGGAGAGAACTATTCAGATTCTGGAGGAGATGCTGAGGGCATGTGTTTTAGATTTCGAAAAAGGTTGGGATAAATATCTATCTCTGGCGGAGTTCGCTTATAATAACAGCTATCAAGCCACTATCGAAATGGCCCCGTTTGAGGCGTTGTATGGACGTAAGTGTCGATCCCCAATTTACTGGGATGAAGTAGGTGAAACGAAGACTTTTGACCCGACCCTTCTACCTGAACTTATAAAGACTATTGATAATATCCACCTCATCCAGAAACGGATGCTTACTGCCCAAAGCAGACAGAAGAGCTATGCAGACCGACGGAGACGGAGTCTAGAGTTTGAGGTCGGCGACAAGGTGTTCTTGAAGATATCACCTCGGAGGGGACTGATTTAACACGACAAGGGTAGAAAGTTGAGCCCGAGATTTGTAGGACCATTTGAGATAATTGAGAAGGTTGGCAAATTGGCGTATCGCCTGGCACTACCCCAAAACCTCTCCAATATTCACGACGTCTTTCATGTTTCAATGCTGCGGAAGTATCACCCTGATCCATCGCATATCTTGGAGCCAGAACCGTTGCAGCTTCGGGAGAACTTGTCTTATGAGGAGAAGCCCATTCGGGTGCTAGACCAGCAAGATCGAGAGTTGCGCAACAAAAATATACCGATAGTGAAAGTGATGTGGGATCATCATGGAGTTGAAGAAGCAACGTGGGAAATGAGAAACCAGATGGAGCAGCAATATCTAGCTTTATTTCAAAGGTAATATTGAATTTCAGGATGAAATTCTTTTAAGGAGGGGAGGATGTGAGGCCTGACCTTGATTTGCGTGCGATACCTCATTTTGTGTACCCTAATCTAGATTTGCGTGCCTTGACCTAGGTTTAAGAATTGTGTTCATTTTGTGTGCCATGCATTGAATTACGTGCATTCATTTAGGGTTGCGTGCATTTACTTGGAAAACGTGTGTTCATCTCGTAGTTCGTGCCCTACCTCGTAGTGCGTGCCTTAGACCTAGGAAAGCGTGCCCTCACGCTAATCAAGAAAGCATCTTACATGAAGCACTAGGTCATTAATTAATCCTACAAATTCCACTAACTATTATTAAATTACTAATTCAACCCACTAGAAGACAAAATCTCACAAAAAGCTAGACATTCCTTATTCTTTATTCCTTATTCTTTTTGCACTTTCAACACACAATTAAATAATGCTCAAAAGATGACAAAAAATCAGATTTTTAGATGCCTTGGCCGACCACCATGTGGGCTTTTGTGCTTGCTTGCTTAATTCAATTTAATTCCTAGACAAACTATGACAATTCTATGACACAAATGCATAAAAAACTAGCTCAAACACCTCCTCAAAACTCCCAATCTCGACACGATGCTCCTTGCCCATGCTAGGTGATTCAAAATTCAAGCTTCTTGAAGACACAAATCTGATTTTTTGGTATGCCTAAGGCCGAACATGCTTCATCAATTGCAAGGCCTTCATTCTTTGTCATTTTCTCTCATTCTCCTCACATTTCTCTCTCTCCCTCTCATTCTTCTCTCTCTCTCTCGGCCTTGGCTGTGTTTCATCTTACCATTGTTCATCTTTATCATCCCATGGTGCATCAAGACAAGCAACAAGCATAGAGACTCGACCAAGCTAGCTAAGTTGCAAGAATCACACATGTAAGCTCCTTGAGTCACCATTTCGGCCTTGGTGAGTTTGCTAGCTTCCATTTCTTTTCTACTTGTTCTAACCACATGCATCTACTAAGAACTTGGCCACTAAGCTAGGAAAAATAGAGAAAATCGAGTTGGAGTCTCGGCTAAGCAAGGAAGAAGAAGAAATTTGTGCTTCATCAAAGTTTTGTGCATCTTCTTGTTGATTTGCTAAGGTGAGGGCTAAAACTTGAAAATCTTTCAAAAATCCACAAGAATGCTTTTAAATGTATGTCTTTGCTTCTGTACTTGAGTTATATGTGTGTTCATAAGCTTTTACAACCATGCATGGCAAGATTTTGGCTTGAAGATGATGATAGATGAAATCGGGTTTGGTGACAGCTCTTTGTCTTGTTGTTGCGAGGTGAGTTTGGCTAGGCCAATTATGTTTAAAATGCATGAAAATTGGTAGGTAACTATTTTTTTCAGTTTTGAACATTTGTCGCAGAAATAGGCCAAAGCTAATTTTGATTCTAAGGTCCTCAAAATGGCAAATTATTAAAATGTGTCCAAATTTGGAAGTCTGCAAAAAAATGAAGTAGGTTTTGGCAGATGCACTGACCTTGTTAAACAAACCGGTTTTGGGTTAGTAAATGATATCCAAAATACATGAAATTTGGTGTACTACTATATTTTTCAGTTCTGGACATTTTTGTCAGAAATGAACTAAGGCTAAATCTGTCCCTAAGGACCTCAAAAACGACAAGTATTGAAATGTGTGAAAATCTGGACAGTTTTGTGCAATCCCACTGTTTTGGCTATAACTATTGGACCCGAACTCCAAATGATGCAAGGTTTGTTTCTGTTTTTAGTTCATTTCTTAAGATTTAATTTGACATCTTATTCACTGAAATTGGAGATTGTTTACTTGTCTTAATGATTATGAGAAAACAGCCTATTGCAGTGAGGGTTTCACTTAGTTGTATGCTTAGAAAATTTGTTGTAACTTCTCTTGTGGTATTAAATGTTTGGGATTGTGGCATTGGGATGTTGTGTGGACTGTTTTGAGTACTTGGGGATGTTTGAATTAATTGATGCATGGCTTGAGATTGATGTTGAGTTGACTTGGGTCTTAATCGCACGGGCAAGCATGAAATGGAAACCCTAGTGACTAGGTAAACTTGCTAAGTGTTGATCCTTTGGATATTGTGTGTAATTATATGTTGAGTAGGCTGCCCGTAGTTGCCCTTATAGCCCTAAATGTGATTTTGATCATTGCATGTTGACAAATAGGCCTTTCTTGCATCCAAACCCACGTAAATGTTGTTGCATGTTGAATAGTCTTATTATTTGATTATGTGGACTTCGAATTGAGTTATATGACTTGATTTACGTGTGTTGCATGGCTGCCCGTTTAATGTTCATATAACTCCATATGTCTTTCAAGTGAAATTACTTGTCTTATCGTGCCTTGCTTGTTTACTTGTCAATGTGCAATCTTCTGACTGTCTGGAGGCAACCTACTTTGTTGTCCTCCTAATGTGATATATTAAATGTCATAAATGTACATTGCATATAAGGTTGCAACCTTTCATTCTGGCGTTGTAGCGTTCACGCACACCGGGCGGCATCGGGCTTGCCAGTGTAACCGTGACTACCATTGTCCAATTCCCTTTCTCGCTTGGGGGCTAGACTTCCTCGGAGAGTTGGGTCGTAGGATTTCGGGGTACATCCGGAGTACACCCACTTGGCGTGATAAGGGGATGATTTGAATTCGGCCGCAACAACTGGGAGCAAAAGCTCACTGTATCCTTTTACTATATGTATAAGTACTCTCGCTTGGTTCCTAGAGGACCTCAGGGAGGAAAGACTGGTAATTGTGTTCCTTTACTTTATATTATTGTTATGTACTTAATTGTGTACATTCATGTTTAGAAAAGGATTTTCATAAGTTGAACCGGAAAATGAGTTTCAAAACCTATTTCTCGTTCCCCCTCGCTGAATTCATAAGGACTCACCCTCTTTTATCATCTCAGGTGAAGAAGATCAAGGATAGGTACCTGAGGACGATGTGCCTAACGATGATTCCTTGGAGTGATTACTTGTCCTATGTGCTTTGCGTGATTATGGCTATTTGTGAACTATGCTACTTGAAGATTATTTCTTTTTATGTTGCTCAATGTTTGTAATGTAAAAGACCCCCGTTGTAATTTGGGGTCTAATTTTGGTTTGTACTGATATTTACTAGACAGACACTAGATACTACTATGGTCATTTTGCTATTATTGCTGCTAGTATCTATAATAGGATTATGAAGTATTAGGTAAGGGCTAAGTAAAATGAACCAACCAAATCTTAAGCAGGTACTCGTTGTTAAGCTAAGATCAACAAGTACTTTTGTAACGAGGATAAACAACAAACGAGACATAGTATCATGCTAGGTTATTAATCAAACGAGACATCGAGATAACCAGTAGGCATTTCAATTGATGGTAAATAGTAATCTTAGTTAGAAATGAGATTGAGAATTGGAAAATTTGAGGCGTTTAGAGAATTAGGTCAAACCAAAGAGCCCAATTACAGCCGTTATGCTGCCAGTTTTTCGGGAAATTTTGGAGTTTCGGCTAAAACATTAAGTGTTAAATCTTCATAAACTTTTAAGTATATGATATGACTTGAATGTTAGATCACACCCTAGTCTAACCTTTATAGGTCGGGTTGAGGCGTGACATTACACATTCCTTAGCGGATTTCGACTTCCATGACCACCGTCCTACTGTCTTAATCGACCAACACCCTTTGTGGGATCTAGTTTAGCGCGCAGTTGGGCACCGTAACCCGGCTTCTGGTTCATCCTACATCGCCAGTTCTGCTTACCAAAAATGGCCCACTTGGAGCTCTTGATTCTGTGGCACTGCTCAACAAAGCAGCCGCGCCGTCCTACCTATTTAAAGTTTGAGAATAGGTCAAGGGCGTTGCGCCTCTGATGCCTCTAATCATTGGCTTTACCCGATAGAACTCGCACGCGAGCTCCAGCTATCTTGAGGGAAACTTCGGAAGGAACCAGCTACTAGATGGTTCGATTAGTCTTTCGCCCCTATACCCAAGTCAGATGAACGATTTGCACGTCAGTATCACTGCGGGCCTCCACCACAGTTTCCTCTGGCTTCGCCCCGCTCAGGCATAGTTCACCATCTTTCTGGTCCCGACATGTATGCTCGCACTCGAACCCTTCTCAGAAGATCAAGGTCGGTCAGCAGTGCACCCCCCGGGGAGGATCCCGCCAATCAGCTTCCTTGCGCCTTGCGAGTTTATGCACTCGTTAACTCGCACACATGTCAGACTCCTTGGTCTGTGTTTCAAGATGGGTTGAATGGGGAGCCCGCAGGCCAGCACCGGGAGCGCGCAGATGCCAAAGCACGCCGAAAGCGCGCGCTGCCCCGCCACGATTGAGGCGACGGCGTTCCGCGGGCATATCTACTGCCCGGGCTTTGACCGCTGCCCCAATCCGCGCTAGTTCGCACCCCGAGCCGATCAGCGGACTGGCTCTTGCCATTCCGCATATGACCGGGGCGCATCGCAGGCCCCCATCCGCTTTCCTCCCGATAATTTCAAGCACTCTTTGACACTCTTTTCAAAGTCCTTTTCATCTTTCCCTTGTGCTACTTGTTCGCTATCAGTCTCTCACTTGTATTTCGCCTTGGACGGAATTTACCGCCCGCTTAGGGCTGCATACCCAAACAACCCGACTCACCGACAGTGCCTCGTGGTGCGACAGGATCCGGGCACGATGGGGCTCTTACCCTCTCTGGCGCCCCTTTCTAGGGGACTTGGGCCCGGTCCGCCGCTGAGGACGCTTCTCCAGACAACAATTCGGACGGCAGAGCCGCCCAATTCTCAAGCTGGGCTATTCCCGGTTCGCTTGTCGTTACTAAGGGAATCCTTGTAAGTTTCTTTTCCTCCGCTTATTGATATGCTTAAACTCAGCGGGTAATCCTGCCTGACCTAGGGTCGCGATCGTAGCGCATAGCGCCGGAGGGTCTATCTTCAGTCCTACACGCGCGACGGGATGACGCACGACAACTCGCGAGTTGAATGGACCAACCACCACTTGTCGTGACATCCGTCGTGCCGGACTCGTATTTTGGCCAAACGCGCCTCGAGACACGGGACGCCACAATCCACCCCCGCGCACGAACCCGGCAACCCAATGTTGGGGCGCGTGGTGGGGGGGCGACGCAATGCGTGACGCCCAGTAGACATGCTCTCGGCCTGACGACTTTGGGCGCAACTTGCTTTCAAAGACTCGATGGTTCACGGGATTCTGCAATTCACACCAAGTATCGCATTTTGTTACGTTCTTCATCGATGTGAGAGCCGAGATATCCGTTGCCGAGAGTTGTTTTCATTTCGTAAGGGACCTAGGCCTAACTCGGCACACTGCGAACGGGGCACGGATAGGCTGGCCCTCAATTTTCATTTTCCTTGGCGCATTCTGCGCCGGGGTTCGTTGTTCGCGTGGCATTCGCCCTAACTCAAGACCGACACGCAGGCTGGGGACGACCCGCCTCCCCTACTCGGCCCCGCGTTGTTTAAACGGGTTCGCAGGTTGTTCTGCCTTCGCAGGGTTCGACAATGATCCTTCCGCAGGTTCACCTACGGAAACCTTGTTACGACTTCTCTTTTCTCTAAATGATAAGGTTCAGTGGACTTATTGCGACGTCGCGGGCAGCGAACCGCCCACGTCGCCGCAATCTGAACACTTCACCAGATCATTCAATCGGTAGGAGTGACGGGCGGTGTGTACAAAGGGCAGGGACATAGTCAATGCGAGCTGATGACTTGCGCTTACTAGGAATTCCTCGTTCAAGACCAACAATTGCAATGATCTATCCCCATCACGATGAAATTTCAAAGATTACCCGGGTTTGTCGGCCAAGGCTATAGACTAGTTGAATACATCAGTGTAGTGCGCGTGCGGCCCAAAACATCTAAGGGCATCACAGACCCGTTATTGCCTCAAACTTTCGCGGCTTAAAAGGCCGTAGTCCCTCTAAGAAGCTAGCTGCGGAGGGATACCTTCGCATAGCTAGTTAGCAGGCTGATGTCTTGTTCGTTAACGGAATTAACCAGACAAATCGCTCCACCAACTAAGAACAGCCATGCACCACCACTCATAGAATCAAGAAATAGCTCTCAGTCTGTTAATCCTTACTATGTCTGGACCTGGTAAGTTTTCCCGTGTTGAGTCAAATTAAGCCGCAGGCTCTACTCCTGGTGGTGCCCTTCCATCAATTCCTTTAAGTTTCAGCCTTGCGACCATACTCCCCCTAGAACCCAAAAACTTTGATTTCTCATAAGGTGCCAGCGGAGTCCTAAAAGCAACATCTGCCGATCCCTGGTCAGCATCGTTTATGATTGAGACTAGGACGGTATCTAATCGTCTTCGAGCCCCCAACTTTCGTTCTTGATTAATGAAAACATCCTTGGCAAATGCTTTCACAGTTGTTCATCTTTCATAAATCCAAGAATTTCACCTCTGAGTATGAAATAAGAATGCCCCTGACTGTCCCTGTTAATCATTACTCCTATCCCGAAGGCCAACTCAATAGGATCGAAATCCTATAATGTTATCCCATGCTAATGTATACAGAGCGTAGTGAGACGAAAATCATGTTTCGGCCCAACAAGACTGTCGGCTTAGTGGAAACATGCACAAAATGAGGCCAATGGTGCATATGCAAAAATTTGCCTAAGGCATTTCTAGACCCTTCCCAACATTTCTAGAGTATTCTAGGGCGGTGGAGATAGTTCAGGAAGCTGCTGGGCGGAAATTGGTGGAGAAATCCAGAAATGGTGCAGGAATATTCTAGAAAATGGCTGAAGAAGGAAACTGTCCAGGCTGCCCGACGAGCTGCCCAAGCTGCCCAAGACTGTCAAGATTTTTACGGCTGCATTTTTAGTGCTTAAGTCTAGAATTTTCTAGCTAATTACCTATGTAAATATCTTTGTAAATATGACAAATAGCAAGATCACAATGGCGCCAAGTGTATAGATCATAGGCCTTTGATCATTCTTTGTGTAAGCTATAAATAGAGTATTGTGTAGCCATTTTTTAGCAATGAAAAACAGAGTTACTCAGCCATTTCCGTTTATCCTTCAAGCTCTCTATACTTAGCCAAATTTCAGTTTCCTACAAGCAATAGTCCCTCGGTTTAGCTTGCCTTTGGGTTAGACTTCACTCAAACTGCCCACTGCAAGCTTGGGTGCTGAAAAACGACTAAGTGTTGAGGCTGCCAACCTCTGACACCTTAGTTTCGTGCTGCTCACTTTGATCTCAACCACTCACAGGCGCACTTAGCTAGCCTTCAGTGTTGGCTAAGGCCGCACGGCGACAGGATTTTCAGACTCAATCTCTGATCCCGTGACAGGTGGTATCAAAGCCAAGGTTGCTTGGCTCGAATTGGTGTTGCTGAAGACTACATTGTGCTTTCTTCTCTCAGTTTGTGGGTTTGTGATCGTGTGGGACTATGGCTGCCTCGGATGAAGAGATGACCAGCACTGAACAGGCTGTCGTTGAGGGGACGACAACCAGGAGCAAGGCAAAGAAAGGGTCTTCGCGACATAGCTTGAGGGACCAGTTGAGCACCCTTAAAGCTAGGCTTGTACAGGTGGAACAAGCCACGTTGGAAAACACCGCAGTGCTGGATGATGTGTGTACTCGGCTAAGGAAAGTGGAAGCCGGTAGCGAGTCTGAGCTGGCTGAACGAGTGCAAGAGCTGGAGGACCGAAATGAAGAGCTGCAAGGTCAGGTGCTCTCTTCTATAAATTCTTTTGTAGATTCAATGCAAAAGACATTGGAGGAGTTTCGTGCACAATTCAGCTCGAGTTTGGCTGAATTACAGACAGAACTCGAGTCGGTTAAGGCTGATGTTGCTTTGTGCAAGACTACTATTAGTGGTGGTACAGCTACGATAGCCGTTTCTTCCCCAAAACTGGACGTGCCTAGACCGAAGCCGTTCAGTGGCAATCGGAATGCCAGGGAGTTGGAGAACTTCTTGTGGAATCTGGAACAATATTTTGCTGCAACGGGGCTAGTTGACAATGAAGCAAGGGTACGTGTGGCACCATTATTCCTGACCGATGTTGTTATGCTATGGTGGAGACGTCGTTCTGCCGACATTGAGAAAGGGCTATGCACCATTAATACTTGGGACGATTTCAAGGCTGAAATCAAGAGGCAGTTTTATCCTGAAAATGTTGAGTACGAGGCTTGTGGACGATTGAGGCGGCTGACGCATAAGGGCGTGATATGTGAATATGTCAAGGCATTTCAAGAGGTATTACTTGAAATCCCTGACTTACCCGATAAAGATGCCTTATTTTCTTTCCTAGACGGCCTGCAACTATGGGTGAGACAAGAGCTACAACGCCGTGGCGTGCAAGATCTTGCTTCGGCCATTGCTGCAGCCGAGAGCCTAATTGAGTTTTCAAGGAAAGGTGATAGTGCCAAGCCCAAGGGCCAAGGACCAAGCAAGGGGAAAGGTGGGGGAGGAGGAAATTGGGACAAGGGCTCAACCTCGTCCTCTAAAAATGCAATCAAGTATGGCTCATCTAAACCCCTACAAAACAAAGGCAAGGGCGAACAACAGGTTGACGGTGGCAAATGGGGGAACCAACAGTTCAAGCCAAAAACGTACGAGTGCTACCTATGTGGCCGCAAGGATCACCGCATTGCCGAATGTCCCCAAAGAGGCAAGATGGCTTCATTGATCCAGGAACGTGAAGCCGAACAGTCCCAAGAGCAGGAAACACAGATGGGTTCGTTGTGAATTCTAAATGCCGTGAAGGCTGAAGTGGAGAAATCGGCAGAACAATGGGAGGGGTCGTTGTTTGTCTCCATCAATATCAGGGGCAGACCGCTTAAGGCATGAGTGGATACAGGGGCCACCAACAATTTCATAAGGGCCGATGTTGAAACCAAGCTGGACCTTCGGGTGACCAAGACCCAAGGCCTAATTAAGGCAGCCAACTCCAAGGCCGTGCCTATCATTGGTGTTGCTCGTGGTGTGCGGACCAAGATTGGTGAATGGCAAGGCTATGTCAACTACACTGTGGTGCCATTAGATGACTATGATGTGGTACTCGAGTTGGAGTGGCTCGATGAGGTACGTGCTTTCTTGGTTCCATTTGGTAACTCAAATGTGTTAACAGGCGGTGCGATGCATGGTGCCGATGGTGCGGGAAACTAAAGTTGGAGCCAAGACCCTGTCGGCTATGCAGTTGGTGAAAGGGCTTAAACGACAGGAGGAAACGTACTTGGTGACTGTCCATGAGGACAAACCAGATGGGGGACTAGACCCTATTCTCCAGTCTGTGCAAGTTGTGCTTGATGAGTTTTCAGATATCATGCCGAAGGAGTTGCCTAAACGGTTGCCCCCGAAACGTGAAGTGGACCATAGGATTGAGCTGGTGGAAGGTGCACGACCTCCAGCCCAATCACCGTACAGGATGGCCCAGAATGAGCTAGCTGAGTTGAAACGGCAGTTGCAAGAACTTCTTGATGCAGGCATGGTTAGGCCATCCAGTAGCCCGTTTGGTGCCCCGGTGCTGTTCCAGAGAAAGGCCAATGGTTCCCTGAGGATGTGCATGGACTATAGGGCATTGAACAAGATCACCATCAAGAACAAGTACCCCATCCCACTGATCATGGAGCTGTTCAATCAGTTGGGTGCAGCCCAGTACTTTTCCAAAATTGACTTGCGATTGGGATATTGGCAAGTCAGGATTGCTAAAGAGGACGAAGCAAAAATGGCCTGCGTGACCAGGTATAGTGCTTATGAATTTCTGGTCATGCCGTTTGGTTTAACTAATGCCCCTGTCACATTTTGTACTTTGATGAACAAAGTGTTCCAACCATTCCTGGACAAGTTTGTGGTCATCTACCTAGACGACATTGTCGTTTACAGCTCGAGTTTGGAGGACCATGTGGTGCATTTGAGACAGGTTTTCCAGAAGCTGAGGGAGTACGAGTTGTACATTAAACTGGAGAAGTGTAACTTTGCCAAGGAAGAGGTGCACTTCCTTGGGCATATCATTGGCAGAGGCAAGATTCGGATGGATCCAGCCAAGGTGCAGGCTATTCTTGACTGGGAGCCGCCCAACAATGTCCCACAGTTGCGGTCATTTCTCAGCTTGGTAAACTATTATCGGATATTCATCAAGGGCTATTCAGCTATTGTTGTTCCATTGACAGATATGCTCAAGAGAAACAGGCTGTGGTCGTGGGACGAGACGTGCCAACATGCCTTCAAAGCCCTCAAAGTAGCAGTCACAGCCGAGCCGGTGTTGGCGTTACCAGATTTCGGTAAGCCATTTGAGGTGCATACTAATGCCTTTGATTTTGCAATTGGTGGTGTGTTGATGCAGGATAAACACCCAATTGCCTTTGAGAGCCACAAGCTAAACGACACGGAATGACGGTACTCGGTGCACGAGAAGGAGATGATTGCCGTCGTGCATTGCCTATGGACCTAGCGGCATTACTTGCTTGGGACGAAGTTTGTGGTGCGGACTGATAATGTTGCTGCAAGCTATTTCCAAACCCAAAAGAAGCTGACACCCAAGCAAGCCCGGTGGCAAGGATTTTTGGCGGAGTTTGATTTCGTGATGGAGTACAAGCTAGGCCGTGACAACCGTGTTGCCGACGCACTGAGCCGAAAGGCAGAGCTTGCTACCATTAGCCGTCCCACTAGTCCCTTGAATGACAACATACGGGAGGGACTGAAGCATGATCCAGTTGCTCAAGGATTGATCAACTATGCCAAGGAGGGCAAGACCCGACGGTTTTGGGAAAGGGACGAACTGTTGCTGACGAAGGGTGACCGACTGTACGTGTTTGAAAGTGTCACGATGGACTTCATCACTTGCCTGCCGAAGTCAGAGGGATGTGGCACAATTCTGGTCATGGTGGACAGGTTTTCAAAGTATGCTATCTTCATCCCAGCCTCGCCGGATGTTACCACACAAGAAACAGCCAGACTCTTCATGAGATATGTGGTGAAATGGTGGGGAGTGTCGAAGACGATTGTCAGTGACCGTGAGACTCGTTTCACTAACAATCTCTGGTCTGAGCTGTTCAAGTTGCTTGGTTCCGACTTGGCCTTCTCAACAAGCTTTCATCTGCAGACCGATGGGAAGACAGAACGGGTGAATGCACTGTTGGAGCTGTACCTGCGGCATTATATGAGTGCCAATTAGCGGGACTGGGTTCGGTTTCTTGATATGGCCCAGTTTTCCTATAACCTCCAAAGGTCGGAATCAACAGGACGGAGCCCGTTTGAACTAGCCACTGGCCGACAACTGTTAACCCCACATACGGTTGACTCTGGCTATACAGGGAATGCCCCAGCTGCCTACAAGTTTGCCAAGGAGATGCAGGAGAAATAGGACCTGGCCCGTGCCGCTCTTGAGAAAGCAGCCAAGAAAATGAAGAAGTGGGCCGATAAAAAGAGACGGTTCGTGGAGTATAACGAAGGTGACATGGTGATGGTAAAGTTGATTCCTACCCAATTCAAGTCCCTTCGTTCGGTGCATAAAGGATTGGTGCGGAGATATGAAGGACCGTTCAGGGTGGTGAAACGGGCTGGCAAAGTTTCCTATCAACTTGAGCTACCACCCAAGTTGAAGATTCATCCGGTGTTTCATGTGAGCTTTTTGAAGCCATATCATGCAGATGCGGAGCACCCGAGCCGAGGTGAATCAAGTCGTGCCCCAACAGCCGTCGTCACTTCATATGACCGGCAAATGGAGAAAATCTTGGCTGACCGACGGAAGGGCAAACGTTGTGTGAAGAACTGGACTGAGTACTTGGTGAAACGGAAAGGCTTGCCCGAGAGCGAAAATAGCTGGGAGCACGAAGATTTGATGTGGCAGTTCAAAAAGGAGATCGAGGAGTTCCAGCGTGCCAAGGCGTCGGGGACAACGCCGACTTAAGTGGGGAAGGGTGAGACGGAACGCATGTTTCGGCCCAACGAGACTGTCGGCTTAGCTGAAACGTGCACGAAATGAGGCCAATGGTGCATATGCGAAAATTTGCCTACGGCATTTCTAGACCCTTCCCAACGTTTCTAGAGTATTCTATGGCGGTGGAGATAGTTCAGGAAGCTGCTGGGTGGAAATTGGTGGAGAAATCCAGAAATGGTGCAGGAATATTCTAGAAAATGGCTGAAGAAGGAAACTGTCCAGGCTGCCCGACGGGCTGTCCAGGCTGCCTTACGGGCTGCCCAAGCTGCCCAAGACTGCCCAAATTTTTCCAGCTGCATTTTTAGTGCTTAAGTCTGGAATTTTCT